>CM067492.1:10162466-10180578 GCA_034552555.1 Semaprochilodus insignis | reverse complement strand
CGCCATATTCTGTAATTAAATCAGGCTCCAATTCAGATCGTTCATCATATGCCACGTGTCTTTTGGTTCAAAAATATGTTCCTGTGACTCTGCTGACTTTCTGAGAAGGACATAAGATCTGAAACGTATGCAGATTGATTTACTAGATAATGTATATGGAGAAAAAACATGAACGAATAGTCGAATCGTCGGTCAGGACGGGCGAATCCGATTCAACTGACAAAATTCTGAGTCTTGTACAGCCCTATTAAATACATGGTACAAAATAGTACATAAACCAGCTCATTTTGAATTCACTCCTTCAGTGTCGGCACAAAAACCAACATCATTTATCCACACATTCGGCAGCTGTTTACATCCAGTTCTGTTAAAATTGGGGTCTTTTGTTCTGGACTGCTCTTCCTGCTTAATTCAAGATTCAAGCATTTATTGTCATAGGCACAGAGAAACAAGCAGTTGCACTGTACAATGCAATTCTTCCTCTGCACCACCTCCTGGGCTACAAGCGCTGACAATTACAGTAAATACTAAGTACTAAATAAAGAAAGAAAAGACTAGAGGGAAGAAAAATAGATATGTATGTATATAAATTAAGAAAATGTACAATATATATGTTATATGAATATAAGACTGAAAGGTATAGAAGCAGAACATTTGTACAGTATGTGGTCTTAGTGCAAATAAATGACAGAACTGTTTAATAGCAGCCAAATAAAGATTCAAGTATCCTTATTAAGTATACATGTATCATACACATAGTGTACATAATGCAGTGTAAACATAATATTACTGGTTGTTATAATACAGGAAGCCAGTCAAAACAGACGTGATTTGCATACATCAGTCCTAAGGGTGCACTAAAAAACAGCCTATTTGCTTTCTTAAGAGCAATATGAAAATAGTCATATAAAAGGGATTTCAGTTGTATTTGTACATAAACCCAAACAAACATCATCATACGGGGATCTTAGAGGAAAAATCATGCACCGGAAAGTTTTAGGATATGGCTCCAATGAATGTCTGAGAGAAAGAGTTCACTGCTGTCAGTGGATGTCAAAGATGCCAAATACGATACTCAGATATATGACATCAATTGCAAATATTGACTATTCCATAATTTTCTTGCAAAGGGAAACAAGGGTACTGAGAATCACTGACCCTAGTATGTGTGCAACATTATATTGGTTTAGATAAATGATCCATAGTGCAAAACCATGTTCATATAGGCCTAAGCAAACGCTGATTCATTAACAGACTAACTCTGTAAAACGCTGAGATGCTATACCTTTATTTAGCTCACAGTACAGCACTTTACTTCAGAGCATCCAGTCTGGTCCACACGTTCCAGAGTGTTTGGTAATGAACGGCCTCATTTAGTGAGCGATGGCTATTGTCTGCATGCGGGCGCATCACAATGGAATCAGCCCTACTTCTTTGGAGGAGGACAGTGTTTGTTTCAAATTCAAGCTGAAGTGCTTTCACTGACGTGACCAAATAACGCACTCGACCACATCTCCAGCATCCATTCTGGTAGAACGAAGCCAACTGGGCTGAGTCAGAACCTTTTTGCTAATAGCTCTGCTGCTCTGAGATGAATATTTATTTGAGAATAAATATAGCTGAACAGCACTAAAGGCTGGATTTTAACATTGATCGGTGACGAACAAAACCAGATTCTTCATTCTGTTCTCTTTTATTCATTCGTTGTCCAGTTTTTGTGGATGATGCAGGGACAGGATACTGACAGCTCCATCACACACCCGCTATTCCTATGCAATTCACACTGCAATGTAAATCAGCATTAGAGCTGCGTATTTAAAGTAAATGGCCGACTTTTTACAGTTTCTGGTTGAATTACTTTAATACTACAAAGAATTGGAAAATTATGTAATTCACTACCCAATTTCTCTCTTATGCCAATAAGAGCCATGAGCCAATAAGCATGCTCCAAAATCTGCTAACTGGCTGTCTAAATTGCATTACCATATTCATTATTCTGAATATTATATTGTAATATTATATTGTACATACTCATTTCTGGCTTATGTCACACTTTCAGAGACTGACAACTCAATCACAACAATTTAAACAATTCCAAGCAATATTTCAAGCTAAGCCTAGAAAACCTCAAACTCTGAGCCTAATCAGCACTTCTGTGGGCATTTAAGGCTGCACTGTGATTGCCAGTGGCAGCATAACGTACCCCACAGCAGCAGGCTTTTCTTCTAAGCTTTTATTTTCCAGGATTTCACAGACGTAGACATACTTTCAACCAGGAAAGGTTGAATACATAACATAAAGAGGAATGTGACCAATTGTCCAATCGTGTCCAAGCATCTTTGATAGGCATGAGCCTTGTCAGCTCAGGTAGACTAGCCCACAAATTATGCAGAAGGACTTAATTTTACTATGATTTCTGTCAGAGACTTCAGCAGATGTGGGAGTCGGCTGTGGAAAGACGCTGCTGGAGTCTAATAATCCTGATCTGAGGGATCATTTGATGTCAACATCACTTCCAATATAGTCCTGGCAAACCCAAGTCCAACACAGGAAACACTAAAAGGAAAAAAAAACTCAAAATATTATCTAAATATTTTTCTTTCCTGTCAAAATAATAGAAACAAGGAGGAGTGTTGAAACATTCTGGACCACACCCAGCCATAATTAACATCAATAATGAGATATACTGCACAACTTTAGATAGATAGATTAGACAGATGGATAGACAGAATAATAGATAGATGGATAGCTAGACTGACAGTTAGACAGACAGACAGAATAACAGAGGGATAGATAGATAGATAGATAGATAGATAGATAGATAGATAGATAGATAGATAGATAGATATAATCGTACAGTAAAACTGAAACAGAATTAGTTGAGTTTGCCCTCCAGAGCGCACCACAGAAAGAACAACAGCAGCAGAGGAGGACGAGAGAACGGCAGAATGACACCAAGGAGAACCCAGCGTCTCAGCCGAGAGAGAGAACCTGAGTAATACTTTCTCTGTATGTTGGACTTACAAGTGACATGCATGTTTTATTAATGGTTAACCACAAATGCTCTGCGGCAGCCTCAGATAACACACAGCCCAAAAGCGGCTCTGTACGCCGCTGCTCTACTGTAACAGGCCACACGCACCTGCAAAACCGCAGCAAGAAAACCTACAACTCGCTGTCAAATCACAACAACGGCTGTTTGTGGAGAAGCTCATCAGAACCGCCTTAAAGACCTCATAATAGAAAACTCCTGTAACTCCTGAAACTCTGTGCTCATCATCAATCAGCTATTAATCTTCTGACTCATTAGTAACACTTAATAACTGTCAGTGGAATGGAACAAATTACAAGTACTTTTGTGCTGGGTACATTAGTTGGGTACATTCTGTCCTGCACACATACTGTTTCACAACAGGAATTAATTCACAGCGTTTTTACTTTAACCGGAGTTTCTGACTAATAAAACACTCAGCTGTTTTACCTTCAAATAACTACTGAAAAACAGTCTAATCCTGTACCTTATGTTCTATTGCCTTTTAGCTAGTTAGTATAGCTTATGTAAACCAATGTTCAAGGAAAGGTGGGATTATCTTATTGGCAAATGGCAAATACTAACTTAGTACTCTAACTCAGACAGTAACCGTATTACTCAAGACGTTTAGTATCTCATGTCTACTGACAGTGCTGCTGGAGGTAGGAGGTCTTCCTACTGAAGTGCTCTGTGAATGTATTTGAGTACATGATTTGCATGCAGTTAAATGCATTATCACTATCAGAACTCACATCACATTACCCCTAAAGGGACTTTAGGGCTCTTTCCATCTCCATTAACTATTAGAAATCATTCAGTAACTACTACAGTTCTGTGCTGAGGTCTGGGACCACCTCTCATCTCTTCAGTTTCCAATCAAAATGGCCTTTAAATCCAGGCGATTCATTATTCAGTCCCAGTCGGTTCATCCAAGTAATCCTGTTACAAATCTATTCAGCTAATAAAAGCTTACTCCACATCCCAGGTGTCCAGTTTCAGTGTCTTTTTCTTATTCACACAAGGGCTTATTGGCAGCTACACCTCCTTTCAGACCCGTCGTGTTGAGGTGTCTTCTCACAGTGGAAAGATGGACGGAAATACCTGCAGATATTTTCAGATCTCTTTTCCTTCTCAATGATGAAAGCTTCAAGTGCTGTTCATCTGATAGTGATAGTGACAGTGTCGGTGGTCTACCAGGTCTTGGTTTTTTGGGGTCTCCATTTTTCCATCTATTAAGATGTTCTTTTTTAACTTTTGGAAACTTTTGGTTTTTCAGTTACTTTACTTTCAGTTTCACCTTCATTATGCAGGCGGATTATCTTGTATCTGATCTCCTCAGAAGCATTTCCTGTACAATGGGCAACTTGTACTTTATGGACTGGGAGTGAAATAAACAAAAAGAGTCTTAAAAACAATGTGGCAGAAAGGGTTCTGTGGAGTGACTTTTGGTTCCCTAAAGAACCACTGATAGCACTTTTCCACCAAGATGGTGCCGGTGCCAAAGTCTCAAACTGTTCTGCACTTTTTCACTTGTCCAACTGGTTGGCAAAATCGGTGCTGTTCCAGCTGTTCCATGAACTTGCTGGTCTGGAACCGTGGAACCCATGATGCAAGTGGCAAAAGGCAGTGGCGCTAGTACCATCACCACCAAAGTTGTTGACGCCGCCATTTTCCAAGGAGAATGTGTGATACAATGAAAGCAGCAGTTAAATGTCCCATCGGTGGTCTGCTGTTCCGCCATGTTGTTTTTGTGTGCATTGTCCTCCAACTTCTGCTTCCGGACCACACATCCACATTCGTAATCCCTCGCCCCTCAAACAAGTGGAAAAGGGGCCTGTTCTTAATGGGTTTGGCAGATCCTGGGATCCCAGCACCAGCTCTGGGACAAGCACTGGCACTTTGTTGGTGGAAATGAAGTATGCGTGAATGAATCAAAGCCATATTCGTAAATGAGCTATGTGATCTGAAGATTTCCACCGCAATAGAACTGGTTCACGGTCGGCAAAATCAGTGCTGTTCCAGCTGTTCCATGAACTTGCTGGTCTGGAACCATGGAACCCATAATGCCAGTGGCAAAAGAGAGTGGTGCTTCCACCATCACCACAAAAGTTGTGTGATACATTGAAAACAGCAGCAAAATGTCCCATCGTGGAGTGCTGAGGAAAGCAGCAGCCATGTTGTTTTTATGCACTGTCCACCAACTTCCGCTTCCAGGTGCACAACCACTCAGCTCCCAATCCAGTGGAAAAGAGTGCCCGTTCTTAACGGGTTTGATAGATCCTGGGATCCCAGCACCAGCTCTGGCACAAGCACTGGCATTTTGTTGGTGGAAAAGAAGTATGTGTGAATGAGATGATTTTTTTAATAAGCTGTTTGATCTGAAGGCCCTTCAGCAAATGCAAAGGTTCTAAATTAGTTCCCAGTAGTGTCCTGGAACCACATATGCAATCCAAGAAGCTTCTATTAGAGTGAGGGATTTAAGTGCAGGCCCACATACAGGCCCTAGCTGTCTAAGGGGTTACACTGAAATAAGAAAAACCTAGACAACTTATGCCTAATCCATGAATCATCCTTCTCCCATGTTACATAACAACACAAGCCAAAACCAGCAACAAACAGGTCTGAATTCATTCTTGGCCCACTTCCTCACCGTGCACAAGCCACCGCAACCTGACGGATTTCCACACTGGCCGATGCACCAGCACTTTCCGCTAGGAATCCAGCAGGAACACGCAGCCCAGGCCCTGTTGCTACTGGAGACGAGTCCTCCCACTCCTCTTGTCCAGAACCAACCTTAAACCTGCCAATCTCCGCAGGTACAACCTGGCACTTTCATGCTGACGAAAGCCGGAAAACAGGACAATCCGCAGCGTAATATCTTTCCTGTCCACTGTTCCATCATTCCATCCCTTACGGAGGATCTATCTGCATTAGAAGAGGAGTAAGTTACCTCCACAGATGTGACTCTGCTCATCCGCTGATGGACACCAGCATCAAGTTCTGAGCCAGGGGATTATGAGTCAGTGCAGCATCACCCGTTCAGCTTTCATCACACCTTGTGGGCTGTCTCCTGTGCATAGGGATCAATGCTAAAGCACAGTCCACCTCACATCAGCAGCATCCATGGTGTCACGGTGACCTCCATTAGCCTATGAACAGTGCAGCTTTATGGCTAGATGGTTGCAGTCAGCTCTGTAGGACGGTCAGTCAGCAAGGGAGAAGGGAGAGTGGCTTCAGTAGTGCTGGCTGCAACTCTCCAGTATTTTAGGTTTTGCGACGCAATAGGGCTGAAAGTGCGTGGGTGTTCGAGGCTGAGAGCTGAACAGCGTCAGGCTACAACTGTGTACAAGCCAAGCGTGGAATACAGTTTATCCGCAGCCTTAGCCGTGAACTAAAACACTACTACAGAACCAGAATGCACGAACATATCTAGCACAGGCTAGAGAGTAGTCGCAAAGTGCAAGAACTACTACAGTATAGCTTCTACGTGAGCCTGAAGTTGGCTGCGTTTTCGAATTCGCCAGTCCACCTTAAATAGTGCAGCAGTAACGCTCCAGTGCTTAGATGCGCCTAATGTATTCTATGCGCCGTTTAAGGTGGACCGGAGAGTTCTAGACAGCAGCCAACTTTAGCTTCATGTCAACTGCCCACTCAGTAATTCTGAAGGCTTGAATTCAACAAAAACAACCGAACTGTCGCTTTCTGGCACAATTTGACAGCCCACGTCCCTCCCGAACATCATAACAACCGTGTCTGCTGCTCGTTGGACCCGTTTTCAGGCAGCTTTCCGCGACCCCCGGCCGTGTTGATTTTTAACGGTCATGAGAACTAACGTTAACCCACCTCAGGCAGCTAGCTGGCTAATGCGTCCTGAACACGTTACTGATAACTGCGCAGGGCTCTTTAGCCACAGACCGCGGAACGGAGATGCTAGAGAGCGAAGTCAGACGGGTGAGGAAACAGGGAAGCAGCCCAAGGTACTCACTCATATTTCGGGTTAGCGGAGTGTGGAAGCGCTCAGTCCTCCGCGGAGAGACTCCACATCGCGGCTCCAGGCTCCGAACCTCCACGCAGTTGTCAAGCGACCTGAGCCGATAGCAACAGTTTTGGTTTTCCTTGACTGGCGTGAAGGCGTCCAATCAGAGTGGGAGAAGGCTCGCCTCGCGCGCACGCCCCTCCGGAGGAGGACCAATCAACACGCAGATCGGCCGCGGGAGGCACGTCTTGTGGGCGTGGCCTAGTGCTCCGGCCTTGGCGTGGTATTTGAACTTGTCAAAATACACAGCACAGTCAGCCGAGAGTGAGTCACTTACCGGCGGTGTTCAGCGCTCTCGAGCGGGGTTGGAGAAGCCCGCTCCCGCCAGGTGGAGGGGAGACAGAGTCCCTGCTCTGGCGGCAGCGTGTTAACCATTTGACTTATCATCTCGGGATGATGAATGGTTCTCTCAACATATTGACTTAATATGTCCAGATAATGAGTTATGTTCTCAAATTATTCACTTAAGTCAAAATATAGATTTACTATGTCGAAATAACAGCTTAGTAGCTCATAATAATGACTTATTATTATTAATTATCCTGGAAATTCCAGAGAAACAGTGTCATTATCACAAGCTATTAAATCATATTAAAACAGTGTTTAGAGAAATTGAGCAATTAGTCAATATTTTGAGGACATGTTGAGGGTGTTATGAGATAGTCATTTCTAGAAAACAAGTTCTCATTCTGAGACATTAAGGTAATATTTCAAGAAAGCCATTATATTAAAACTAGAGAAAAGTATGTGATTATTTCCAGATGCTTAGTCAAAAACTTTGAAAAAGTCATTATTTCAAGATATTAAGTCAATATTTTCAGAAATTCATTATTATTAAGATACTAAACCATTTCTAGAAAAGTAAGCCTTTATTCTGAGATATTAAGCACATTTTTCAAAAAACAAGATTTCAATATTCAATATTTCAAGATATTAAGCCAATAATTATTTAGAGATTCTAAGGCAATATTTCAAGAAAGTCATTATTTTGAGATTTATAGTCAATATTTCGAGGTAGTCACAAACTTGAATAATTTATTTATTATTTTAAGTCACTGTCACAAGTCAAACAATTTGAGAAAACAAGTAATTATTTCACTCAGTCCAAAATGTGAAAAAGTCATTCTTTTGAGATGCTAACTGAATATTTTTAGAAAGTCATTATTTTGAAATACTATGCTAAATATTTTGAGATATTAGGTCAAAATTAGTACTATTTTCAAATACTAGGTCAAAAAAAAAATTGAAAAAGTAAAGAATTATTTTGAGTTACTCAGTCAAAAAATGTAAAAAATGTATTATTTCAGGATGTTTGCTCAATATTTTAGAAAGTAATTATTTTGAGATACTATAGTCAATATTTTACGATGAAGTCAGAGATTTTAAGTAAGTTATTACTGTCAGAAACTAAGTAAAAAATAGATTAAGCAAGTAATTAAATATATATTTTAAATTTTATTATTACATAGATCTTTACTAATTAATCAAGTATGCAATTAATTATTTAATCAATTAAGTAATTCAGTAATTATTCTGAGATATTAACATTTTGAACACTTTGAGTAATTATTTCAAGATACTTAAAAAGTCATTATTTTGAGATAGTAAGGCAATATTACAAGAAAGTCATTATTTAAAGGTCCCCAGTCAAAACAAAATATAAGGTAAGTCAGTATTTCGAGATGCTGTGACAATATTTCAATATCAATAATATTATAATATCAATAATTTAACTTTACAATTTTCAGACACTGAAAAACAAGCCAAAACATTTTACAAACTAAGTTAGTATTTTGATATAGTAATTTAATTAAAAAAAGTAATTATTTTGAGATATTATGTCAAAAAATGTAATGAAGTCTGTCCTTATTCTGAGATGCTAAGTCATTATTTTGACATTTGAAGTTGTTTTTCTGAGATATTAACATATTATAATGTGATCATAATTAATGAAGTAAGTCGTTATTCTGGGATATTAATATATTATTATTATATGATAATACATAATATAGTAATGCGTTATTCTGAGATGCTAAGTCATTACTTTTAGATATTAAGTCATTATTCTGGGATATTAACATATTATTATAATGTGATAATAATTAATTAAGTAAGTCGTTATTCTGAGACGCTATATTATTATTATATGATCATAATAGTCTTTATTCTGAGATGCTAAGTCAGTATTTTGACCTGCTGCCTCCAGAGACAGAGAGGGAGGGATCATGGGCTTCCATACCGGAATGTCACGTGCATAGTTAATTTCCCAGCGCGCTCTGATCATGTAATCCAGCTCTGCTTTGTGCTCTGTTGGTTATGAACTCCGCACTCTGGATAACTGAGATGATTTCCCCATAATAAACCCTACTGGTCCGCAGATACAGCCCGGCGGCAGGACGGGACTCTCTCTCTGTAGGTTTAGCCTGTAGCGCCACCATGTGGCTGTTTACATGATGGCTACTGCTGATCAGGAGGCTGCGGTCCTACAGACGGACAGGAGCTGCTGGTCTGAAGAGTGTTTTGAGGTAAAGATATACTGTACAACCCTGTATAGGTATAATGACAATAATTGAATTAATAAGGTGTGCTGACCTAAAAATGACATGCCAATTTTCTAGCTGTTAATAATAATTAATAGTAAATTAAGACAATAAAAATAAAGATAAAATAAGATACAGAAACGTGTCGTGTGAAGATACATGTGCTGCAGTCAGTGTCATACAGTGTCACACAGAGTGTCATATTTAGAAAAGTGCACCTGGTTACTACAATCTTACCTTCATATCACCCACTGTCTGATCAGTTCAGGGCTACCAAACGTAGTTATGAATATTACACCACTTATACTCCTAGTTATAGGCTGCAGGGAAGCCCATGCCAGCGCTCTTTGGGTAGGGGGCTCCCTGGTCATGCCTGGGGGGCAATTTAGCATCTCCAGTTCTGCATGTCTCCAGACTGGTGGGGGGAACCGGGAGCTCCTGGAGGAAACCCGCAGAGACACAGGAGAACCTGCAAACTGCACACAGTAAAGACCGCGGCCCTTACTGTTGTGAGACGACACCGTCACCCACTGCACCACCGGTCCCAACCACTGCATTTTAATTCAACAGCATCACTAGTATCATTAGTGCTATGGATATATCATATATCAGCAGCAGCACTATAGTTATCTAACAGTATATTCTTCTTCTTCTCCTCCTTCTTTTTCTTCTTTCTTCTTTTTCTGCCAGATTGTTCACTAACTTTTTTTTTGAGAGAGAGATCGACACATTTTCGATGTTTGGCCTGATCTGGAATGGTGTGGCTGGATACTGCTTTTTCATTGGACGTACAGTTTCCAGTGAATCATGAAACATTGATTTTTCCCCCGTTGAAAAGAATGGGAGGAAAAAGTTTGTGCACCTAGATGGTGGAAATCCATTAGTAACACCCTGATAACTATGTGGGTCCCCATAGCAACCACCAGCAACATCCTAACAACCACCCGGAATACCTTAGCAATAACATAGCAACACCCTAGTAGCCACTTAAAACACCTTCGGACCTGGCGCTCATATGGAAGTCCAAAAGTCCAAAAAAACCATGTATCTCATTTTTTGTTGTTTTTTACTTTCATGCATCATTTGATCACATGATCTGCTGTTAACACTGTGTGAGAATTCCATGATGAATGGACCAACAGAAATGGCCCCAAACTGCTTGGAAAAAAGTCTGGTTCCATTGACTTACATTAGAATTAATATATTTTTTTGGCCTAAATTTAATGTATATTAAGTTAATTAATATGTTTTATTTAATGTAGTCATGGAATTTCTTCTATATGTCTATTTTAACCTCTTTTTACGTCTTATGGCTTCTTTCTGTTTCTGTGAAGATGAATGTAAACTTGACTTGTAGAAGCTCCCGAAAGTCCTGATTTGCATCAAACAAATGCTGACGAGCTACCTGGTAGTGTCGGGAGGCACAGAAAATACTTGCCTCCAACCAGTAAAGTCAAAGAGAGCACTGACAGCAGAAGAGAAGCCACACTGCAAACACGTATACAATTCCTTCAGGTCTTCAAAATATTACAATAAATAATGCTAATTGTGCTAATAGTGCTAACAGTGCTAATAGTGCTAATGATGCTAACATTGCTAACAGTACTAATAGTGCTAACAGTACTAACAGTGCTAATAGTGCTAACAGTACTAATAGTGCTAACAATGCTAACAGTACTAATAGTGCTAACAGTATTCATTAATATTATTGTTAACTATTGGAGACAATAAGGAACAAAATGAGAAACTCCTCTTCGTCTTGGACTGAACACTGCCCCCTAGAACACACATTCACATGCAGTTGTGTCGGTGCAGCTTTGCGTTCCACGTCTGTAGAGCCCCCCTCTGCAAACCACAGTCCCCCTCAAAGGTTAGCCGTCCCCACAACCTGACACCCTTGGTGGGGGAGCCCCAACCAGCATAAACTCTGTGGGGCACTCACTTCTCCCTGGTCCCCCACCACCAAAGCCGGCGACAGCAGAAACTGCACTTCTCTCAGCTGCCCTCCACTTTCCCTGGACTCCCTGCCTCTGCTCCACCGGTGGTGACCGACCTGAGCTGGACATACGTTGCCTTCTTATGTGCCTCTCCTGGTGCGCGGTAAGGTAAGGATATTGACGAGTCTGCGTTGACGAGTGCAATGAGCCATCTGCCGTTTACACCACACTTGCCCCAGGTCTGCAGCTGCTGCCCATTCTCCCAGCTGGCTCCCATTTTCCCCGCAGGCTCAGACTTGAACAATCAAACTCAAGAAATGAGATGCCAATTTAGGAGAGTGCAACAGTCAAACCACAAGAGCTGCCTACATGATCAACAACGCTGGCTTAAGTGGGGAAATCTAGCGTAATAACACGGCACTTGCATACGGCCTGTAAATGGTTTAGACCAATCAGAGGCAATCAAACCTTGACATGTTGTGACATCACAACTACAACTCACTGGCAGTCTAACACACTGCGACTATGTCACATTACAAGCCTCATTAATCAGCTCCGGTTCTTTGCTCAAATCGGATTTGGCCTCGGATCTTGAGGGTTCACATTCATCATGGTGTGTGACCTGTATCTGTCTGTAGTGTGAACGAGTCAGTCCCCTGAATAGTACACAAGGGCACCATGATACGCTTATGCATGTCGCGTCCATCAGAGATTCTTCGGTCCTTTGTTTGTGGCCGTGCTTTGCCATTTCTTTGGAAATTGTTTCAGTCGCAGTTCAGCTTCGCTTGAACTGATTCATTTCCCCAAATATCAAGCAATTCGTCAACTTCTTCGCCCCTCCACTGACCGGTGTCAGAGCTGTTTCTCTAGCTGATGGCAGCAGTACTAAGCCTGTACGTACAGGCATGTGAAATCTGATCTAATTGTTCACATTCATGTTGCATGCCCACCAATCCGATCTTTCATCTAGGACCAAGAATGAAAGGCTATGTTCACATTACAAGGCTGAAGTGTCTCAAATCTGATTTGTCTCTTTTACACAGCGAAAAAAAACCCACATGAAATCTGATCTGAATGTTCACATTCAAGTCACATGCCCCCCAATCCAATACATATCCAATCTAGGACCACATATGATAGGATATGCTCACATTACCAGGCTGATGTGACTCCAGTCTGATTTCTTTTTTTTTTGGCACCGTGGAAAAAAAAAACATGAAATCTGATTTGAATGTTCACATTCATGTTGCAACCCCACCAATTGGATACGTGATCTGATCTAGGACCATGAATGAAAGGCTGTGTTCACATTACAAGGCTAAAGTGGCTCAAATCTGATTTGTCTCTTTTACACAGTGAAAAAACCCCCCACCTGAAATCTGATCTGAACGTTCACATTCAAGTCGCATGCCCAACAATCCGAAACATAACCAACCTAGGACCAAATATGATAGGCTATGTTCTCACTACCAGGTTGATGTGACTCCAATCTGATTTTTTTTTTTATTGCAACATGGAAAAAAACTAAAAAAGTGATCTAGGACCACTAATGAATGGCTATGTTCACATTACCAGGCTGAAGTGACTCAAATCTGATTTATTTTTTTGCACAGTGGAAAAAAACCCACATGATATCTGATTTAAACATTTAATTCATGTGGCATGCTCACCAATTAGATACCTGATCTGATCTACAACCATGAATGAAAGGTTGTGTTCACATTACAGGGCTGAAGTGACTCAAATCTGATTTTTCTTTTTTTTTGCACAGTAGAAAAGACGTTCACACAGGAGGTAAAAGTGACCCAAATCCAAATTGTTTGCTAAATCCGATCTTCTTGTCAGACTGTTCACACGATCTTTTAAATGTGATCCGTATCTGACAGCAGTCTGAACAGGTCACACTTCTAAACTGACACACATGTGAACAATGCTTTATGTGGCTCATACAGAGGTACAGTTGCTGACGGACGCAGGTCCGTTCCTGGTTGCCGCATATCGGATATGTATCTCGTTCCAGCACAACATATGAAAGTGGCTCAAAATCAGAAACTGAAAAAGTCAAATTCAATGTGGGTTTTTTTTGACGTTCACACCTATGACGAAACAGATCGGATTTGGGTCATTTTTACCTTCTGTGTAAATGTAGCCAAAGTGTCTCATACATACAGCCCTGAAAACGTCAGATCTGTGTAAAAAAAAAATCTGATTTAAGTCACTTCAGCCTGGTAATGCGAATGTAGTCTTACTTACATGAATGTGAACCATCATGTTAGTGAGATCGGATCTGAGCACAAAATCGGTTTTAAGCAGTGAGGCTTGTAATGTGAACATAGCCATAGTAACTCAAATCTGATTAGAAAAGATCAGATTTAATGTGTCCACACTGTCCTGAAAAAAATCTGATCTGTGTCATATTAAGGCAAAAATTCAGATTTGAGTTACTTCAGCCTGGTAATGTGAGCATAGCCTTACAAATGTGAACCATCATGTTAGCGAGATTGGACCTGAGCAAAAAACCAATTTAAGCAATGAGGTTTGTAATGTGAACGTAGCCAAAGTGACTCAAATCAGATTTTGAAAGACTGGATATGATGAACATAGCCTTACTTATGCAAATCCGAACCATCATGTTACTGAGATCGGATCTGAGCAAAAAATCGGATTTGTAATGTAAATATAGCCAAAGTGACTCAGATCTGATTAGAAAAGAGCAGACTTCTGATTCACTTTAGCCTGGTATAAAATGAATGCAGCCTACATTCGGAGCTCAAGCCTCAAACCAGAAAAGTGAATATTTTTGGTTTTGTTGATAAAAAAAACAGGCCTGGGTCTTACTGTTTAATGTTGTAATGTTTAGAAAATAATCGCAGTTTAAATCGCATTCTCAATGTTAGTCGGAAAAATCGGAATTAGATATTTACCCCCAAATTATGCAGCCCTAAATATTCTAAATATTCTAACTCTATAAAACCACATCGGCTGGACGACAGAAACCATAGCTCATCTATAAAGACGTACGTCTATGTAGTGATTCAGCAGGCCTGCCCGCGAGTCTCCCTCCAATCGCAGCTCAGGAGAGGGGGAATCTGCCGGAAAGCGGGTGGGAAAGGGCAAACAACACACCACGCGTGGAAAACCCACCACGTAACGCTGCTTTCCGTGCCGCGCATGCGCACAGAGAGCATCGAAATGGCGGCCAGGTCCTGCGAAAAGTACTGAGGTCTGCTTCAATTTCGACAAATTTGCCAAGGTAGGTCGCAGCTTTCGCTCCTCAGCTCTATCCCACATGCCGTATAAGCCTTCACGGTGTTCGGTGCCGGACCCAGCTCGCCCGGGGGGTCCGGTTCGGAGGTTTTAAACCGTATCTTCACTGTCAACACTTTTCTCCCCTGCTCGCAGTGTGTATGTGTGGATTGATGTTATTTCCAAAGTGGTTGACGGGCGTTTACCCTCCCATTAGCGCCGATACTTCATCAGCACTCAGTCGCCGTCCCGAGCTCCTATCAGCGGGCTCTTCCCGGGGCTGGCTCTCTCTGGGTTTCCGTCCGGAACCTCCAGGCTGGTCAGTTTTTCAGCTCGGGTGTGATAATGTTTTGTTGATGGCTGAGGCTGCTCGTCCTTGCTGATGACGTTTCCTTTTCGAGTTCCCATGACTTTATCAGTGTCGTCACTAGGCCCATATTATATAAAGGCTTTGAGAAAAAGTCCACCGTTTAGTTAATAAGCCTGGTATCCTGCGGTAGATGTACAGTAAATAAGTTTATAGGACGTTTTTAAGCAGTGTTGATGGCGTTAGTCCTGGATCCACATCACGTTATTACAGCTTCTTATTAATTAGTAATTCATTATTCATTTAATTAACCGAATATTAACATGCACGTGCAGCAGTGGACTGTGATGTGACGACTCCAATATGTCTAACTACACTGTGTAGTCATTTTAGTTTGTTGTTGTTGTTGTTGTTTTTAACAAGCCTAAAATGAGTGACATCACACTGGTATTGCTAGTATATGACTTCATAGTCGTATATCATCACTGTCCAATGAAATGAAGTATTTCCAATGTTTTGTCAATTTTTACTTTTATGCATCATTTGGTCACATGATCTGCTGTTTACGTTGTATGGAAATCTCAGAATGAATGGACCAACAGAAGTGGCCCAAAACTGCATGGAAATAAGTCTGGTTCCATTGACTTACATTAGAATTAAATTAGGTTAAATTGGCCTCTCCTGTGAAGTTGCCATTTTGCAGATACTTGTTTTTCTTTGGATGGTGACGATATTAATCTGCTTGGCTTGTTATTGCAAATTCTGTGTTAACAAGCATGTCAAACTCAACTTTAGGCCGGGTTCCTTTCTTTTACATTGCTTGGAGGAAAGTCTGGTTCCATTGACTTGTATTAAAATCAAGACCTACTTGTATTTATTTGGACAGTGACAATAAGTTATTAACTCTGTATGAATATCTGTATGAATGTTTATGTGTGAATGTATCTGTTCGCTGCAGCGCACGCTCAAATAAGGATTTGAAATGGCCCAAAATCGCTTGGGAAAAAGTCTGGATCCAATTCAATTGACTTCCATTGACTTCCATTGAAATTAAATAAGGTTGTTGGCCTTTCCTGTAAAGTTACCATTTTGGAGATACTTTTTTTTGGACGGTGACCATATTAATCTCAGCTGATCTAATGATCATGCTGTACTGAACAATAGAAATGTTAAAAGCAGCCGGTGATGCTTCATATGTGAAGTGTACCTTTGTTTGTACATAAACAGTAAAAATATTTGGGAATTTCTTAAATTGGGACAAAATGACAATAAGGAGCTCTTCAGATGGGATGATATATATTTGGGTGGATGTCAGTATCCTTGTAAGTATATACTACCCTAGTGTAGCCTATGTATGGGTAACACTGACTTAGTTGACCCTTGGAGGGAAAAAATGGTTCTGAAATGTGTTTATTAAAATGTTTTAATCTCTATCACACACAAATTTTATGAAGAGTTGTTTCACATGTGTGTAAAACACAAAGTGAGATTTGTGATAACGACTCCTTTTAGTAAGGTGTATCGTCACTGTCCAGTAAAAGACGTATCTCTTCTTGTTGATTTTTACTTTTATTCATCATTTGAACACGTCAGCTGCTGTTTACACTGTGTGAACATTTCATGGTGAATGGACCAACAGAAATGGCCCAAAACAGGTTGGAAAAAGTCTGGTTCCATTGACTTACATTCAAATTAGATTAGGTTTTTGCTCTCTCCTGTAAAATTGCCATGTTGGAGATACTTGTTTTTCTTTGGATACTGCTTGGGTTGTTATTGCAAATTCTGTGTTAACAAGCGTTTCAAACTCAGCTTTAGGCCGGGTTTCCTTTCTATTTCATTGCTGGGAAAAAAGTCTGGTTCCACTGACTTCCATTGGAATGAACTTTCATTTTCAGGTTTTTGGCCTCTCTTGTAAAGTTGCCATTTTGGACATACCTGCTTTTCTTTGGACAGTGACAATTTGTTATTAACTCTGAATATCTGTATGAATATTTGTATTCAAATGTATCTGTTCACTGCAGTGCAGACTTAAATAAGGATTTAAGTCTAGTGGTTCTAGCTAATGTAAGTAATTTCTCCCCACTGAAGATTCTAGAGGAGTTTTTGCTGGAACGTTCTGTTGATATTTTTATTTCATTATTATTTTGTTATAAATGTTTTATGAGCACATGAGCATTTTAAGTGGTGATGGTGGTGATGTTTCCTTATTCAGTCATTTCATGTATCCTCTGCTATTTCCTACCTTTCTGTCTGATAATGAGATGAAATGAGATGATCTGCGGTTTCGTCTCGGTGCGAGATGCTTTATCTCCCCTTCAAAGGCTTTTTGAATGATGTATCTAGGAAACGTGAAGAGGAGGACAGTAGAGCAGGACGAGCACATGCTGAACATGCGCAGTACGCTAATTAGACCGCCACTTCACCGCTGTGAACCTTGCACCTGGCCAGAGCGGCTATTCACCGCCGAGACATGTAGGCACATGAGTGCTCGCGGTAGTACTTCCGCTCTGCTTGTTCTACTGACCTCCTTCTTCCTCTCCTCGATGGAAATAATGGGCTAATTCATCAAGTCACCTTCTATGCTAGGCAGACTGCTGTGTGGAACCTGTGCAGATAGCCAACGCCCACAGATTAACACCGATTTGTTTTTCCTCTTTCAAGTCGGCCACTGACCACGCGATAAACCACTGGCATAGAAAGTGCCATAAGGGAATTGACCAGGTTTCATATGCTCAGGTTTTGTGGAGAGAGAGAGAGAGAGCGGTCCAGGTGTACAGTATAGTGCTAGTAATGGTATGGAAATTGAGGGTAAATCAAATCTTGATATATATATATGTGTGTGTGTGTGTGTGTGTGTGTGTGTGTGTGTGTTTATCTATATATACGTATCTATCTCTCTGTCTATGTTTGTATGTATCTGTCTGTCTGTCTATCTATCTATCATTTCTAGAAATAAAGGTGTTCTATATGTGTGTGTGTGTATATATATATATATATATATATATATATATATAT
>CM067492.1:10143299-10162074 GCA_034552555.1 Semaprochilodus insignis | reverse complement strand
ATATATATATATATATATATATATGGCCAATGTATGTATATGTATTTGTAGCATTATGAAACAGCACCTTTATTTCTAGAAATGACCCCAAATCACTAAAAAAAACTTACATTAAAGTTAAATTAGGTAAAGTTGTAAAGTTGCCATTTTGGAGATACTTGATTTTCGTTGGGCAGCGACGAGATAAACATTGCTGAAGTTTCAGAACATGCTGCTCACTAACCTGGCCATATGTGGAACCTAAGCTGCGAAAAGCCCAGCCCATTTAGACTTCTTTGGATTAGTGACATCATGAAACCAACACACTTACATATATCCACCAATTCAGTCTGCAGCAGTTTAGCCCTGCTCATTCACTCTGAAGGTACATACTTCAGCCCGGATTGAATGAACTGAATGAAGCTCAATACAGGGCAGTCAGTCAGAACAGAGCTGAGACGTTCTGGGGGATAAAGCGAGATAGGAAGATGTTCATGTTAAAAATCAACCATTATTATTTTATTATAGGGAAATAAAACCACACACATGTTCAGAGTTTCCCCCAGGTCTGTAATAAATCTGCAGGTAGTATTTTAAGACATGTATGGATTTCCAGACTAATCTGTGTAGCCTTTTCTGCAATCGTCAAAGTAGGGCGTGTCGTTTTTAGAATAAGAAGTATTATGTTTTTTATAAAGGGGTGTTTATTAATGGTCCTGCTGGACTGAACAATAGAAATCTTAAAACACAAGCAGCTGATGAGGCTTCAGATGTGAATTGTACCTTTGTTCATACCTAAACTAAAAATATTTGGGAATTTGGAAATTGGGACAAAATGGCAATAAGGAATTGTTCAGATGGGATTATAATATAATATAATATAATATAATATAATATAATATAATATATATAGTACCTAAGTGTAGTCTGTATATGGGAAACGCTGATATTCATTAGTTATTAGTTGGAAAATTAAATTGCATGAAGACGGGTAGCTGGGCTGGTGCTGTGGATGTCATGGATTATAGTACAATAATTTAAAATGTTTAATTAAAAGTTTGTTTATTAAAGTGTATTAATCTCTATCACACAACATTTCTATGAAGGATTGTTTCATACATCTGAAAAACACAAAGTGAGGATTTCTGATAATGACTCCTTTAGTTATTAAGACATATCGTCGCTGTTCAGTGAAAAACATGTATCTCAGTTTTTTGTTGTTTTTTACTTGTATGCATCATTTGATCACATGATCTGCTGTTTACACTGTGTGGACCAACAGAAATGACCCAAAATTACTTTTGGGAAAATGTCTGGTTCCATTGACTTACATTAGAATTAACTTGGTTTTTGGCCTCTCCTGTAAAGTTGCCATTTTGGAGATTTTACAGTGTTTTTCTTTGGACCGAGACGATATTAACCTGCTTGGTATGCCATGTTGGCAAATTTGAATGTTCTCTCCTTGTTCGTTCCATCATTCCATTCCTGTTCTCTTAACTCTAAGTCTTAACAAGCATTTCAGACTCCACTTTAGGCCAGGTTTCCTTTCCATGAAGGTGCTTGATAAATGCTCTGTTAATATTTTATGGCCAGCTGATTGAAGGTTATCAATGGAGGCACTGAGAGTAACCGAGTCACTGGGTTCCCACTTTTGGGAGGTTGTTTTCAAAAGCGAGATCACAAAGTGGTCTGCAAGGAGTAGTTAAGGTGCTTCGTTCTGCTTTTACTGAAGTTGGGAAAACAGTCTAGAGCGCCTCTATTGGGCCTCTACTTTACTGGGACCGTATAACTGAGCGTGTGTTTTTGGATTAAACGGTTATGCGGTATTAAATACAGACATTCAGTATTCATGGACAAGAATATGGATCAGTGTTTGCAAAGCCGTGAAAAAAGAGATTCGGTATACAAACTTGTATGAAAGGTATGTAGCCCCCATGGCCAGCTCTGACTCAGAAAGAGGGGCCAATTGTGTGGGTAGCGAGCGGATCGCTGTACAGCAGGGCTCAGGCTCAGGAATGCGTTCCCCCCAGTCACATTCTCCATCCAGAAAGACTCCTCCACTGGAGGAGCAGTGAGTGCTTGGCTTGGGAAACAGGGCCCACATGGCTCTCGGTGCCTTCTGAATAGCACTTCTGTGGGGGATTCCCGAGTTGTCTGCCCAGCAGGCTTCGTTTTACCGGATGTGTAGAAGATCAGCGGTGTGGATTCCCCATAAACATCATGTAGGTGGAAGCAGTTTCAGACAGAAAGGCCCACATTGAAGGTGCCCTCGTAGTCACCACACACGCTGAGGGAAAATACAGCATTCAGTTTGTACTCATGATTAGAATCATACGTTACAGAGCACCCTCCATTATTTCAAATCCCGGTGTACCAGCATATGGATTTCTTTCAGGAAACTGAAAGGAACAATCCTGAAAAGAATGGAAGCTGTAATAATGCTTATATATGGCCGCTGTCCTATGAAAAACACGTATCTCCGTTTTTTGTCAATTTTCACTTTTATGCATCATTCAGTCACATGATCTGTCGTCCACACTGTACATATATACTACCTATGTATGGGAAACACTGATATTCATTAGTTATTAGTTGACCTCGGGAAACTTGAAGACAAGTAGCTGGGCAGATGCGTTCAAGACATAGGAAAAGTTGTTTATTTAAAAAGTGTCTTTATTAAAGTGTGTTAATCTCTATCACACAACATTTTTATGAAGAATTGTTCATATGTCTGAAAAACACAAAGTGAGGATTTCTGCTAATGACTCCTTTAGTTATTTAGGCACATCGTCGCTGTCCAATTAAAAACATGTATCTCCATTTTTTTGTCGATTTTCACTTTTATGCATCATTCAGTCACGCGATCAACAGAAATGAGCCCAAATCACTTGGAGGGGGGAAAAAAGTCTGGTTCCATTGACTTACTTTAGAATTGAATTAGGTTTTTGCCCTCTCCTGTAAAGTTGCCATGTTGGAGATACTGTTTTTTCTTTGGACTGTGGCTAGCCTGTATGTTATATTGGGCTGTTGAGGATTCTGTGTATTTGACTGTTTTTTGACACTAAACAATTAATAGCTTTAGCTTAAATAAATGAAGGTTGTTTTTTTAACTCAGTGTTTTTTACAAATACAAGCAACAAATTAATTAAAAACTTCAGTTAAAGTTTAATGAAATAAGAGTTTATTTGACAATTTAAAGATAAGTTCACAACTTTCTTCAAACATTAAACTTACTTTGCACCTTTTTTTTTGTTTACTCATCTTGAGGACTTTGGTGGTCTCCGATGCTCATAATTTCAGGATAACCCAGTTTTAATATTGATTTTTTTAGCACAGTGTGCTATAAAAAAATAGTTATTTAAAAAAAATATATCATCAAAATCATCAAAAGCATATCGTCGCTCTCCGTAGAAAAACATGTATCTCCATTTTTATGTATCATTTGAACACAGCAGCTGCTGTTTACTCTATGTGGAAATTTCATGGTGAATGGACCACTTGGAATAAAATCTGGTTCCATAGACTGCCTTTAGAATTGAATTAGGTTTTTGGCCTCTCCTGTAAAGTTACCATTTTGGAAGTACTTGTTTTTCTTTGGACAGCACTGATGACACTAAACAATTAATAACTTCAGCTTAAATCAGTGGAGGTTGTTTTTTAATTAATAAAAAACACTTATTAAAAGTCAATTTAAAGATCAATTCAAAACTTTCTTCAAATTTTGAACACGGCAGCATGTTGAGTGGTCCAACAGAAATGTTCCAAACTTGTTTGGAAAAAAAGTCTGGTTCCATTGACTTACGTTATAACTAAATTAGGTTTTTGCCCTCTCCTGTACAGCTGCCATTTTGAAGATACGTACATCCCAGTCATTAATCGAGTAACACCTTTTCTTTTTTAAAGAGCTACAGTAAATATACAAAAGAGAAAACAGGAAGTGTATTTTAGAAAGAACAGCTACTTTGTGTTTTAGAAAAATCAACATTTTATCAACATTAAGTTGCGTACAATAAGAGTATCTGTCTAAACTAAACCCGGAGTGCCTGATTACATTCAGGGTTCATGTATTTATTTATTTACCATGTTGAAGGTTTGCTCTACACTTGCTCTACACCTGCTCAACACCTGCTGACTAAACGGAACATACCTGCTGAATTATGTTGGTGCATCTCAGGCTTCAACTGATACTTAACCCAGCTGGTATTTTACTTGCCGGGGTATTTTATACATCATTCTGAAGGTACTTCACAGCAACACCAGCATCTTATCTAGCTATCGTATTGATTTCAATTCTGAACTAGTCATTACATACAGCCATAATTACCATACATCCTGTACTAGCCTTCAGCTCGTCTAGCGGTCATGGTATGTAGAGTGCTACCGTTGGTGTTACCCGGGGTTACGGGGTGCGTAGACTGCATGCTTTCTGCTGAGATGCTGAAGCACTGATGTTGTGCTGTTGTGTTAGTTGTACAATAGAGACTCTATACTGAGCGACAGATCATATTATTAGGGGTCCAAGCACGTGGTCTTCTTCTTCTTCTTCTTCTTCTTCTTCTTCTTCTTCTTCCAGACAACTTTGAAAATTGCATATCTGTGTACAAAACGCTATCTGCATGTCCCCGAGGGGCCCTAGACACAATAACAGTGTTGAGCTAACTTGCCTCTTGCGGCTGTATTTATTATTATTGTTATTTATTTATTCATTCATTCATTCATTCATTCATTCCCTTAAAATGATCCCAAATTTTAGACACTTTCTGACATTTTCAGTTCAGTTCGCCCTTCGTTATTTTCCCACTTTCTCCATTTTGCTATCCGTGCCATCAAGTCACGTCTTCTTCACATCACGAGCCCACAGCACAAGCGACAGTAGTAGTCTATAGTCATTGCACAGTGAGCTGTGTATAGGTATATACCCGAGTTTGAAGCCTTCAGCGCTGAAAGGATGGATCTGTGTCAGCTCTTCTTCCTGTAGAAGGCTGTCTACAAGTTCACCCTCAAGGAAACGCTGTCCTGTTTGTTTGTTTGTTTGTTTGATTCTTGTTATTATTATTATAATAATAGTTGCTAATGCTAATAATGAGTAATGATTTGTCGGTTAAGACCGTTGGAAGGTTAATGTTTTGCCGTTTTGGGCTCGGCCCATTTTCTGCATGGGAGTGGAACATGTGGGAGTAATTTTAATAGTCATGAATAGTTAGTTTCATGATGAATAGCTGAATAGGGTTAATCTCTATTAGCTCTGTCATTGATTCATATAATCATCAAATGGTGAGTTTCATTATTTACAGCTACATAGTGGACGGCATTCATTCCTGCAGGGAAGGCTGGGGAGCACATTGTTCTTCTCCTATCACGCTGCCCGGTCCAGGAATAGATGCATTTGGACTTCCTGTGTGAGCTGCTCTGGCATGAATAGCGACTCCATTGATGACATTCTAATAACCATTCTGTTAATCCATCCGTTTAAACCTGGATTTGTTCAACAGCGTGTCAGGCCAGGTCAGGACTTGGTAGTATTTCCTTCTTTCTCTCCTTTGCTCTCTCACGCTCATGCTTCCTTTTTACACCTCTCCTTTATTTCTAATAGGCACCCTTTTATCTATTGTGTGTGGACGGTGGGTTTGGGTTTTGGCCAGAGGGATATGGAGGGCTGGCTAATGTTCTGAGCACAGGTGAGCGTGATCTGGCTGTGGTCTGTTCCTTCAGGTGCTTCAGGTGCTCCGGAGAATGTGAGCTTTGCCACCTGTTGTATTGTGCTGTTTAAAAGCTCAGAATCAAGGCGTTCAGTATATTAAAACCATTTTCTGTACGTAGGTACATATGCATGTATAAAAGGATTAGCGATATGCATATTAAATAATTAGAATAATGGTTTAAAATGCATATTAAATAGTCAGAAGCTGTGAATAAATATTTAGTTTTTATTGGGGGGGAAATGCAATAATAATGCAACCATTGTGCTTCTGGTATTAGGCTACCAGATAAAGTAATCTATGATTTATATTTGTGCATTTTTGTACTTATTATTCCGTTTCAGTGAACCTACAATTTTGGTTAGTTACTTTTCTAGCATTTTTCTTACAGTGTAGAAAATAATACAGAGCATGCCGAAAGTGAATAATGAGTAGTTTAGTGCCCAGACAGTTGTATAGGATGTTGAATGATGTTATAAACTTTAATGTTGAATGACTGCGATAAACTTTGTTAAACTGAAGTTTGTTAAACTAAACTGTATTAAGCTAAACGGTGTTAAACTAAACTTTGTTAAATTAAACCTTGTTATACTAAATACTGTTATACTAAATACTGTTATACTAAATACTGTTACACTAAACTGTTACACTAAACTGTGTTAAGCTAAACTGTGTTAAACTAAACCTTGTTGAACTAAACTGTTAAACTAAATACTGTTATACTAAACTGTTATACTAAACTGTGTTAAACTAAACTGTGTTAAGCTAAACCATGTTAAACTAAACTAGACCATGTAAAAATCAACTGTGTTAAACTAAACTGTGCTAAACTAGACAGTGTTAAATTAAACTAAATTGTGTTAAGCTAAATTGTGTTAAGCTAAACTGTATTAAGCTAAACTGTGTTAAACTAAACAATGTTAAACTAAACTGTGCTAAACTAAAATAGACCGTGTTAAACTAAACTGTGTTAAACTAAACTAGACTGTGTTAAACTAATATGTGCTAAACTAAACTAGACCATGTTAAACTAAACAGTGTTAAACTAGACTGTGCTAAACTAAACTAGACCGTGTTAAACTAAACTGTGCTAAACCAAATTGTGCAATAAAGTTGGACCACTGCTTTAGTCCAATTCCAGGTCCGTTAGACCGTTCCTTCTGTTGGACTCCCATGCAGGCATGGATGGCTGTGGCGTCATTAGGCTGACTTAAAAGTAAGAGTTCTTTATCTTTCAGTTTTGTGTTTAACATTCTGTTAACTTATTTGAATTTTAGTTATTCCAAATATGAAATCTTATTCAAGTATTGAATTTAAATTGCATTATTTTTTACAATCCAGATTTGTGATTCTAACTTTAAAAAGTTGTATAACTGACATAAAATGTATTAAATTTTAGTTTACTGAACTTCAGACAAAAATGTTTTCATTGAACAATACTAACAATATAACAATATAAGTCCCAGATTTGTGTTTAGTTTGATGTGCAGTTAACTGTTTAGGTCAAGCGCAAATACTTTGAAACTAAACTTAAATGAAGTTGCTAAACGTAGTATATATCAGTTTTCCTAACCAAGTTAAATACAGTGGTAACATATAATAATGAAATTGGTATGTATCTCAACATGCCCCCAAAACTGTGGAATAATCTTCCTGCTGATATCAGACTTTCAGTTCGTATTTTTAATCTTGCTTTTTCGTTGTTTGTGAATATTGTTTGGTAATTTTGTGTGGGTTTTTTTTGTTTTGTATTTTATTGTGCGGCACACTAAAGTACTATGAGACGTGTTCTAGAAAAGAGCTATATAAATAAAAACTTACTATGTGATAATAATGACATTATTTTAACTGTTTTTTAATAATTTTTTTCTTTCTTAAAATTCCTGAAATACTGAACAGTAAATGACTTTTAGTGTCTGGTTTGTGTTTTCGAAACTGACTCTACTTTAATAATTGTGTTTTGAAAAATGTTTATTTAAGAATATTGAATATAATAATATAAAAAATGATTCCAAATAGCTGGTTTCCTTCGAGCTGCTAGCATGACATGAGGAAGGTAGAGGCTCTAGCCTCATTGACTCGGTTTGGGGTTAAGGGCTGTGTTAAAAGTCTCTGAAAAACGCTCGCTGAGCCACGTTTACCAGTTCGGGGTGAATGATGAATGATGTGAGTTGAGATAATGAACACCGGCTGCAGGTGAGCTGCAGGTGTTTTGTGTTCTTATATTAAATAAACATTTTTCCTGAATTTCCCTTTTAGCAGCGCCAACACAGGAAAGCCAGGATAATAACCGCACGTTGAAAGAGTGTGACTACCAGATCCATTTAGGTAACTGATGATAATTAAGTTCCCAAATTGCCAACCAATTTTAGATGGCTAAATTAGTTCCAATGGTTGAAACGGTGTCAAGCAATTAACACTTAAATGAATGTCTGTCCTCTATAACAGATGTGAGGATCTTTGGCTCGTTTCAGACTGCATATTCAAGATTCTGTCTCAGGAATGTGAGTGTGAAGTTTATGGTGGAACTTGACTGATTTATTGCATGACTGATATCAATAGTACCAGGCAGTATTCACATTATTGTCTTATTGTCTTATTGAGGTCAGGCTAATAAATAAATGAATTATTGATAGCTCTACCACCAAAGCTGTCATATCTGTCAGTAAAGCTCCAAAAGGAAAGTATAAAATATGAATATTAAATTACTGTATATTGGGCAGTATTATCAGCCATTGGAATTTTTAGCTCCTTAAAATCGTTATCTGACCGAACCTTCACTTTACCAAGAGTAGATGCTCTTTTTTACTGTCCTACTTGAAAAAACAAGTAAATGTTTTTCTTTTTAATTTTTAATAAGTCAATATTTTAATATTTGATATTTTAACGGGTCAATATTTTTTATTTGTAATAATTTAATAAGTAAAAAATGTATGATTTAATATTTTACTAAATAAACATTTATATGTTTAATATTTTAATAAGTCAACATTTTAAAATGTTACATTTTAGAAAGTCAATCTTTTTATTTGTAATAATTTAATAAGTAAATATTTTATTATTTAATATTTTAATCAGTAAATATTGGTATGTAAAGTATTTTAATATGTAAACATTTTTATTTTGAATATTTTAATTAGTAAATATTTGTATTTTAAAAATATTTTAAGTAAATATTTTTATTTTTTTGGGCGACAAATAAACAAATTCATGAAATCTCACGTTTATGAATATCGAATGCTGATTCCACCAAATTCCACCACTCCCCGAAACACCCGTCTGGCAGGCGTTGCTCTTTTTGGTGTGGGTCGACTTTCTTTTCCACCCTGGTGGTCTTTCTTCACCTCCCACTCTACTTAATTATCCCTCTCTCTGAGACATGGAGGGATGCGGGGTGTGTTTCAGGGCTCCCATGTGGGCTTGAGCCCACAGTCACTCTGAGCAGATCTAGACTCCACTTAACCCTGAGTTCAATCCCCAGACAGCTGTAGGGACTTTCCATGTGTAGAGTTCTAAAGCCAGCTGTTGGCTGTGCGTTCTCTCTAGTGCGAGCTCTGTATGTTCATGGTTGACTGATTAGTCTAGAGTATCAGTTAGGCTGAGTCGTCTTCTCTCCATCCAGGATGTGAAGAAGCTCTGGTGCGCTGAACTGTGAGCTGGTAGAACTGAGCACCGCTGTGAGGTTGGTGTGGTGGTTATCGTTTAGAGCGGTGATCCACATGCTGTTTTTACACTGGACCCTCATCCTCCCCCTTGTCTCGCCCGGCAGGGAAGGGACTGCCTGTCAGTAAGGAAGCTGGTCTTTAATAGCCTGTTATCTGTTAGGTCTGTTTAATGCCTGCTTTGTTTGTTGTGTTCCGTGTTTGAGTTTTTATTAGCCAGCCCTGCTCGGTTTGTACAGGATCTAACGCTGAGAAAGGTGACGCTCCATACTGATCTCCCTTGTGCCTTGTCTGATGGCATGCTGCCTTTATTTAGACTCATAGCTATGAATAGTGACTGCTGTAAGTTCACTAGGCTAACTTGGCGACTGTTCAGCTAGTCATGGCCACTGCTTTAGCCTGTAGGTTCTCAGGGACAGTAGTAATTATGGGGCATGTTTCTTCACGACAGACCAAAGTTTGGAGTTACGTTGTTTGTTTATGGTTATTTTAAAAATAAATATTGTCTTATTATTATGTTTTTATTCCCAGCAGAATTACTTATAGATTATTATAGAGTATGAAAAAATACCATGTTCACAATTCTAATAATTAGTCACATTTATTGTCACGTCACATTTAGACAGGTGTGAAGGTGAGGGAAATCTTAGGTGTGTAGTTCCTTGCAAGTACTTAAATACAAAATACACACATTAGATAATAAATATATACACAATATTAAACGGCAGACTAGCTCAGTTTATCCAGATGTACAGTTATATAACAGTAAAATAAATTTATGAATATATATATTTGTGTATATGTGTACACATTCCTGTAATTAGTCAGTCTTGTATGTGCCAGTGAGCCAATAAGCTCAATGCTTTTACTCCCCAAATTTGATTTGATTGGCTGTCTTAATTATGTTACATATGCATATTATTTATACCAGCTCTTCTAGTCTATCATTCGTTCTGGTCACTATATATACTCATTCCTGGTTTGGGCCACACCCACTTTCAGTTTGGAAGAAGGTATTGAATGAAACCTAATCAATGTTGATGATCGGTAAAGTATTGGTATTGATTTTGAACATATGTAGAACATCAGCCCTGGTTAGTATTGACGCTGCGCTGTCGGGAGTTGACAGTTGTGCAAATCCAGATGGCGTTCAACATAAAGCATCTGGGTTCTAATGTTGGAGAACATCTGATAGCGTGTTTAAAAGCGCTGCTTAGAAAATAAATACATGTGTCTGTAGTAACGTAATGGTCAGTAAAGCCAGGAAACTGACCCTAGGCTGAACTACAACCAGTATTTAGTACTTCAAAACGGGGATTTGGCACTGAACACGGAGCCGAACTCCTTTATTCCTGTTCCACCAAAGTTTCCCAATTGTTCCATGATTCCGTGGTGGAGATTGACTTTCATTCGGAGTGCTTCAGTGTGAAACAGTTCTTTCTAGAGAGCTCCACTGAGACTTCTCCACTTCTCCAGCCTGAGGTTGAGGTGTCTACAGCGCGAATGAAGTCCTTTTATTGAGTGTAGGACGTGACCAGTGACCCTGCACGTGTCTATGTGTTGTGGTCGTGGTAAGTGTTGGGCCTGACAGTGCCCTGTATGTACCTCGCCACCATGAACAGATTTAAAAACCAGGTTTCATCCCAAAACTGCATCTCGGAACCATGATACAACCACGTCTCAGACACCAGCCAGCATATTGGTAACCGCTTCGTGTAATGACTTTCTCAGTGGAAGCTTTTAGACCTTTAAGCTCTTCGGACATCTGGTTCCCATCACCATCACTGTGAGCAGGTCTGACTCAGAAAGTGTTTCTAGAGCGCAGCGTTTCACGTCAGGCCACTCTGAATTCTATTTCATCTCTGTTTACATCGGAGAGATTGAATTCTGGAAAAGCGGATCAGTAGAATTCCCCTGTGAGCTGTAAACGCCGGGGCCGGTAACGCTGCTTCCAGATCAGGAACGTCGGGGTCAGTCGTCCATTTGTCTCTCTCCGTTTCACTCCTGTTAGGAGTAATTAAAGTGACAGAGTGGCTTTTGCTGCTGGGCTGCCCGTGTTGTGTCAGGGGTCAGCCGTAATTGTTTTTTGTGCTAAAGAGGCTTTTCCTCCTGACTGCTGCTCCAGAGAGGACATCCCCCAACCCCCGCTCCCCTCCCCGACGACCGCCTGTGGTGCTTTTACCCAGAATGAACTCAATTACTGCTCAATTCACTTCAATTCAGCTCAGTTAGGTTGAGTTGAGTTGAGTTTCATTTAGATCACGTCTTTTGCTATAGATCGTGGCACATCGGGTTACTGTGCTTCCTCTTAGGGTCGCTGTTTGGTCAACCGGCTACACCATGAACGCAACTAGGGATGCACCGAATGGCTGAAAATGGCAAAAAAACAGAAACACTTTCGGTGTTCGGCCAAATAAATAAAAAAGTGGAAGAATTTATACCGAGCAGTGATGTTTTTAATGATGCTGTTAACCTTTTGTAGTTCCCGGATGTAGACGGGACCCAGAGTGTTATATAGTTTCAAGCATTCGGGCCAAACGGAACTCCAGACAGAGTAAATAACAGGACAGAGCCGCTACAGGGAGTCAGACAAGCAGCGGACTATGAGTTACTGCACGGTTCTAAACTTGAACGAGTGAAGTACGACACAGATTCATTGGCATGAAGGAGAACTTCAGAGTCTTCTCAGAGGCAGATCAGGGCTGTGAGGCCTCTGGACTAAAGCAGTAATAGTACAGTTAGCCTAATGCTGTTTTCTGGAGAGTGTCTGGCAGTGGCAGTCAGAGTAGCCCCTAGAGGTCTTAGCACTAATTTGCTGTATTATTTCAGTGTAATTGCACAATTACGTGATTAATTACATGCTGTTTTACACAATCCGCCTTACGCGCTGTATCAGCGGCTTTGAGTCTGCACTTGTGATCAGGCTTGTGATATCATGTATCGTGCATTATATCAATGTCCCACCGCAACCATCGCAGTTTAACAAGAGTGGCCATTAATGGGTTTACTTGCACAATGAAAGACAACGGACTGCTGGACAAATCTAAAAGCTGCGCACCAGATTTAAACCGTCCATGTTGATTGACAGTAGCTGTAGATGTCAGGCACCGAGAACAACCTGATGGAAAAACAACAATGCTTTTCTGTCTTTCTGTGACCTGGTATACGCGGTAATGACCTTTCATTCAACTCGGATCATAACACAGAATCTCATTTGACTTAAAGGCGACAGCAGAAATTCAAAATAAACTTAGAATCTGCACTTTCAGCACAATGTCTGCTCGTTTTAATCAGCTTTGACTACAGCGGATTAACTGCTGTTAAATTACAGTCTGCTTGTGTTATTGTTGGTCATTACTAGGGACCGAACAAAAATGAAACATTTGGCCGTTTTTTCACGGTCTTTCATTAATATTGCCAATTTTTCCCCAGTGAATAAATTAAATAGGCTGCATGTTTATTGTGTCTTGGTTTTCAAAGGAAAAAAAAACTATTGCTAAACTGCAGTTTAAACATATATACTGAACACTGAATATTTTTAACACCAGACTTTTTTATCCCAGCAGACATACCAACAGCACAATATGACTTAAATATATTAGCAATAAGAAAAACGTCCCGGTCGCCATGTCTGCTGCATTCGCAGAGAACGCCTCCCTCCATGCTGCTCGCGCTTTTTTCGATGTTGTAAAATAGGGCCTGTGTTGAGGATGATACGGGCATGTGCTCTGAGAGAACGAGCTAGAGAGGAAAAGCGTGAGAGTGAGTGTTAGCGTGCATGTGTGTTTACGCACATGCACATGTGCTAGAAGCTGCTGTCTGTCTGCCTCACTGTATCGGCTCTCTTCTGTTCTTTACTCTGTCTGGAGCTCCGTTTGGCTTGAATGCTTGAAACTGAATTAAGGCTGGGAAGCGTCAGCGTGCTCCGTTGTACCAAGCAATGGCAAAACAACCTGTTAAAGTGGGTGCTAGCCTAGAGCAGTTGGCGCTAGCCCTGGAGCTAAGGAGTAAAAGTTCCACTCTGGTCCCCTTTACATCCGGTAACTAGAAGAAGGTAACAGCGTCAGTAAAAACGTCACTGCTCGGTATGTGTTATATTTATTATTGGGTCTTTTCACTTATTCGGCCGGACACCAAAAGTGTTTTTTTCACCATTTTCGGCCGAATAATTTTGGTTGCCGAACATTCGGTGCATCCCTGGCCATAACTTGTAAAGGAGAAACACACACATACATTCACACGTTATAGTACAAAACCACATCGAGAGTGAAGACTCAGGTATCACTGACTGACTGGATACTGCCCAGGGACGTTGTTGGTTTGCCATCCTTTGCCAGCAGAAGATGATGGCTTAGATATTAGAGAGAGAAAATGCAAACACTGTAACCAGTCTGGCCATCACAGAACTGCTTGTAGCTCAGCTACAGTATATAGTATGCAGAGTACCAGTCAAAAGTTTAGACAGGGCTACTCATAGCAGGTTCTCCTTCTGTTTATCTTAATGCTTTACTGTAGAATAAAAATGAACACACCAAACTATAAAACAGCACTCATTACAGTCCACCTTTAACACCGTCCAAAATAGAGCTTTACAGGAGGATGAACCAGCTTTCTTAACCTGCAGTGGAGGCTGATAGAACAAGGTTTATTTCTAAGCAGGTTTGGAGCAATTCTATTGGTCTGTCCATCATGAATATTCACTAAACTGAAAGAGGAACTAGAGCTTTTACACTGTGCTAAATAAGAGAGAAAATGTTTTTTATAAGCTACTAAATATATATTAGAGGTGGAGATAATATAATACTGTGGTCCATCAAGAGTATATGTGGTATATCAGGATATGTACTGTCAGCTCATCAGTTGGAGCTGTTAAGTGTAAGCCTGTAGAGTCTTTAAGATCGCCAGCAACTAAACTTTTGACTGTCTAAACTTTTGACTGGTCGTGTATTTCCTGCCCGACATTTTAGGTAAAGGTAAAGGTAAAATCGGCTCTGATTTCCGATTCTGTGAACTTTAGGTGAGATGTCCTCGTGAGTTTACCGGTGTGTTTGCTTTCCTCTGGGTTTGTCTTTGTTGCAGCCCCCGTTCTGATAATCGCCCTGCATGTCCCACGGGTCTGTTATTCTGTTGTTGTTGTTGTTGTTGTTGTTGTTGTTGTTGTTGTTGTTGTTGTTGTTCTCTCAGTCAGATGACCGTTCCTGTCGAAAGTAGTCGGTTCTTATGCAACAGGGTGCATCGGACTGTTTCTGACCATGGGCAGAAACCTAGCTTGTGAGACTCCATGCCAGCACTGTGGGACTTAAGCTGAGTACTGAATGGCATAATTGAGAATTTATTGAGGAGGGGCTCACAGGGCTTTTGGGCTGAGTCAGCACGTGGAGGTGTGTAAAGGGGTGTGTGGAGAGAGTGTGTGTGTAGTTTGGGAGGTGTTGGGGGAGTGCACACACACACACTGGAGGGGGAGGAGGAGGAGGAGGAGGAGAGCGTCTGGAATGCTTTTCATGTTTTCCCAGACTCAACCCAGCCCTGAAACACACAGACACACACACCCCTCACACATGCGTTTACGAGGCTGAGGAATCTGTATTCCCATACTACGGAGAGAGAGAGAGAGAGAGAGAGAGAGAGAGAGAGGAGAAGAGAAGCCCGGAGTGAGTATGAGTTTGAGACTGAGTAAACTATGAGTGTTATTCTCTTATAGCAGGACACCTTCTCTGATCACTTGTCGGTTTGAGTTTAATTTGATTTGAATAGTGTAACATCAGGAATCAGAATCTTCCAGGATCGGATTTGGTAGGCTTCCGCTCCTATGCTGTGATCGGTGATATACCTGGTAGACCTTATCCGATTAACAGCACTTCAAGCTTTCATCTTTGAGAGAAAGGAGAACATCACGCTCCACTCCTGCTTCAGATCTGAGAACATCCACAGGAGCTTCTGTCCATCCTTCCACTGTGAGAAGACACCTCAACGCTATGGAGGTCTGAAAGGAGGTGTAGCTGTTCAGGAATTCCTTACAGGATATAAATGAACAGACAAAAAATGGAGGACACTGAGGAGATGAGAATATAAAGAGAATATACCGGCCCTTTTTCCACCAACCGTTCTAGAACAGGTTCCCTTCAGGCTTCGTTGGACCTTTGTGCTATTCAGGGATTTGCATTTGCACCAGCTTTTATTGGAGCCAAGGAACGTCAAAGGATATGACATCAACATCAACAGAGGGCGGTGCTCAGCGGTAGTAAACAGTAGTACCAAGATGGTGGAGCATATAGATGACCTGTGAGCATTTGGGCTGTTATTCCAGATGTTTGTTTATATCCAGAAAGCAGGCACGGATCAACTACTGGAGGTAAGAAGACGTAGAAGAGCTTCTCCAGCAGACCGCTGGGTGTCACCATTGTTGCTTTCTTTTTCCTCAACAACTGACGCGCCCACGGATGTCGTAACGGTTTGTGCTGAAGAACCTACTAGTCTTTGGTTCCAGCTGGAACCATTGATGCATTTTTGTTCCTTTGTTCCAATGTACACAAAATTAAGTGTGCAAACCGGAACGGAACCCGCTCCACGTTGGTGGAAAAGTGGTTATAGGGAAGACCATTTAGGTTTGATTTGTATTGACTGGGGGGGGGCAGTGATTAATCGACTTAGTCGATTAAAATTGATGACCAAATTAGTTGGCTACTAGTCGATTAGTTGGTGACGTGATTTCCTGCATTTTAGTAAAGACCTGTGACTGTAGAGTGTAGTAGTCGCAGTAAAGTCTAGACTGTAGAATGTATAGTTTAGATGTAAATTTAGGTTTGATTTCTAAGGGGAAACTGGTGCTGTAATGCTGGTCCTTTGCTCATTCCTGTTTTTAAACGTTGACAGAACGATAAAAAAAGATAAAGGAGTTTTATTGAGCTCATTCATATTTGGCAGGAAAGTTCATTAACACAGTGAACGTTGGAACACGGTATTCGTCTTTATGGTCTTCGTTGCAGAAAACTGCAAAAAACAGTTATATACTTGACTTAAAAGCTGATAGCTGAATTAGAGCGATTAATAATCCGAATAATCGACCAATCGTTTCAATAATCAGCAGATTATTCGACTGTCGCTTGTTGCAGCCCTAGTTGTGACTAAACTCATCTGCGTCTGTGTGGAAGCTGTTCTCACCGAGTTCGCAGCTTTGCTAGAGAATCAAATATACAGTGATCTGTATAAAGGGTTCTGCCGAGTCTGACAGTGAGCCGATTTAGACTTGCATCTGGAAAACAGACGACACATCTGGGTGACAGGCATCGACACTGAACACTGAGTGTTTCGCGATCCAGCTCCAGTGTTTTGATGGGAGGTCTAATGATTTCGAGTGCAGTGTTGCTTACTTTGTGGGGGTAAACAGACAGGCCCGGGTGGCTGCAACACTACTTCTGCAATTTCTGATTACAGCTTTGAGTCAGAACCAGCGGTGGGCATTATGACATGTGGGATATTGCGTCATTATATTTCCAAGTATATCATAAACGTCATGAGTTCTTCTGTATATCAGAGAAACGGTCAAGAGAAGATTGATATCAAGTATAGGGGACCCGCAAACACTTACAGCCATTGTACAGCGTCTGCATAAGCTGGATAATAACACAGGTAGCTCGCCAGGTGTCAGCCAGATGTGGGCGATATGGCAAAAAGTAGGGATGCTAATTTTCGGCCAAAACCAAACTAAATGAAACGTTTGGCCAAAGGCGGAATACCGAACACGTTTCTTCACAGTGTTCTATTAATTTTGCCACTTTTTCACCACTGCATAAATTAAACAGACTAAATCCCAGATAGCAAGCAGATATGGGCCAAATCTGGCAAAGACATGGCACTGCTGGCCCACTGTCAGCACTGGCAGTCTGCTGTGAGCCAAAGATGGCCCACATATTTACAACATGCATTTGGCCCACCTGTCCCAAAACAGATCTGGTCCACTTCTGGCACAGATACAGCAGAGTTGCCTACTTTTGGCTGAGGCGTGGAACTAATGTGGTGCATATGTGGCCCACATCTTGCTACCGGGAGCGGTCCACCCGAGTGGCGTCAACCCATCTAGCAAGTGGGCCAGATGAAAATAGGGAATTTGGTCCGGATTTGGGCCAGAGCAATTTTGCTGTCTGGGATGTATATATGTCTAAACTGCAAATCAAACACACGTACTGAACACTGAACATCTTAACATCCCAGCAGATGTTAAGATCCACACCAACCAAGCACAGTATGGCTTAAATACATCCCAGCCGACATGTGGAAAAGTACCGCTCTGCATACGGAAACTAGAAAAAGGTAACAGCGCCATTAACAAGGTCGTTGTTCAGTGTAAATTATTTTTTGCCGTTTTCAGACAAATAATTTTTGTTGCCGAACGTTCGGTGCGTCCCTAGCAAACATATAGGCTAACCTCCTATTACTGCATGAGATTTTCTCAGGACACTGGAGACGTGCATCTTCATCATGAGGTTGAGATGATGCATCTTTGATTGGCATTGCCAATGTTCTGATTCGTGAAGGAAACATATGAGGCAGCTACTAACACACTATGACCCAGTCCACCACAGTGCAAAGGAATACGATGCTGTGCAGTTCAGCATGATACAGATAGTCTGAGTTCATTTCTCTGGTTCTTTTCAACCACTAGAGGTTCTTTTTGTGGTTCTTCTTGTGGTTCTTCTTGTGGTTCTTCTTGTTTCTCTAGTACCGTAACTCAGCAGGCAACTCTGTCCTGTTACGAACAGGCTTATTCTCTCTGTTCACTCGTCAGCACTGAGGCTGGATAGCACGTCTCACTTTGTCACTGGTGTCTAGATAATAAAGGTGTAGAGCCTCTGAGAGTAGTTACACACAAACACGTCAGATTTTATGGATGTAAAGACGTTAAGAAGCGACGCATCTCGAGTTCATCCCAAATTGTATCTATGAACAGGTTTTTAATCCCGTTGTGAGCTCTCACGTACCCGTGGGTCTTACTATCCCTAGTGTCCTGCACGATCTTGGTTTTTCGGAGGTTTGATCTGTTAGACTCTGAAGCTGCTTCTGTATGTGTGATTGAAATCTGATGAAATCTGAATATGAATTCATGCGCTGTGTACTTCTACTGTTTGCTGCTGCGGCGATTGGGAAACGAAAGCAACAGGGTTTTCCTTTACCACCAGTGATTGTGCAACATGCAACACACTCTTCACCGATTCATTATCTACCACTTCTCCTTCTCCTTCTTCTTCTTCTTCTTCTTCTCCTTCTTCTACTTCTTCTTCTTCTTCTTCTTCTTCTTCTTCTCCTTCTTCTACTTCTCCTTCTTCTACTTCTCTTCCTTTTACTTCTCTTCCTTCTTCTTCTCCCTCTCCTTTTTCCTACCACTTTTCCTTCATCATCTACTTCTCCTTCTTCTACTTCTCTTCCTTTTACTTCTCT
>CM067492.1:10099308-10119474 GCA_034552555.1 Semaprochilodus insignis | reverse complement strand
ACTCTTGATGTATCACAGTATTATATTTCTGCCGTATCTCCTCCTCTAATATATATTTAGTAGCTCATAAAAAACCTTTTATCTTTTTTTTTCTGCACAGTGTAAAAGCTCTAGTTCCTCTTTCAGTTTAGTGAATATTCATGATGGACAGACCAATAGAATTGGTCCAAAACTGCTTAGAAATAAACCTTGTTTGGCCTTGGCCTTGATCCTTCTATGAGAAGCCATGTCTAAACTTTTGACTGGTAGTGTATATAGTTAGAATTTATTATTTGTGTGTAGTATGTACAAGCATGACTGTGAGCCAGCTGTTAGTCAGCTGTGTGTTTTTGGCCCTGGAGTTTTGCTGATGTTGATTCATAGATTCAGACGTATTTATCGTGGCATTAGAGTTGGTTGAACCGTGTGATTGTTGACTGACCACCCTTTTAACATAATCTGAATGTTGAAGAGCCACATATCAGATGTTTCTAAACCAGATCAGATCTGAGCCGCTTTCGTATGTGGTCCTGGACTGGCACATATCCAGTTTGTAGCTATGCAGCCTTAATTAAAGCAATCAGATCAGAATTTGAGAGATGTAGAGTCATACTCGGCAAAGATCAGGTCAGTACTGGTCAATTTATTGTTTAGATTTTGGGTGATCTGTGCTGCAGTGTTGTGACGTGAGACAGGTAAGTGTACTCGTACTGTATTTAAATGGTGCTGCTGCTATACCTCAATCAATCAATCAGTCAATCAGTCAATCAATCAATCAATATTTATTTGTATAGCACCTTTTACAACTACTGTTGTCTCAAAGCAGCTTCACCGAAAAGCAGTTCATATAAAGGAAAAGAAAAAGACAGAGTCCATATGTAGACGCAGGAAAGGAAATCTGGGTCCAAGCCCACCATGAGCAAGCCAGAGGCAACAGTGGCAAGGAAAAACTCCCTTAGAGTAAGAGGAGGAAACCTCGAGAGGAACCAGGCTGTAGTGGGGAACCCCTCCTCCTCAGGTCGATCCCGGTTGAGGAGAGACAGACGGAACTCACAGGAAAAGGAGCTCGGAACATCCATAAGATACATTCTGATTAATCCAGGAGGTGGTAATGTAGAGTTAGAACCATCCCTTAGGTTCTCTGTTTAAGTGAGAGATAGAACCTTATTACACCTGTACTACCTGTGTAACTGTTGTAGGATAATGTATGTATGACTCATCGTGCTAGATTGTCAGTCACCACATAATCACCAATGTAGCACAGCGGGCTACAGAGGGCTACAAAAGGGCAACAGATTTTTAAGAAGTTAATTTTCCAGTTTGGTCCAATAAAGAGAAAATGATGTTATTTATTTTTCAGCTTTGGTGTTTTATTCACTTACCCCAAACAGTTTAAACTCTAGTACTGGAAAAAAAGAAATTGGCTAATTGAAATGGGCAAAAAAACAGCTGTTCACTAATATGGGTGCAAAGAAATTGGAATCAGAATGGACCATATATTTACACTCGGTGAACCCCAGTAAGATTAGTAACATCATACAATTCAACAATACAAAATCGCTTTTGGCCAGATGCCTTATAGTACTGAATTGGAAATTTGCCCCCACCTCATTCTCTGCTTTAATTTAATTGATTCTCTTTGATTTAAGGATATAAGCTCACCGGACAAAAACGAGTCACCCGTGACTGAAGATAAGAACCTAATACTTACCTAATAGCGTGTAATACCTCCAGCAGTATGAATAACAGCTGTGACTGGATTTGGCATGGACTACACAAATTTCTGGATGTAGGCCACATCAGTGTTCAGACACTCTTGCATCAAAGAACTGCGCAGGTGGGCCAGATTTGGTGGATTCCTTCCTTGCCGTTTTCCTAGTTGTTCCAGGTAGTCCCACAGATTTCTAAGAGGATTCAATCTGGGGATTTAGCAGGCCAGTCCAGATGTGTAAATGCTCCTGAATGTTCATCATGCCGGTCAGTCACATTTGCAGCCCTGTGAATGGGAGAACTGTCATCTTGGAATACAGGGATAGGAATGCAGTGTTCCTTGGTAAGATGATGGTGATGAGCTAAAGGCAAAACCCGCCTGTCCAGCAGCTCAGTGTAGGCACTGTGGTTCGAATTCACTGTCGCCTCAACCAAAGAACCCATTTCCATGTAATTAAACCCCCCCCCCCAGCACATCACAGAGGGGACTGATTTTTAATCCAGGGAGCTCACTTCATCATGCTGCCCTCGAGCATATTTGACTTAAAGAGGCTCTAGTTTATGGTTTAATGAAATATGGCAGCCTTTCTTTACCTGGATTCCAACTTTACTGTCCCTGAGTAAGATTCAGTAATTATACCAGGACCTTGACTGAATCGGCCCACATCTAAAGGCCTATCCCACCCCCTCTACATGCGTGCCCGTCCCCCATCCTCCCCTCTTTTTGAGATATATAGAATAATCTCTTTCATACTGAGATAGATGGTGACTTAGCTGATACTGGGTCCACCTGTTCATACTTGGCTAATAGGTTATTAAAAATAATAAAATTATTTGGGAATAAAGAATAAAGAATGGAGTCTCTGAAACCTCCATTTGAAACCTGCCTGCCTTTTTAGGGCACCCCTGCTCTAATGTATTTGGCCCAACAGCTGATAACACAGCTTGCAATGGTGCTGCTTGCTCTCCTCAGTCATTTGCACTGTCGTTTGTTGTTGTTGTTGCTGATCAGGATGCACGTGGGTCATTCACGTGATGTTATTGATCAGGACCTGCGCATGCAGGTTGTTTCTCTTTCTCTCTCTGCTTACTTTTTAGCCCTTCCTCCTGTTCTTCAGCCTTTCCTCTGTGCTGGCGTTCATCATTCTCAACGAGTTTGTTTCTTTGCACTCACGCAGCCGTCTTGGCCCGGCCACAGATGCACCACGCCGCACACACACTGTCTCTGCAGGGTAATGGGTCATGGGGAAATGAAGCAGCGCCCCAGTGATCATTCCCATATGCTGGTGTTACAGAGGGGACTTTGGCAGACTGTTCCAGGGCTTTTTCCTCTCTTTTAATCTCCCTCACACACACTGCCCTCCAATTTAGTCATACGAGAGTTATTTAGGGTAAACACACACACACACACACACACACACACACACACACACACACACTCTCTCTTTCTTGGTTGCGAATTGCTTTCTTTCTTTCATATGGTCACACTCGTCCGCGCGCACACACACACATTGCAGCAGCCTGCTTTACACTCTGGTCTGAGTGCCCTTTTATGTGTATTTGACACTTGCATTGTGTTTAGCATATGCTGACCCTTGTGGGAGTGTGATTTGTGTTGAATGCATGAATGTGTTTTGAATTATACGCTTGTGAAGGACGTGGTCAGCACAGGAAACTGGAGTAACGTGGTCCCAAAGCTGTGCTTCACCCCAGAGCATTTCACTCACTATCTGACTGTCATCATTAGTCAGCATGAATCTCACTCCAAAAGGTTTCGGTGCAGGGAGGTGCTACAGTGTTACTTTTGTAAGCTCCCCGGATGCAACATGCCAGACGTCTCAGTATGGACTTGTAGAGGTTCCTAATGGTGTCCTGTGATAATCCATCCCATGCAGCTTGAATATCCTCACACAGTTCCTGCAGATGTGCGGTAGGGGTGGAGGTGGAGTGACACCAGGGCTTCTGGACGTGTGACACGTGACAACAAATCGTTCATGTTGACGCTGACCCTGGTGCCTCCACACACGGATTCGTTGGTCGTCTCCACCAAGACAAAAGCGGGACTCGTCACTGAAGATGACCCGCCGCCATTCCGAGTCACTCCATGACAGTCTGGCACAACACCTTTGCAGTCTTTGGCGACGTTGACGTGGTCACACAGTACACATTTGCTCCCAAAATATGAATGAGAGCTCAAATGCTTTTGATGATGTGGCTGCATTAAAGCTAATGAAAGCAAAAAAAAAAAAATACAAAGTGCATTATTGTTATTACTGGCCTAATAATAATCATAGGCTGTAGTGACAGTGAAAGTAAGCGACAAAAAGTAATTAGCCTGTTACATGTGCCAAGAATGTATGTAGATAAAGGAGCAGCTTCTTAGGTGGGTTTGTTTAGGTGTCTTTAGTGTGTTTTGTGTTCATATTTCAAATGAACTGCATCTGGAACGCACCAGGGATTGAATGGCTCCATTCTCACTTGTATTTCCATGTATCTCTACATGTATCTCCATTTTGTTGATTTTGACTTTTATGCATCATTTGAACCCACAGCTGCCGTTTTACACTGTGTGAAAATGTCACGATGAATGGACCAACAGAAATGGCCCAAGATTGCTTGGAAAAAAGTCCACTGACTTACGTTCAAACTAAAGTAGGTTTTTGTAAGGTGGTCGAGAAGTTCAAAACAAATTAACATTCAAGAAAACAAAATTACATAAGCAAAAACTATTTTAGCCGACTGGCACATTTTGTTTCTCCTGTGGAAAGTCTTTAGAGTTTTTTAAAAGAGCAGACGGAAGAAAAGCGTGCCAGCTGGCAAAAATGCGTGCCATCCCAAACTCCACTCACTCTACCACCGCGAAACAGTTTGATTGACAACGGTCCACAACAAACACTTCCTGTGAGCTACCCTTTCCGTCTGAATTCACAGTTTGTAACTTTGTTTCGGTACTGGTAAAAGTGTTTCATGTCTTGTAAATTATTTTTTACTTTTGTAATTTTGTTTTCATGATTGTAAATGTTTTTTTTTTTTTTGTAAATTTGTTTTTATTTTTGTAGTTTTGTTTTCTGAAATTTGTTTTACACTTCTCTGCCACCAAATTTTTGGCCTCTCCTGTAAAATTGCCATTTTGGAGATTTTCTTTGGACAGCGACAAAATGCTCCATGGTTCATTTGAATCCAACCGAACCTGCCAAGTGTGAATGTGACTTTACTATCTATTAGCCAGCAGGGATACTGATTGCAAGATGGCTGTTGCAGTCAGCAAAAACACCCACTTCCAGCAACTCACACTCATTTCCTGTTTAAGCCACACCCACTTTTAGATTGCAGTTTAAAGTGAGGTAATCTGTATCGAAATCAGGTTATCGTTATCAGCCATGCTTGGGAGTTGTGGAGACTAGGGATTCCATGACTTCATGAAAGTCAGGTTGACAGGACTCATCATCTGTTGTGTTTTCTGAGACGTCCATGTTGTTAGTGTATAATCATGTGATCAGTAACTAGTCTGCATCAAGCTTGAAGCACCATCGGCGAGCATTACAGTCAACTAGTCTGTGCAGCCCCAAGTGAAAGCCATTATTTTGATGTGATGCCGGCACAGGAACATGCTGCCATGGCTGTAATCTACACAGAGATCTCTTCTCCTGTGTGAATCGGACGTTACGCATGTCCTGTGGTAGCATTACTACACAATGTCCAGAAGAAGTCCACTCACCTCAGATTCTGACCAGTTTATTTTTTCTCTCCTCAGTCACTCTCCCGAAGCCGCTACCTCCCCCTTCCTCCTCCTCTTCTTCGCCGTCCAAGCCCACCCGCCGCTCCATGCAGTCTTCATACCGCCTACCCACGCCCCTGCCCCAGCTGCCCGTAAGGAAGGGGGTCAGGGGCCGGCGACCCAAGAGCGAGACCATCGCCCTGCTGAAGGCTCTCGCAGCGTCTGCCGCCGCTGCCCAGAACACAGCTGGACCTCAGCCGGACACGGTCGAGCCCACGTCACCGCTCACTCCGCGGCCGCACAAGAAGAGAGGACCCAAACCAGGCAGCAAGGTGAGGGATGAGATGGGCAGTGCGCAGTGCATGTGGGGTTTAGTGGTTTGAAGTCATTTACCATCTGCAAACCATATGGAGACTACAATACATAAAAACGTGATAGCAGCTCAGATATGATTAATGCTTAGTAGTTAATGCACATGTTCCAATTGTGCTTTGGTGACGTGTTTTCAGGCTTATACTTACACCGATCTACTTTTCAGGTTTTCGTATTGTTTAAAGCTCATTTGCATTGTTTTTTAACACTCTGTTGTGCTACCCTGTGGTCTAAACTGCAGATTCTCTGAGCCAAGCCAGTCATTGCAGTGTATAGTTAAGGCTCCATAGACCCTGAAGATTAGAATCAAAGCAGCCAGTACAAGTTATTCCCCAAGGGGATACGTCCTCATGGGTATAAAAGGAAAGTCAAATGAAAATAAAACTATGTAAGTTAATTAAAGCTTTCGTCTTTGAGAGCAAGGAAGACATCAAGCTTCTGTCCGTCCTTCAACTGTGAGAAGACACCTCAATGCTATGTGTCTGAAAGGACGTGCAGCTGTTTAGAAAAGGACAAAAATCCAAACCAAACACTGGAAAAAAAACTCCCGGTGGTCTCAAACACTGGCCTGACCACCTAAAAGTCCAGACCTGAACATCATTAAATGGAGGGCTGCACTGATTCAGCATTGTCCTCGCAGTGTATGCATTGCCAAAAGTCAGGTCGCATAGGTATATATGAATATCTTTACTTAAATGTGTATGGATGTTCTATACATAAGTAAGTCTGTGTTGACACACGTTATAGCTGTGCAAATAAGTTATAATTTTGTCAGATGTGGATACATGTATAGGAGTAGTCACTTGAATTGAAACTTCAGGAAGAGATGGTTCATACTAAAAAGTCTCAAAATCAAAAGTCAAAAATTAATTATCAGGTTTATTATTATTATTATTATTATTGTTTTAATACAAATGAACTACTCCCCCCATCACCCCAAAATCAGCCCAATTGTTCTACAGTGATTAATTCTTTCCACATATAGCTGTTCAAGTCATATATGTATATCAGAGAAAATAAAATATTGCAATGTCATTTTTTTCCCAGTGTCGTGCGGCTTAAATCTGTTTGGAATTACTTGGATTGTAAGAAGCCAAAAATTTATCCAAGAATTGGAAACATCCATATGCATACTTCATCAATAAACTAAAAGCAAGCCTCCTTAAAACAACAAGCCCTAGTGCGGTTCTAAATACCAAACATTACTTGTTCTGTTGTTGAGGCTGCTGTGTAACCGTCTGTTAAATGTTGGGTTTTTGTTTTGTGGTCATTGTAAGTGAATAAATGGAGGCTGATCTCAGACGTTTTACCGTAAAATAAAAATACATAGAAAATCCGGGCAATAGACTTGAACGAACCCAAAAGTAAACCTGCCAGTGGCTTATTTAGCTGCCTTTCTTTGAGGTCTGATGTTATTAGGATCAGACTCATTTCTAATCACTAACATTCTTATTTGATTGCTACTGCAGCAAACTTTCCGGCAGGTCAGAGACGTTTCCATTAACACATCAGCTGTTATTGCTGAGTGTGCTAGGAGCGTTTTGATAAACCACAGGCATTCAGACAGAATGGTAGTCATCTTCAGAATCACTAACCACATCCTATCTCTAACCATAGAACATGGGGGAAATCCAGCGTTCAGCCATGCATGCTCTCCTATTGCAGACTGCAATATATAAGCAGTATATGATCTTTATCTTTAGCTTTGTATATGAGCAATAGATGCTGTTTTATCTCATGGTTTGTCACATTTCAGTGTGCAGATTCCCAGGCTGAGTGTATTTGTAATTGCGTGTCTGTATGTGTTTGTGTGTTTCTGCCTCAGAGGAAGCCCAAGATCCTGCAGAGCCCACTGTCAGCATCAGCGTTGTCAGACCCCAGACTGCCCCAGAGCCAGCAGCTCAGAGACGGCATGTCCCTGCTGAGCTCCCCCTCCTCTGTGGTGTCCACTGGTAAAACCTGCACTCTTTCACAGCACTGACCCTAAAGACCCGCACACTGTAGGCCGCTCGCACCCAGGCCTGAGGTTCTCTCGACTTGTCGGCCTCAAGATTTTTCAAATACGTCGCATTCTGAATATTCCCTTTATTATCACTTCATTGCTGATACTGTACAGCTTTCAGTATTGTAGCATCGCCTACAGCAAGGTTGCTCAGCCACAACGCCACAGGCCCACCTGACCGACACTGAGGGAGGGCCAGTGGTCTGACCACACACAGACTTAACAAGATATACACTCATCAACAGAAGAACAGTTGCAGTCACATTTAGATTGATATGATCAATATTTATTGAGCTACACATGCAGAAGTAGTGTCTCTCAGTATGACGTCCGGCCGCCACGTTTACTAACACGACATGCCAGACGAGTTGTAGAGGTTCCTAATGGTGTCCTGTGATAATCCATCCCATGCAGCTTGAATATCCTCACACAGTTCCTGCAGATTGTGCGGTAGGGGTGGAGGTGAAGTGACACCAGGCCTCCTGGATTTGTGACGTGTGGCAACAAACTGTTCATGTTGGCGCTGACTCGTCACTGAGCAGGACTCGTCACTGAAGATGATCCGCTGCCATTCTGAGTCACTCCATGACAGTCTGGCACGACACCACTGCAGTCTTTGTTGATGTTGACGTGGTGTTAAGGGCGGTCGTCGTAACGGTGTGCGTGTATGTAGTCCTGTGTTGTGCAGCAGCCTGCCCATGGTGCTGGCACTTACAGGATGACTCATGGAGGACATCACTGCTCACTGAATGTCCACAGTCTTTGCAGTGATAAGGCCGGTCCTTGCCTACGCCACATGAGAGGCAGAGTGTGAAACTTGAATCATTCACATGTCTCACGATGTCGAACCTACCCACCAAGTTTCATTCCTGTGGGTTGATTCCTTCTGGGTGCAGCTACTTGTACAACTATTCTTGTGACGATGAGTGTAGTAGTGTAGGCACATAAGTGAATTAATAACATTATATTATTATTATTTATTCCTGTCGGTTGATTGTTAATTGTGCAACTATTTGTGCAACTATTCTTTTGACGATGTATATATATATATATTGGAGCAACCGCACACAATTAAGCATCAGCTACTTTTTAGCCCCAATAAATACACCTCCGCTGTCCTTTTGCAATGTGCTGTAGAAACGTTACAGCGTTCTGCTTGAAGACATTAGCCTAATCTCTCGATATTATGTTCACTGAGGCAAGTCACATATTGCACCCAAACGTTACTGTGTTACAGAATTCCCAAAAATACATTTTTAAGCCAAATAATACTTGTTTGTTCTGTGAGCCTTCATGCTTTGTAGTGATAAGTAGGTGGGCGTTGAGGTGGGAAAGGTTGAGAACCCCTGATCTACAGTTCCAGCCATTATTCTGGACATTTCTTCATTGTTTACAGCTTATTACTGAGCATTTGAAATTCAAATGTGAAATTGTTCAGTGCTGACATTTCAGCACCCTTTCATGCATTTGTCTACAGCCCCTCCGTGGCTGTCTTACTCATTTCCCCTCTCTCTCCCTCAGTGTGTGTGTACGTGAATAAACATGGGAACTGTGGACCTCACCTGGATCGCAAGCAGGTGCAGCGGCTGCCAGATCATTTTGGGCCGGAGGCGGTGAACCTGGTTCTGCAGCAGACTGTGCAGGCATGTCTGGACTGCGCTTACCAGCCCAAAGTGCTGCTGGGCTGCCTACAGAACCAGCCAGACGGTGGAGAGGTGGTCCGAGGTAATCAGCACAGTCAAACAACCGTTGCAGGCAACTGTATCAGGCTATGTCAGGTCACCTTTGTGGTAGACTTTCATGCTAACTATCAAGTGTTGGACCCCAGGAAATCCCAGTTCTCCCTCCTTATCGCGTGGTGCAAACGAGGTGAACTGGACCAGACCTGTTTGTGGTTATCTGTCAAATGAGTTTAGTTACAGCCCCAAATGCAGCGTTTCTTACGTTGCAGATATTTCATGTTTTGTCTGGTCAACTTTATTTCGTTTGTAAATATTTACATTCTTTCCTGCAATTCAGGCATTTTGCATTTTCCTACACTTCCTGCAAACACGTCGGAGTAGATGTAAGAAAGACTTTTTGTGTCTGATTCGGTGATGTATTTTGTTTGGGCTGGGTGGTGTAATTGGGGTGGCGGGTACAGAGGACCCAGCTATGCTTCCCCAGACTTAGATTGACCTGGCTGTGGCATTGTCACGGATCAAACTCCCAGTCATAGGCCTCTATCTGTGTTAGTACGCACATACGTAATAAAGATATCATACTGTTCCTCCGGGAGAGCTGGAGGAATATTGTTCTGCAAACCGGCAGCTGACTTGAAACTGAATAGAGACTGCCTTGACGTCTGGGTTCAGGCATTGTAACATTGTAAGGATTCTTATTTGTCGGTGTTGTTCTTAAAATTGCCCCTGTATCTCCATCTCCTGCTGCTCATGTGGGATGCATACACATCAGTTTGCTTATTTTATTTTCTCTTCTAGTTGGAAAAGGCTCTGGATCTCTTAAAAGCTGGGTTGTCAGGCTAAACGTTTCCTCTTTTGCATTACCAGGTCATCCATGCTGCTAATTGGTTCTGTCAGAGCGCCCAGCCTAGAAAATTGCTTGCAATTTGGGCAAGTCAGGATTAAAAATGGGATAGAAGTCATGAAGTGTAATCTCGGCCTTGTGTTATACCTTAATGGTACTCTATTAAAAGGCGTATTTCATTGCTTTCATAAAGTCAATTTGCCCTTCTTATGGTGCATGGACCAGGGAAATGAAAAGCATGTCTTTTAAAGTTACGTAGACGTAGTTTACGCTGAAGACACTGGAGTCACACGTCTACAGAAAGCTGTTCAAACACATTATTACATTACACAGTGCAAAGAACTGTCATCAGTCGTTTCTCACCAGTATTCCGACATGGCGCCCTGGTGGCTGCACAGTATGCTGACGGTAAATACGGGAAGAGCCCTTTGTTAACATAGCAGAGAAAACTATCCAGTCTGAATCTATAATGAACATTTATAAGCAGTATAATGTATCTGCTAACCTGGTCCTGGTTCCTGTTCCCAGCTGAAACAAGTGACTCTCCTCTCATGAAGTTATGGATATGTAAGGATTCACGATGACAGAAAAGATTTGCTCATTTAGGTTTTTGAGTCCGTTTCTTATTCCTGTGTCTCCTTTTCCTGGCAGTGCGGACGGATGGTGGAACACGGATGGTGAAGCTGCCGTCTGCATCCAGCGCTGCGTTCGTTCTGCGTTTCCTGGAGATGGTGTGTCGGCACCTGCAGTGTGACAACCTGTTCAGCAGCCAGCCCTTCAGTCCCTGCAGTAGCTACGAACGCAGCAAGTCAGGTACGTGTATTGCACAGATGCACGCCGGCACACTCTACACTCAACACATGCATGCGCACACTTTGTACACTCGTGAGGTTCACTGCTATTTGCCTTTACTTTAGTGTGGCTAGACCAAATAACACTAAGCGCAAGCACTTACGGACTCTTTTAGGTGCCTGAGCACTATTTGTATGAGGGCTGGCCCAAATAATTTGGCAGGTTTGTTTATGTTAGTGTTCGGTACTGTGTTTAGTAAGCTATTTGTAACTCCACCTTTTTTTCAAGCCACACAAATTCCAGCTTATCCTGCAGGGCATTTCATCAGCCAGGTGAGTTATTGTTACTGTAAAAATGCATTTAGCTTCAGTTAAATATGTCATAAATTCATGCCAGGCGTTCACGTCAACTCGACACCAACAAGCTGTACCGCTTTCCACATGGTCGTTAAAGCTAGAGCAGCAAAGATGCCTAAGAAATAATGGGAGCACTTTATCAGACTATGAGATAAGACGTTGGTATGCCATGGAGACACGGCACGTTTGATGAATGATCACTGATATACAGTAAAAGTACAGTGATGCAGATCTGAAAACCACTAGGCTCTTCTGGCAGTTGCGGAGGAGGGGAGCACTGGTCCTGCTAGCGTCACCGGTGCTCCTAGGCATACGGTCACTGTCCAAAGAAAAACGAGTGTCTCCAAAATGGCAACTGTACAAGAGAGGGTAAAAACCTCAGTTTTTTTTAAAAAATTCAGTTCTAATGTTAGTCCCAGCAGTTTTGGGCCATTTCTGTTGGTCTGTTCATCATAAAATTCTTGCAGCTCATGTGTTCAAATGATGCATAAAAGTAAAAACAGACAAAAATGGAGATACATGTTTTCCTTTGGATAGCGACAGTATGTGTCCACTCTAGTTGGCGCATCATGGACTATTAAGACACTGCTGCTACCTGATATTATGAAGCGTAATATGATGTGGTTTTAATGCTCATTTGAGCACATCTGCCTTAATGACAACAAGCATGCAAAGCCTGTAAAAGCCTGCTCGGGACGGTCATGATAAACTCATCACCTTCTAATACAGGTCATCATTTGGGATGGGTATGCCATTCACGTGTGTTGTGTCGCTTTGCTGAGTGTGTAATTCCCCCAGAGCATGGCACCAGCTCACAGTCATTCAGCTAACCCACAGATATAGTGCTGAATCTTTAGGCCCAATTGGAACCAAAATAACATTACCAAATGATTTCATTGGCAGTGAAGTTGCTTTATTATTTGCATATTTAAATTTCTCTCTTCACTGCACAAAAAAGGATCGCAAGTAGATCAGTAGGGTCTAAGCATGATGCACCATTTTAGAGCCAGAGTGGTATTATTTATTAATTATTTAGATTTGGGATCTTAAAGAACAGTATCATATTTTGGACACACTGACCTTTTGGTCAAAAAGTTTAAAGGCTTTGAAAGCAGTATGATTTGTGGACATGGCTTGTATTTGCATAACTGTTGAACTTCATGAACTAAATAATTCCCCAGTAATTACCCCGGTGTTTCGGCCTCAGAGTGCACCACAATGCACCATTTAGTGATTTATGGTCGAGTCACTGTTACTTCCTCCTAGCACTGTTAAATGATAGTTTCTGAGCTGAAACCAATGGGCTTCTGTTCCGAACACCTTTTTCCCCCCATCTCATGAGTTTTCATGCCTGACAAATTCACGAGTGAATGCATTTGGCCCTCACCTATAGCAAGACAAATACACATGCACACCCCCTCTGATCTACATAAACACAGGCTATGCACCGAAAGATTAAGCAGCGTCTGTCTTTGTGTGTGTGTGTGTGTGTGTGTGTGTGTGTGTGTGTGTGTGTGTGTGTGTGTGCAGTGAAAGAAGAGTTGTCGGAGGCTCCAGCTCTGAACAGAGGAGTGAAGAGAATCTCCAGAGACTCTCCGCCGTACTCCGCTCCGCTGTCACCCAAACTACTGCGCACAGATACACACCCCTCAGAAGGTAGTGTACTGTGTGGGTGCTCATGTATCTTGTAACATGCTTACGTCTAGTGCTTTGTGGCAGGTTCCCAAGAGTGTGATAAAATAGAAGTATGTACGTATGGAGTGTTTAGACCTTGTTAAAGCTTTAAAATGTACCATTCACTCCCCAGTCCATTCATTCCTTATATAGAAACGAAGCTGCAGAAGTGGCCTGTTCGGAATATATGGTTTTTATGAGATGTCATGAAATCAAACAACATTTAGACTAACAATGTTTTTATCTTAATGCTTTACTGTAGAATAAAACCTCCAAACTGGAGCTTTACAGGAGGATAAACCGGCTGTCTTAACCTGCAGTGGTTGACAAGGTTTATTTCTCAGCAGTTTTGGAGCAATTCTATTGGTCTGTCCATCATGAATATTCACTAAACTGAAAGTAGAACTGGAGATTTTACACTGTGCTAAATAAAAGAGTAGAATATATAAATCTATATTAGAGGTGGAGATATGGCAGAAATATAATACTGTGATCCATCAAGAGCATATGTGGTATATCAGGATATGTATAGTTTCAGACTCTCATCGGTTGGAGCTGTTAAGTGTAAGCCTGTAGAGTCTTTAAGATCACCAACAACATCTATGTAGTTGGGTGTGTCTACACTTTTGACTGGTACTGACCATACAGCTGTTCAGCAGTTTAGCTCTGTCCACTGATGTTGAAGAACTGCGCACTGCTTTTTGGATAAACATAAGAAAAGAGGGCCAATCAGCCAATCAAAACAGGTCCTTGTATATAAATAAATATATCAGCTTTAAAAGCACAGTGACATCAACAGTCTGTTTAATTAGACAAGGTAAATATAAATAGAGGTTGAAATGTCTGTTTTTGGTATATAAAACAAATATGGTTAAGTGGAGCTGAGGAGATCAATAACATTCATGAATGAAATCTGAAATATGGATTTTTAACATTGCACTAGATACAAAATTTGATCAGGAAAGGAAAATAGGCTTGAACAGGTTAACATAGTAAAACCTTGGCAAGCCTGCTGCACACTAAACCTTAACTGACACAGATCATAAACTTTCAGCAGCAGCTGGAACTGGTGGTCACAGGGATTTACTGCTGTGATTTTCCTAGGATCATTTTAATGAATTTAAATGAAGACAACGACTCGATATTGCGGAGGGAAAACAGATAATGGTGAAATGCAAAGGTCTGACTTGGCTGGAGTTAGCGTTGTATAAATGATACATTAAGAACATTTGCTTTCAGTTTGCATGCCACAAGCCCTACAACACTGCACATCTCAGCCAGAGCATTCGGAATAGTTCTCCCCCCAAAACATGAGAACAGAGCTAGAATGGAAGCGTTGTTGTTGTTGTTGCAAACTGCAGAATAGGTTCACCTTATTGGGATTTTTAGCCTTATTATTAATGGAACCTGACTACTGACTCTCCAGTGTACCGTATACCCGGAATGTGAAAGTCATGTGATAACACCAGTAAGCCTCCATTTTGCATAGAAGTGGACTGTTGTATGTATTTGATGCATTCCTGTCCCGTGTGTGCAGCTGAGACTCTGCCTCCAGAAGAGAACGGTTTATTGAAGGAGCAGCGGTTCATGGACTCCGCCTCCAACTCCATGACACCCCGCCCACAGACCCTAAGAAGCACATCAGAGTACCAGACCCAGCCTAGCAGTCCGTATTACCACGGCAGTGGTCCTCCTCTGCGTCGCCACGCCTCCAACCCCCCTGCGCGCACCCACAGAAGAGTAGAAGGTGTGTCTTTTTCACCTCGCTGATCTAAAAGTCCTATATAGTATCTGGCACCCATCAGGTTCTGAGGCTCACCAGTTGTTTCAGTGGACTTGCATTGGATCCAGATGATGTTGCATGAAATCATGCCGGTTTGAACAGAGACTAGCTGTTGGAACAGTTGCTCTTCTTCTAGCACATGTACACCATTGTAAGGCTGTGAAAAACCATGAGGCGCACTCTGAAGGTGGCTGTTCAGCTGTGTCAGTTCTGGAATATTGGAATTCGGTATTATGATATTTTATAAAGTGTATTTTGGCCAAATGGCATTTCAGTTACCAGAAAAGTTTGGTGTATTGTTTTTTTAGTCATCTATATTCCACTACTTTAGTCAAAGAACATTGTACTATAAACTATACGCTATAAACACTGGACCAATAAGCTTTGGTATTATGGCACAGTGTAGTAGACATTGCAAACTTACAGTGGTGAGTTGTTGGAAAGTGCTCACGAGAACCATTGAAACATTAAATTATTGCACAAAAAATAAATACTAATAATAATTTAAAGTAATAATTAAATTTAACTTTAGTAACTTTTAGTAAATTACTTTAGTAAAATACTTTTATAATTGATAGAATTAATTGCTATTCTAAGTACTTTTTATATTATTTTAATTACTATTAGTAATAACAATACTAATACTTTAATACTAAGTACTAATACTAATTACTATTTAATTACTTTTAGTATATTTTAATTCATTTTAATTACTATGGATTACTGCAAGTGTTAATTATTACTATTATAATTCATATAGTTAACAATTCAAATCAAGGTGGATATTTGAGATTTCAGGCTGCACAGAACAGCTGTAATTCTGCTAAAGCTATGAAATTTAAGACCCTGGGCTTAATAAGGTATTTTCCGCTGGGCAGTGTGGTATCGCATGCTGAGTTTCGTCAAGGTTTATCTATGTAGCGTCTTTTACAACAGACATTGCCCTAAAGCAGCTTTACAGAAAGTCCGGGTCCAAGCCCCCAGTGAGCAAGCCAGGAGTGACAGTAGCATAAAAAACTCCCTCAGAGCAGGAGGGAAAACCGCAAGAGGAGCCAAGACTCAAAAGAGGAACCCGTCCTCCTTTACAGTTTACTACTGTTATGATGCCAAACCCAGAACCATCTGCACCCTGTTTCTCATTGCACAACAGAAGGAGTAGACGGTTTCTGTGGAGGATGCGTGGTGGTCATTTGAGTTCTCCTGTGACTGTAGTGTTTACAGTGAAAACAAACAACGGTAGCAACACTGGAGGAGCTTCAAGATGACTTTTACTCAGTTTTGGTGTTTTGCAGTGATTCTCGTTACCGCTTGGCCTTCAAAAACGAATACACATTGTTATTTTCTGTGTAGACACATGAGCTACATATGTACATATGTCCATCAGCTCCACTCACCATATAGGAGCACTCTGTAGTTGTACAGGTACAGACCGTAGTCCATCTGTTTCTCTGTATACTGTATTACCCTGTTCTTCAATAGTCAGGACCCCCACAGGACCACCACAGAGCAGGTATTATGTGGGTGGTGGATCATTCTCAGTACTGCAGTGACACTGACGTGGTGGTGGTGTGTTAGTGTGTGTGGTGCTGGTGTGAGTGGATCAGACACAGCAGTGCTGCTGGAGTGTTTAAACACTGTGTCCACTCACTGTCCACTCCATTAGACACTCCTACCTTGCTGGTCCACCTTGTAGATGTACAGTCAGAGACGATAGCTCATCTGCTGCTGCACAGTGCAGTGTTGGTCATCCTCTAGTCCTTCATCAGTGGTCACAGGACACTGCCCGCAGGCGCTGCCAGCAGGACGCTGTTAGCTGGACAGTTTGGGTTGGTGGATGATTCTCAGTCCAGCAGTGACGCTGAGGTGTCCAGCAGCACTGCTGTGTCTGATCCTCTCACACCAGCACAACACACACTAGCACAACACACACTAACACACCACCACCACCACGTCAGTGTCACTGCAGTGCTGAGAATGATCCACCACCCACATAATACCTGCTCTGTGGTGGTCCTGTGGGGGTCCTGACCATTGAAGAACAGGGCAATAAAGTATACAGAGAAACAGATGGACTACAGTCTGTGACTGTAGAATTACAAACACAACCTGTATGGTCAGTGGAGCTGATAAACTGGACAGTGAGTGTAGATACAAGGAGGCATAGTTGATGAAGTGGCCGGTGGGTGTGTAAAGCTGCTTTCGGGTCTGTTGTAAATAACGATGTGCTCGTTGCAAAGCTTATATTATAATAATGATAAGGGCTAATAATACTGCCTTATTTCTAGCTCCACCCACACATCCTTGTTTGGCATGCTTGGTAGGAGCGTTCAGCACTCGGGCATGGTGCGGTCGTGTGGTCCACTTTTCAGTGGAAGTGACGACAAAATGAGTGATCATGGATTCTAACGGCACCGCGCGGCCTGGTGGAAGAATGCCTGTTTCTTAGCTTCTTGTGTGTGCTGGACCGTTCCAGGTATTTGCTTGTGCTTACATATACAGCAGTTTTGGCTGGAAGTTCCTTTGGGAATCTGGGTGAAAGAAAGGAATCTTGCTGCTCTTGTGCATACTGTATATTGAGAATGCTGCAGGCCTTCACATGAAAGGGTTTACAGGTGCGACGGGCCCCGGCGTATCTCGACTGGTTTCGTTTATATTTCTGAACATAAATATGCATGTAGCTTCAGATTCACTAACCTGCTGTAATCCACACGACAGACAGACAGACAGGCAGGCAGACAGACAGACGAAAGGGGTTGGGGAAGGCAGGAGAGAGTGCATTAGAATAATCTTATTAGCTTTGCTGCAGATCAAACGCTGGTCTCTCGCCGCCTCCCACTGGAGGAGCCCTTCTGAATTTAACTAATTCAACCAGGACATTCAGGGCAACCCCACTGGGCTTTCGAGATGCAGCTCGCTCACGCACGCGTGGACGCGTGTGTGTGTGTGAGCTGTCTGTTCCAGGACGGGCTGCAGGTGGTGTGTTTCAGTCGTGTGCTGCTGCACTGTTAAAGATAAGACATGAACGGATTAGACATGCAGGAGCAATCAAACACATTTCACTCTGAACCGTATACAGGTACATGCCAGTTATACTCTGTCTCTCTCTCTCCCTCTCTCTCTCTCTCTCCCTCCCTCCCTCCCTCCCTCCCTCCCTCTCCAACACCACCCCCTGCCCGTTCTGTGTGTATTAGACTCATTCTCTCAGGGGGAGCCGAGGGTTTTGGGATTAGCAATGATTCCTGGCCATCATGTCGTGTCCATAGAGGTGGAATCGGAGAGTTTACAGACGGCACATGGACTCTAATGGGCAGACATGCAGAGGTTGTCTCCCATGTAATTGGTGTCGGTGGAGTGTACAGTGGGTTTACTGATTGTACCTGAAAACAGGTGGACTGACCAGAATACACACTCAGAGTATAAGGAACTCTTCTGAAGTGTGTGTGTGTGTGTGTGTGTGTGTGTGTGTGTGTGTGCGCGCGTGTGTGTGTGTGTGTGTTTCTCATTAAAGAAAATAAATATAATATATCTTATTCGTACTCTTTATTTACATACACATTTGAAAGTTATTACATTTATTTAAGATCAGCGTAGCATAATAACCCAAATGTATTCATAGAGGTGAAGAAAACAAACATGAAGAGCAAACGTTTTTCAAAATGTAGTTTATTTCTTAATGTGTAATTTGTGTGCCAATCGTTTAGATATTCATACATACATAGCCAGTTAATTATAACTTATTGATTTCTGATTATATTTATTATAAATGCTGGTTTTATTTACTGTAATTGCACATTTTTATTTATTTATTTCATTACTAACATTTATGTCATTTATCACAAAACATTGCATCTATGATGTCAGTTGTTTTACAGCTGAAGCACAGCGGTTCTCCACAGGAGCCCTTGAGATGTTTCAGTGAAAGTTCTAGGCGATGTGATGATGTGATGTGATTGTTGGAATAAATGTATTGGGAGTGATGATTTCGGAGAGTACGACTGGAATAATCAGCTCAGTTATCGAACAAAATTGGAAACTGCGTAGTAACAAGGTAGCTGATTGTGTTATGATCATGTTTACTGATTAATTGAGGGTGATGTTGATAGTTTAAATGTAGTGCTGCCGCTGTTTCATCTGTTCAGGTCTCAAAAACGTTGAATACAGTGATGTGTATCATCTCTTGCCGTATCACTCGGCATTGGTCAGCCTGTCTTCTCGTCCTGCTCACGATGAACCATTTGTCCTTTTGGATCTAGTAAACTCCATGACAACATGCATGGGGTTTGGGGACTGTGTTGTCATGGCAACAGCCATGCGGCATTATACGTAGGCATTACGGCCGTAGTGGTTGGGTGGTTGGGAGGTGACTGAGGTGGTGTACACTGTTCCTCTGGTGGGAGCTCGGTACGAGTACCTCCTGCGGGAGACAGAGAAAATGGAGGCATTACTGCTGGAGAAAAACAACTAGATCTTATAGAGAACAAACACATAAACATGGTTTTCTTCTTGGCACTGGAGGTACTGAAGGTATGAGGCTAGTGTGAGGTTTTTTTTGGTCGTCATTTTGAACTTTCTTCCCGTATTGGCCAGATAGCTGTTTCTGTTGCTCAGTATACAGTCAAAAACATGTGCTCCTGGTCAGATCCCATGTTTCAGAGGTATTCCTAGGATGTCATCTTTGGATGGGCATTTGACTTATTTAAGTGGGAAACAACAAATAGGTTACTAAGTGTTACTAAATAGGATATGTACACAAAAGCCTAGCATTAGATTGTGTGTGTGTGTGTTTGTTGGTTTGTGTGTTAAACGATGTATAAGTCCTAGAATGAAACTGATAGCTAGCTATGGTGAACACCAATAAAGGTAAAAGAAGTTGAGTAAGCTCGAAAGGCGTATAAATAATTGTTCTGTTTGCTGGCTGAGTGCGGTTCAGTCACTACTGCATCATAACCTACATTACTGAACAGGGAAATCTGTTTTTGTTTCTTTATGTACCCTCATTCTGTGAATAGGAATTCATGAACACACACCGGTAAAGCGTGCTGGTTTGCATGTTGTGTTGTTGGCTTAGCTTATATTATTATTAGCTTATATGTAGCAAAATTCATATTTGGGCTTTTTGACTACCTTGACTAGGTGCATGCACCGTCGTGCCACTCACAAGGTGTCAATCACAAATTTAGCTTTAGATAATTAAGATGTGCTTACCAGAGGCCACGTCTCTGAGAGGGGAGGCGATCTGAAGGCTTACTGTCAT
>CM067492.1:10075543-10091442 GCA_034552555.1 Semaprochilodus insignis | reverse complement strand
GGGTGGGGTGCGGTGGGGTGGGATAGGGGTTGGGGTTGGGGTTGGCGAGGTGGGATAGGGTTGTCAGGAGTCTATCTTGTACTGCCTTCCAATACTTTATACTGCGCTTCTAAAAAAGAAAAAAAAAAGAAAAAAAAAAAAAAGGAAAAGTCCATTCGGAATGACTACATTGGAATTGCCTTGCTTTACTTTTGAGATTTCTCAGGTTTAGTAGACTTTGTTTGAAGTAGACTTTTGTAACGTAGCATTTCTGCTTTCACTTTTTAGGCTCACGTTTTCGTGTCTTCTTTCTGTTTTCTTCCTTTTTTCCCCCTTTTTTTGTAAATACTTGTGCCATAGTTGATGAGTACTTGCTATGCTCTTTGGAAATAGCCGACTAGAGAAAAACGGAAAAGAAACACTCGTTCAGATGTTAATAGACATTTTTAATCATTGCATTTTTAAAAGGTAATGCACCCTTCACATACACATTTTTTCCACATTTGAAATGATACAAATAAGAATAAATAAATAATTTAAAAACATGGCCAGCTCTTTTTTTTTTTTGCTTCTTTTCATCATTTTTTTCCACATTTACTTCTTCATTTACAAAAGTCATTTATGGTAGAAAAACTCCCACAGAGTACTTAAATATCAATACCTACAAAATCCTCATATACAGTCTCACGAGCAGGAAGGACGGCTGCGTCCCAAACATGAAGTGGTTCACATCAATACCGTATCAACAGTCATGTGTCTATTTTGTCTTTTGTATTCCCCCCATCTCTCTAAAAACTATTCGGCACTCATGCAGTGGTCGCATGTTTCTGCTAGAAAACAACAGGATTAGGAACGCAAGTTTAACATGCCAGGTAATACGTTAAGGCTCTACAACTAAGTATCGTTAACGTGTGCAATAAACACAGTGGAAAACTTGAGAGGAGAAGGATTACACTCGTCATCAAAATGATTTTAGCACATTGACAGTGATATTCTTATAAAGCTCATTCTTATTGTCCCAGGAAAACAATATAATCCGGAAAGGCGGAACAGGAAGTGTATAGGAGTTCTACATAAGAGCAGCCTGTCTCCTTTTAAGGCAAAACCATAGAAAACCACTGAAAAGCTGAAGAGCTGAGTGTGCTCTACCACTGCCCCTGTAATCAGAGCTCATATGGGCCACGTCTGGCATGATGAAGCAAGTAAGTACTGTTTAGTTACAGGCCAGTATACGGGCAGACAGTACGTTTGCTATCTCAAAACTGCTGTACTGATAGAGGCTATATACACCAATCAGCCATAAACCACAACCACATGCTTCTTTCTACACTACGCTTCACTCACCATATAGGAGCACTCTGTGGTTCTACAGTTCCAGACTGTAGTCCATCTGTTTCTCTGTATACTTTATTACCCTGTTCTTCAATGGTCAGGACCCCCACAGGACCACCACAGAGCAGGTATTATGTGGGTGGTGGATCATTCTCAGCACTGCAGTGACACTTATGTGGTGCTGGTGTGAGCGGATCAGACACAGCAGTGCTGCTGGACACCTCAGTATCACTGCTGGACTGAGAATCATCCACTAACCAAAACTAACCTGTGAGCAGCGACCTGTGACCACTGATGAAGGACTAGAGGATGACCAACACTGCACTGTGCAGCAGCAGATGAGCTATCGTCTCTGATTGTACATCTACAAGGTGGACCAGCAAGGTAGGAGCGTCTAATAGAGTGGACAGTGAGTGGACACAGTGTTTAAACACTCCAGCAGCACGACACACACTAACACACCACCACCGCGTCAGTGTCACTGCAGTGCTGAGAATGATCCACCACCCGCATAATACCTGCTCTGTGGTGGTCCTGTGGGGGTCCTGACCTTTGAGGAACAGGGTAATAAAGTATACAGAGAAACAGATGGACTACAGTCTGTAACTGCAGAACTGCAGAGTGCTCCTGTATGGTGAGTGAAGCTGAAATAATGGAGTGTAGATATAATTAGGCAGTTTTAATGTTATGGCTGATCGGTGTCCATAGCATTCAAGGTCACGACACTGAAATCAAAATTTTGAATTATTGGGTCAAGCGTTTCTGTGACCCATGACATCAGTATGCCCGCCCCGTCAAGATCACACAGTTGTTTATTCTTTCAAGCATTTCTTGATTTTGTTAAGGGCGAGTTTCCTTGGTTTTGTAATCTGCATGTCAACAGGACATTCAAAAGACCTGACTGTGTCTGACTAAGGCTCTAAGTAGGCCAACATAGTGTCTCATCCAGTTATAGATTTGAAATCATGAATGCATGGTGGCAGAAACAAACACCTCTGTCTGATGGAGAATCAGCCTCTGTGGTACAATCACAGAGAATACACCAAGCTAATCTCTGCATCCGTATGAAAGCGGTTGATTACCACGGACAGTAATGGGTTTTCAACACAGAGGCAGCTAAATCAACCGTTCATTGGCTTCTACTGTAAATGTGGTAAGTGATCATAGGCTTCAGATGCAGATTAGGTTGAAACACAATAGAGTATTCCTTGAAAGGAACGAGGAGAGGAACGTATCCCACTGCAGGCAACTCAGTACAGTGACTTTCAGAAGTGTGCCAGGTTTAGCCAAACGCGCACACACACACGCACACACACACACACACACTGTGTGGAGAAATAGAGCTTAATCAGTAATAACACAAAGTAGCACAACATATGACAGCTTGTAAACACATACGGAAGAAAATAAAACGGTGGCTTGAGATTTTTGACTTCACTAATTACAGGATCACACAGACAGATGCACAGTAATAACATACACTGCTATTTATATGCAGTTAAAATTGTATTATTCATCAGATGCTGAGGGGTAAAACCGAACGGGATCTGAGAGACCAAAAAAATATCTGAGATAAAATTTTCCTCTCTCAACCACTAATCTGTGGGAAAGAAGCTGAAAGCTGTTCCAAATACAGAGCCAGGAAGGCCAAATAAAGGGGATAGAATGCTTGGCCCATAGCTTGGGGGAGTGGTGGGCGGGGGCTGGAATACACTATCAGAACAGCTTCATTAAAGGAGCAATATGTAAGACTTTTAGTTCAAAACATTCCAACATAAATTAAATAAGTTTAATTATCCAATAAAATAACAGTTTTGAGTGTATGTCATGTATCATGCTGCACATATATGTACTGAAGCTAGCATGCTAATCAGCTAGCCCCAGCCTGTTCTGCCAAGTAAGACCACTTTATCCCTCTAGAGGTGATAGTGAGTCACAGTAGCATTATTTTCCATCAGTCCAACATGAGAGGATGAAGAAGTAGCGCTGCTGCCCGAACAGCATATATTAACCTCTAGTCAGTCATGTTGAAGGTGCTGTTCCCGGTTAGACCATTTAAAGGTCAGGTTGCCAATGAAAGGAAGAGTAAGCACTATGATGGCCGAAGCTCTTGGGGAATGACCATTACCATCAGCACCATCCGCTACATTCATCAGCAAGCAAAAGAAGGGATATAAATAGAAGCTAAACAAGAGTTAACATCAGTGCTGGAGACGCTCTTGGGGAGTAAAAGGGAGTTTCTTCCAAACAGCTGTTAATGCTAACCTTAAGGAGGAGGGACTGTGTGTTTCTTACTATAGGGGTGGACACCACAACTTGTTGGTGATGTGTTGCCTCCTGCTGTTTGGAGTATGAATGTGACGGGTTGCGTCATCTTACAGATTGCTCCTTTAATTGTCTCGTCTCAATGGGGCTTTTGTGTGCAATACAACAATTACAGCTCTCCCACCAAATCAGATACCGCCAATAACCTAGGTGTGAACCTGGCATGCACATAAACAACGAGGAGGTTTCTGATGAATTCGTGAAGCTTGAGAATACTGTTGAGGAAACACAGACACAATCCAGACCCAAACAAAGAGCATTAATAAACCGTTTAATCAGCTTTTCTGTTCTTCTGAACAGCCCCCTGGCGGTTACTTAGTTTCCGTTCAGACGGGGTGGGCAGCGGAGAAGCATGTTTTCCTTTCTTTCCCCTCCCCCCCTCAGAAAGAAGGATAGAGGATGAAAACTGTGCTTTGTTGCCACTGACAACCATTTCCGCCGATCATCAAAGTTAATGAAACGGAGGCCTGCGCTTTGCCAAGTCATTATTAGCCCGCTGCGCTAACCACTAACCCTACCCCCATCAAAGCGGATGCTCCGCTTCGCTGATCTGCTGATTAATACAGTGATTACCTGCTAAGGGGGTGGGGTGGAGGGGGGAGGCACAGAGGTCATGCACTACCTCAAGATGAATAAGGGAAATCTTCTGCTCTCGTGGAGGTCACTTCAAAACAAAACCACTCAGGAACATTCTGTGCGAAAACCAACAGGAAACTGATGATGGACAAGGAGCGTTTGGCATGTACCGAACAGACAGAGATGCCTACTTGCCAATTCTATGCGTTGTTTCTATGTGGAATCCAGGACCGATCTCTTTCTGGCAGCTGGCAAAGTCTCAGAACTGGGCTTATGCATATTAATGGCCATTTAGATTAGAGAAGACTTATGAATAATTCATGAGGATGTGTGACCAAAATCAAAATGCATATCCGAGACAGAGGAGCAGTTTAGAGGGAAATGAAATGTGGAAATGCAATACGTTCGTACAGTAGTGTTGCAGTCTGTCATTTTCGGCTCCTTGTATTCTGAGCATTATCTATCCTGTTGACTCAGTCACTTAAAGAACCTCTCTGATTGCTTTATAATGAACGGATCAAATGCCTACCAGCAGACCAGAGGCGGCCAGCGTTGCCCTAAATCGTTTGGACAGTTTGGAAAGCGTCTAGGTCTCGCTTCTGCCAGGAATGCCTTCAGCATCAGCAAAGCCTATCTCCCTCCTTGCTCTTTTTCCCCCCTTCTCTGTCTTCCTCTGCTTCAAGCTTTTCACATGCACTGTATGTCTTTCTTTCTGGCTCCAATGCTCAGGCGCTCCCCTCTTTCACACTATCCGCACCAGAGTCACTGTTATTTCCTGGGCAGAAAAGCAGCTAGTCGCTGCTTCTTTATGGGCAGAATGTGTATCTCCTGGGAGCTGACCTTCTTCAATTTGATGGCTCTATTTTTAGGGATTTTTTTAAGTGCGTCATTGGGGTCCCCCCGCTGCTCCCCTTGGGTCCTGGGCAGGGCAGCGTAGCCCCCTTGGCTGGCGTCACATTTGATAGAGAAGTTCTTTGTGGAGACGCCTGACAGACCTTTGAGTTTGCCACAGAAGATCGCAGGCATGGCGTCCTTCACCGACACAATGACCTTGGCTGTCTGCGAGGTGCTGACGATCTCAATGTTGCCACTGCTACCAAGCGCAGCATCATGGACCGAACTGGTGACTGAACCACTGCCGCCATTGTCTACCACCCACTTGTGCTGTCGGCTAAACTCCAAAGACGCTAAACCACTCAGGAGCTTGGAGTCTAGTTTGGGAGTGCAATCTACTGGCCGCAGGACCCCCAGAGCCAAAGTCCCACTGCTGACATCCTCTCCGGTGATAGAGGTTCTCTCTCGCTCAGTTGGTGGTGATCCATAGACACTACATGACTGGATGCATGTCTTTCTTTCGCTGGGTACAGACAGATCGAGGGCATTGTCTTGCTGGAACTGCTGGATCTCCAGTGAACTGCCACGATGCAGTTGTTGAGGCTGGGGGGCCTTGAGGGACAAATCAAGTACTTCCCCGTCTGGCGCCACAGGGGATGAAGGAGAGCCAAGGGGTGGTTGAAGGACTGCTGAGTCCTTGCTAGGCATCGGCACAGAAGGGAAGTCTTGAGGGGATGTCTGAGTGCCCTTACTTGAAGAGCATGTTGGTTTAGGGGGCTCAGTCTCTACCTTGGTGTCTTTGCAAGTTGACACTGGAACAGGGATGGGAATTGGGATTGGAAGAGGCACCGGGAGGGGAATAACAACTGGATAGGGGACAAGCAATGTAGCTGGAGGTACCAGTGGGGCCAGTGGAGAGCTATAGGCATGTGCAAGTGGGGGAGGGGTTAGGAAAGTCGAAGAGAAAGGGTCTGCCTGTGGGGATGATGCTGAATGACAAGTGGGAGAGGCATTACCCTGGCCTGGAAAAAGATCCTGCAAGATAGCAGCAAAGTTAGGATTCTGGAGAAGGGTCAGCAGACTGGCATCAAGTACTGGACCAGCTCCTTTCTGGTCAAGGGCAGGAGGAGGCCCAAGAGCAAGCGAAGGGTTCTGGCACAACATGTTATTCTGCAGCGAAAGGGCTGGGCAAGTGGCAGCCTGCTGGAGCAGCTGAGGGTTCAGGTGCTGCAACACTTGCTGTTCTAAAACTAGGGGAAGGGACAGGGGACCCTGGCTAGTCATCAGGTATGGAGTGGTCCCAGTCTGTCCCACTTGAGGGGCTGCTGTGCCTGCAAGGATAGGCAGCACGACTGGACTCTCCCCCAGGCAGATGGGCTGAAGGACTGTGGTTGCCACTTTAAGAGCAACCCCTCCAGAAGGTTCCGTATTTGGGGCCACAACAGGAGTTGCCTGAATCGTCAACAAAGGGGAGAGAGACCTCTTCGTGATGGTGGGAGAAGTGACGTTCCATGCCTCATTTGGGATTATGGGGGTGGACTCACTCTCAAGTTTACCAACACCCTCACTTCCGCTTACTGTGCTGCTGCAGACCTCCTGAGGGTTCGCCATGTCTACTGGTACAGAGTCCTTGTATGGGTCCTCCATCACCTCTTCCTTGTATGAGCCTATTCAGGACTTCATAACTGGTTTTCTTTTTTCAGTGAAGACTCTGAAGACCAGTCCTGCAGATTTAAGGTGGAGAACAATAACATTAGTATTGAAAAGCTTCTAGCATTCAGCCATCTTTTGTAAGTAAATCAAGGTTGTCTCTGAAATGTAATATTTTTAAACCTCAATGTAAAAAGATTTTAATATGGTAGCACCGATACTGGCACCTTAACGCAGGAACAGCATTTGCAATAGAGAATACCAATACGATGAAGCCATGAAGCACTACAGTCTGAATTAATATTAGTTCAGGTTATCAACACAGTGAACATTAGAGGGATACATGAATGCAACATATTGCTGTCAGAACAAAACCTTGCATCTCCATTTTGGTTCATTTCATTTTTTTTTGGACATAATATGAAAATTCCTGCTGCCTTTGACATGTGTGTGGAAACGTCATGATGAATGGACAAAAAGAAACGACCCCCATGGCTCTTTCAGAGCACTGTTAGATACACCTGCCTTGTATCTACACTCACTGTCCATTTTATCAGCTCCGCTTACCATATAGGAGCACTTCGTAGTTCTACAGTTACAGACTGTAGTCCATCTGTTTCTCTGCATACCTTGTTACCCTGTTCTTCAAAGGTCAGGACCCCCCACAGGACCACTACAGATGGATCATTCTCAGTACAGGTGTGTTAGTGTGTGTTGTGCTGGTGTGAGTGGATCAGACACAGCAGTGTCCACTCACTGTCCACTCTATTAGACACTCCTACCTTGCTGGTCCACCGTGTACATGTACAGTCAGAGACGATAGCTCATCTGCTGCTGCAGTGTTTGTGTTGGTCATCCTCTAGTCCTTCATCAGTGGTCACAGGAAGCCGCCCTCAGGATGCTGTTGGCTCAATAGTTTTGGTTGATGGACTATTCTCAGTCTAGCAGTGACACTGAGATGTGCTGAGAAATAATACCTGCTCTGTGGAGGTCCAGTGAGGGTCCCAACCATTTGCGAAAAAGTACAGCTACTACAGTCTGCAATTTCAGAACGGCAGAGTGCATCTATAAGGGATAAGTGGAGCCAATAAACAATGTTTTAATGGCAGATAGAACAGGTATCAGTATTGGTACTGGAAGAGCAAAAACGGTACTGCTGCATCCCTAGACTTCATTACAAGTAACTGTATACCACTTTTATTGGTCCATTCCTCATGAAATATTGACCCAGTTGGCTGACACTTATGAAAATTAGGAAATGGAAGTGTTTTTATATTATGACATGGCACTCAGTTAACATACACGGTGAGGAATAAACCTGATGATATTGAACCCTCCTCTAACAACCAAGAAAACAATAAATAAACTAATAAATGACAAAAAAAAATGCAGAGCCGAAGACAGTCGTATAACTAGGCGGCTTTAATGCATTACTCTGCCAGAACCTGAACGGTCTTTGGCTTTGCCGCAGAGAGCTGTGGAAGTGTGATAATGTCATGGCAGGGAGTTGAATCATAGACACAAATACTGCTCACAGAGAGGCAAAAGCACCAAGGGAGAGTCTAAACAGATGAGGAATGCCTTGCTGAGAGGAATGGCTTCAATTGCCTGGGAGGGAGGAGAGAGGGAGGAATTTGATGAAATTAACTTGAAGAGAGCCTCGGTTTATTTGTTTATGAGCCAGCCTCAGTGTGGAGTTTATTACACAAAATGCTGGCAGCGCTCTAAACTAAACCTCCCTTTGGCAGGCGTAAAGAAAGAGCGAGTGAGCGAGCAAGGGGAAGAGCGAATGAGAGAGGCAGATAGAGAGAGAGCGAGAGCCAAAGAGAGAAAGACATGGCAAAAGGGAGGGGTTAGAAAAGCACAGAGAGAGAGAGAGAAGGAAGGAGGGAGGGAGAGGGAAATAAAGAACGAGAGGTTAAAGACACAGCGAGCAAGACACGAACACAATCTCTCTGCAGTGTGTCAAATTGCTGCTGCATTAAAAACCTATAAACAGTGCTGTAACTTCTGCACATCATCTGTATATTTGATTTCACAATATCAAAATAAGCAAGTCTGACTACAAGACTCACACGTATTACTCACTCTCATAAACATTTCAGACTTCTATTAACACTGGCGTTTATTAGTAGCACACACTCGCTGTCATATCCAAACATTCCTGGTTTTTTCCTTTTAAATCACTTGGAAAACACTGACTGCCTGTTACACTGTGTAAACATTTTTCCCCCAAAGTCCCACAGTACAATTTTGGAGTTGTTTTTAAGATGGGAAGCACTTTGTGGATCTGGGTTGTAGCTCACTCGCTCATGTGTAGCAGGATACATGTTCTCCGCAAGGGGGCGCTGCACTGCATCCAATTATACAGAGCCTAATTATGTACACATTTAAGGACCTATTATGCTGATTTTCACTGTTAATTATTTTATTTTGGGGTCTATTAGAATAGGTTTACATTTACATCTAATAAAAAATCTAGATATTAAAAAATCTCCTTTATACTGCACTTGTGTTTTTCCTCCTGCCTTCTTTCTTTTCTTCTTTGAGCCGAGTTACCGTTTTTTTAAAACTGCGGAAATCTCAACATCATTACAGCCACAACCACCCACTAGCGTGCGTGAAACACTGTTTGCTAAAGGGGGCCAATTATGCTAATTTCCAGTGTTCATAATTTTATTGTTGGGGTCTTCTAGAGTAGATCTGCATGCTCCAGTTTTTTCCAAAACACATTTCACTCTGAAACGCTCTGTTAGGGCTCCTGTGTCTTTAAGCCCCGCTTCCTAAAAACCCAGTGTGCTCTGATTGGTCAGCTTAGCCTCTCTTTTCTGAATAGTCAACTACTAGAGCTGCATCCTGCTACACGTTACACCCCCCCACACCACTGTGTCATCTGTTCTTACAATGGTGTCGGTTCTGCCGTATCACTTTGATCCAAAGTCTGATCCTGGAAATCAGTTAGAACAAGATGGTAGATTCACCTTCAAAGCAGGACGTTTCAGAGTGGTAAGGTTTTACTGTTTTAGCTCTCTTGTATGAGGGTGTGCCAAACTTGCTGGAAGGCGGGCAATAAGGAATGTGTTACGAGATGACATCACCTTGTCACATAGCAAAGGGCTGAAATTCCAACAGAGGCATTTTAGGCCGCTGAGAAAGGAGGTTTCTGTGGAAGGGAGTTTCTCACTCTGGGGTGTACTTTGGGCTTTATAACTCTGCAGAACGATTACATCCACAAAAGCTACATAACGCTAAAAGAAAGGGAAAAACTGGAAAAGCATAATAAGAGTCCCTTTAAGTACTGATGATATCCACGATATGCTCGGAAAAGCATAATGTCAATGTAATGTGACTATCACAATGAACAATAAATAGTTTCATATTAACCGCCCCAGTGACTAACATCAGGAAATCCACATCTCTCCACATTCACTCAACTATAATTTACATACAGTAGCTGAATGAATGTGGCTAGATGTGGGTTCTGTAATTAAATGTAATCTAGCACTTCTTTATATACCGAGGTTCTTTGCTTGTGGCAAAAATACAGGCTCTCACAAGTTAAGAGTGTCAGTGCGTCTCCTCCGTTCTTACACAAAGCAGGTCAGACAGCTGGCTTAGGATTGGTCCCATGGTGAGTATCAGAGTCAATGGCATGTTAGAAGGCTCAGCTAATACCGTGAACAGACACAACGATAAGGGCACACATGAGCTCAGGATACCTGCTTCCTTACCACCAACGCTGATTTGAGATTTCCGTTTTGCCTTCCCTACTGTTTGTCCCTTTTCTCCTCTTTCATTCTTCCTTTCTTTTCATCCTTGCCTTTTCATAACATCTTCTATTTCTTGCATTGATTGTATTTTACAATCATGTATCATCTGTCTCTCTCTCTGTTCTCTCGCACTGTCTGTTTCTCCAGCCCCCCCGACACCCCCCACCGCTTAAGCCCAGAGTTGAAAAGGTCAATCTCAGGACAGTAGCTGCTTAACAGGGAAACATTTCATTACGGCTCGGCGGCGTCCTTTCCTGAAGTGCAGTCTCGGAGCTCACGAAGACTGAAGCCATGTTAAGCCCTTACATTTTTGTTCAGGTTATGGAGCTCACAGTGGAAAGAGCCAAGGAAAAATCTGAGGCTCCGATATTAATCATGGCAAAAAGTACATCTACACAACCGTGCACAGGCTGGATGTGCAAACTACCATAACATATGCAGCAGATTAATCAATTATTTCAAGGCATTTCGGAATTTCCTAAATGAAAAACACACACTGGGAAGCACAGCCCACCACAGGTTAACCAAAACATTCAAGACCTGTTTTCCGGCCTCATCTAAGTCTACACTTCTCCGGCACCAGCGACTCCTCACTCTAGAACAAGGCTTAAACTGTATCTGGCAAAACAGGCCCTCAGGGATTTAATAGCTTGGTCAACAAAATGTTTATGTACGTTCAGATGTCATTAGCGTTTCCAAAGCAATAAATCAAAACCATTACGAGACATTTTGTGAATTCCTAATGGTGCGCGCTCCGAAACTCAAAGAGGTCCATGTGTTCTCGCAAACAATGCAGAGTTTTAAAACTCTCCCCACATACTTCACATCGGCCCTTTTCATTCCGCCGGCTGTCTCCTCAGCAGCCTGTCTTTAATTTACCATCAGTCTCGGTCCCTAGGCTGCCTGGGCCAAAATCGCAACATGACGTCACCAGCAGCGCAGCCTGAACTGACGCGTTTGTTTAAGGCTTCGTAAAACAAACACATGCTTCGAATGCTATACCCAGCTCGTGAATCTCACTTTATGGGTGTAAAATCTGGGGGATGTGCTGCCAAAAAAAAGGGGAAAATAAATCCTGAAACCAAGAAAATAAGTTAATAAATTATAACCCGGAGTTGGAAAGGCAACAAGGTGGGTCGCCAGCCTTCTGGATGATTTATCCGAGATGATACTGTATTCCAGCTGGGATCTCTCTAGTAAAATTACAGTGGTGGGTAGATGGATTCCTTCAAAAAATTCCTGCAGCACAGTTCAGGCTTGGGCTATCACGATCATGACATTTCAGCTGACGATTAACATATAAATAATCACAATTACCGCAATTCGCTCTTCTTGTTTATTCTGTACAGCTCTTAAAATACAAGTCTAAAGCAGCCAAACAGCCTGATTAGCCACCTTACCTGCCAGCTGTGTACTTAGTAGATAGCTGCGCTCGCACTCACAGAAATGTCTAGAATTCATATGTAGAGTTGAGCTAAGCCACAAAGCTAACAAATAAACTAACATTGCTCTATTAATTCTCCCCATGAGACCACTATATACTCTCACACAGTTCCTGCAGATTGTGCGGTAGGGGTGGAGGTGGAGTGACACCAGGCCTTCTGGACATGTGGCGTGTGACAACAAACTGTTCATCTTGGTGCTGACCACGGTGCCTCCACACAGACTCGTTGGTCGTCTCCACCAAGACAAAAGTGGGACTCGTCACTGAAGATGACCCTCTGACATTCTGAGTCACTCCATGGCAGTCTGGTGATGTTGACGTGGTGTTAAGGGCAGTCGTTATAACGGTCTGTGTGCATGTAGTTCTGCGTTGTTCAGCCATCTGCCAGTGGTGCTGGCACTAACAGGATGACTCATGGAGGACAATGGTGGCAATGGTGGCTGTTGGGTCAGTCAGGTGATAAGGTCAGTCCTTGCTTATGTCACATTCATGGCTGAGTGTGAAACTTGAATCATTCACATGTCTCACTATGTCAAACCTATCCACCCAGTTTCATTCCTGTCAGCTGATTCCTTCTGGGTGCAGCTATTTGTGCAACTGTTCTTCTGAAGATGAGTGTATTTACTGTTCAGCCCATGTGCGTCAGGACCAATGGGATAAACATTTAAGGCGGTATTGTTTACTTTTATTATGGCAGACTTCCCTGTTCTCTTCAGTATTATCCAGAATCACGCTGCATGCATGGAAACAAAACATGCTTTGAATTTGCCCCTTGCTGCTCCAAAAGTGGCTCTGTCAAATGAGCCACCCAGAGCAGACGCAGCAGCTCCATGCTAGAAGGAGAAAATGGAACAGATGTAACAATTTACTAACAATTTTCTGTCCCATCTACAGGCACCGTTGCCATGCCAACGGCAGGCTAATAAATCCATCTTTGGCGGTGTGCTGCTCGGTCGGCCATTTTGTGCCCCCCATTGCTTCGGTGATGGAGAGGAGAGAGTGGAGCTGGAGCTCAAGCTCAAAGATCAGCCTCTAATCCGTCCCTCTAGCACTGCTGCACACTGCAAACACAGTCTAGCATTAATGTGCATGACATGCAAAACTCACTACTCAAAATACTACTAACAGCTCATAACAACGGCACACTGAAGATGAAGATAGCACTGACGGCCCAAAAGGGCAGCATGACATGGACACAATAGCAGTACTGCAGTCCTAATCCTGCGTTATTGTGATACAGGTACACAGAGTTTGAGGTAACTTCTACAGACTGAACCTATAGAAATCAAAATGGAAAAATATTTGTTATAAATATATATAACATATTAAAATACTGTGTATAAATTATACTTTATATTATTTTATACAATATAATTTTAATTATTATTTCTGCTTTTTTCCTTTCTTTCCTGATGAACAATTTAATTCTTTAATACCAACTAAATGAACTAAACAAAGAGTGGACATCTGCATATTATTGAATATACAATATTGAATGTAGAACAAAAGAGAAACCTGACAAAATGCTATAAAAATATATTTAAAAAACAATTAAATTGGGCAGAAAGCATTTATTTGTTCAGAATAATTTCATGTATGTTATGTCATTAATGTCATATATATATATACACACACAATACAGATAATACTGGGCTGTTTAAAGTAAATGGCATTAGAATACATGAAATTATTCTGAACAAGTAAAATGTTTACTGCCCAATTCAGCATTTATAAAGGATGTGTATCTCCATCACTGAGGCCAATGCAATACACATTTCAATATGTCAAGATACATATAAATTACTAATGTGATACGATAATATTCACAATCTTCCGCAGTGCGATTGAACTGAGTACAATGCAATGTGATGTGCATTTCATCATACACAAATAGCCTGATTTTATTTATTTGGTTTATCTTAACCAGACCAAGTTACCCATCTTCACTTCAGATAATTCTTGACTTGACTTGAGATATTTTTTTCTGTACTACTGCAACTCAGTCAGCATTTCATTTTTGCTTAATTATTTTTTCATTTATGTTTTATTTTCAAAAAACATTTTTTTCACAAGGTCCTTCAGTGCAAACAGACACAAGAGACCCACAACACTCTCTATAACATTTAAGGCTGGATATCTTTAATACAAATAAAGCAATGGAGCTGGTTATTGCCTTAGAGTGAGCAGAGCTGTTAGCAAGCAGGGCCTGAAAAACAGCTGCAATACTTTGCTCACCGGTCACTTGCTAGGGGACCTGCTGGAGGTAGCCAGAGCTGGATGTAAAGGGCAGGGAGAGGCAAACACCTCCGTACGTAAACCATGCCACTGCATGCTGCCTCTGTATTTTATAGCAGCAGCGTGCATCTTGTCAAACTGTCATGCAGACACACCGCCAAGTCACGTGAGACTTGGCCAAGAGGCTTGATGAGAACACCTCGCATCGTCGTGTTTGCTCTATGGATCCTCCCCCACATGCCCTCCAGCAGCCGTGGGATGCAGGGCAGTCAGCATGGCTCCAGATACTTGTGACAACCTACCAGGACCTTACTGAGTCACTCCCAGCCTGTGTAGCTGCTGTCTGTGCTGCACACGACGGTTACTCTAGATATGAGTCATGGTCATAATAACGTGACTTGACTGTGTATATCAATAATTTAATTTTATTTAATAATTACAATTACGGAAGTTAAAGTTTTAACAGCAATGTGTCTACATATATACACATACATATTCATATATGTATATACATATACATATATATGCATTGCTGAAAGACACAGAGAAGTACACACAGTGTGTCGTGTGTATTTATAGTGCTGTCTTGTGTTTATGGACTCTCCCAGCGCAGCCTCTCTCTCTCAGACAGAGTGCATTTATTTATAGAGCCTACGGAGGCGTCCAGTCAATGTGAGTGATGGCTTACCATCACACTGGACATTCTACACACACACACACACAACACTCAGACTCACTCTGACTTACAAACCACGAAATCATTACGCCGGACATGCTAGCAAGTAATAATCTCATTTAATAACAAGCTCCCTGCACTCATGTGTACCGACTCTGAGTGAGCACCGCACCGCAGCCAGTTAATAATTACACAGCCGTTACAATACCACTGGCCCAGGGTCAGCGGGTCCAGGCCTTGCAGCAGGCATTTTATCTCTGTCAGCTGACTGGACATCAGCATAACTGCCCTTTCTGTGCGCTGGTGAGGTGGTGTTCTTCATGCATCGCTGCTCGCCCCCCCCCACTCACCCCTCTTCCTGCACCACGATCATGTGAGGAAGGCACTTAACTGTAATGCTCACTCCAAAAGGAGGACCTATGGACGTGATTAAGACGATACCCTCTCTGAACCTTCATTATCATCACTCAACGTTCTCCCCGCATGTTCAATAGACCCCAATAGTTATCAAAATGCCTGTAACTATGGTTACGGATTGAGCGTTTGCTTTTGGAGGACAAGCAAGGCCATGGAGGCAGGGTAAACAAACAAGTGTGGTGTGATCGAACCCAGCAGCTACTCAACACCAGCTTCAATTTTCAGTTTCTACACTGAAACTGATTTGATATGTACGCACGGACGGTATTGGCAGGGAATTTGCTTGCGATTCCCTTAAGAAAGATAACAGCAGGAATGTTACAGGAAATTCTACAGGATTCCTACAGTACTCTCACTGAAACCGGCTATGGTTTACTGCGGGATACTACACTGGATAACTATAAGACAGCACTACTACTACTACTACTACTACTACTACTATCATAGGAGAAGAATATATTACAGATTATTATGGAAGCAGTTCCATAGAAATTCAATAGTTAGTTTTATCCACAGACTTTATTATAAACAGATATAATAATAATAATAATAATAATTATTATTATTATTATTATTGTTATTATTATTATTATTGTTATTGTTGTTGTTGTTAATAAAAAGACAACAACAACAACAACAACTACAACTACTACTACTACTA
>CM067492.1:10031869-10059305 GCA_034552555.1 Semaprochilodus insignis | reverse complement strand
CCTCCCCCCAACCCGTTTTACATCCCTCCTTCGGAAATGGAAGCAGACATGATGTGAGGCAGAGTGATACCCTCAGTGCCACTGAGCAGGCCTAACCCTTTCCATTGACGGCTGGTTTAGAGGAGGGCTGATAAAAACATGTGAGCTACAGTCAGTAACTGTAAGCCTATAAAGTACACCTGTATGGTACAGTGGCCAGTCAATGCAGATGAGGTACCTAGTGAACTAGCAGGTATACACAGTACAAAAAGTCAGTTCTTAAAAGAGGTGCCATTATATGCATACACACTCATCATCAAAAGAATAGCTGCACTCAGAAGGAAGTGTGGGATTGCAGTGCTATAGGGAGGGAAGATAAAGTTTACCCAGGAACAATAAATGAAGATCAATTTAGACTGATATGGGTAATATTTATTGAGCTACACATACAGAAGTAGTGTCTCTCAGTTTGGCGTCCGGCCGCCTTGTTTGCTAACCCAACATGCCAGACGTCTCAGCATGGAGTTGTAGAGGTTCCTAATGGTGTCCTGTGATAATCCATCCCATGCAGCTTGAATATTCTCACTCAGTTCCTGCAGACTATGCGGTAGGGGTGGAGGTGGAGTGACACCAGGCCTTCTGGACGTGTGACATGTGCCTCCACACATGGGTTCATTGGTCGTCTCCACCAAGACAAAAGCGGGACTCGTCACTGAAGATGACCCGCTGCCATTCTGAGCCACTCCTTGACGGTCTGCCAGACACCATTGCAGTCTTTGGTGATGTTGACGTGGTGTTAAGGACAGTCGTTGTAATGGTCTGCGTACAGCCATCTGCCAGTGTTGCTGGCACTAGTCATGGAGGCCATCACTGCTCGCTGAATGTCTGCAGTTGTGGCTGTTGGGTCAGTCAGGTACAGCAATAACACCTGTCCTTGCTTACGTCACATGTGAGGATGAAACTTGAATCATTAGCATGTCTCACAATGTTCATTTTTCACATTCATATTCACTCACATTCATTTATACAATGCTCTTGCCATATCCTGCCTTCCACACAATGAGCACTGGGATAGGCTCCGGCACACTACTGTGATCTCCCTTATAACTTCAATATGAGTGGGCGGAGCTAAACTGCCTTAACCTGAATAGGTGGATATATGTAAATCAGTTTGTTCTCATGACGTCATAGACACAGGGAACGCAAAACGGGCTGGTTTTGGAGCTTAGTTTGCACAAATGGACCGCATGGACTGGAGAGTGAATTCCACGTTAGATCATTTAAGAACAGGTGGCCAGTGGAAGGATCAGTAAACACAATGATAGAGCTTGGGAAGTGGTTGCCGCCACCCGCTCCCAGGAATCCATGTACAGCAATAAACAAATGAAGTCATATAAACAAGGGGGAAGACCAGAGTTAACACTTTCCACCTCCATTCCATTGTTGATTCAAAAGTTTAACATTAAATAAGCTCACTGGACCAAAAAGTCACCTTACGTGTTTAAGGTGGTAGGAACTTCAGACTCCTGCAGATGGCGCTGCACGAGGATGATGGGGCTATAAATCCCTGTGGGGTGTGAGTGACGGGATCCATAGATTGAGAAGAGGTGGTACAGTGCAATGAATGTCTCGTTCCATGTGTGGAAAATGGCTCAAAAGCAGATGTTAATGATTGGCTAAAAGGAGTGACTGCATTTGGGCGTACCAAAGACCATAGTGTGAAGGAAGTAGCTGAATCTGCAGGTGTATGGAAGCGTATGGTCATACGGGTGTACAAGCAGTGGCTAAAATCCCAGTCTACAGGGAATTCTCCTCAGAATTGTGCCAGGGAAGGCATCCACCAAATCTGGCCCAACTGACCAATTCTTTGATGCAAGAGTGTCTGAACAATGATGTGGCCTACATCCAGAAACTTGTCCAGTACATGCCAAATGTAGCTGTTATTTGTGGAGGTATTACAAGCTATAAGGTATATTTCAGTCACAGGTGACTCTCGAGCTTATTAAAACAATATTTTGGGCCAATTTTTACATTTCTGTAACACTTAACAAGGTTGGAGAACCTTGCATTGTTGCTTGTGGACCTTTCCTCTTTAAGACACACCACAGTCTTCCATTTGGGGTAGAGCCTGGAGACTGAGTGGGCCATTACAACGTTTGATTGTGTGTTTTGTGTGGATTTCGATGTGTGTTTAGGGTCATTATCTTGCTGAAACGTTTGCCATGATCAGGTTTCAGCCTTCTGTCAGTGGCAGACAGATTTTGGGCTAGAACCTCCTGGTGTTTGGTGGAATTCATTATGCCAGTGATGTTTTATAAGAGCCTCTGGACCACTAGCAGTAAAACAGCCCTAATACCGTATTCAGCAGTGGACATCAGGTACCTTTCGTTGTACGCAGTCTCTTTTTTCACCAAAGAAAAAAAACACTCATCATCTCATTACCACGACACATGATTCCTTTTGTAGTTCCAGTGACATTTTGCAAAGGTCAGGTGCTGCATTTTCTGGCTTGCACTTAAGAACAGGCTTCGTTCATGAAACTCTTCTGTTGGTGGTGCTTGAGGGTTTATATAAACTGTGCAGTCCTGAAAGTGAGGTCTTTGGGTTCCTCTTTGTTTTTCCTCTCGCCCTACTCATTGAACGTAGGGCCAGTACACTCATCTTCCTCTCAAAGGTACAGGATTGGTCTCAGCATTGGTAGGGACATAATATCCTCCCATTATCACCCTTTTTTAAAGCTTATACTTGCTGAAGACCCTATGACTAAGACTAATGCTGACACTTCCCTGTAATTCCAACTCTGGGAATCAAACCCAGGGCCTTCTTGCTGTGAGGCGACAGCGCTACCCACCACGTCACCGAGCCACCAGATTTCTCGACTGAAACTAATAACTAATCAACTAATAAATTCGATCTATTCACCCAGCTTATGTTTACTCCTGCTTGCAACCTGACTGCCAGCCTACAGATGACAGATGCAGGTTTGCATGCTAGTTAGTGCTAGCTAAAATGGCTAACTAACATCAGGGGGCGGGTCATGCTAAGTACAGCTCCAGTGAGGAATTCAGCCATGATTTCGGACCTGCCCAAAATATCCTGAACGCAAAAATGCTGAAAAGCAGTTGTAAGTTGCTCTAACTGTACTACATACACGTTTCACGGTTTCAACAGTTATTTTCACTATTAACACACATAATGTGTTCAGAAACAAAACTCTGAATTTCCTTTACCCAGACTTTAAAGGGTGTTAGGTCTAACTGGGCTCAGGATAGCTGTTTTTAGCAGCTCAGTACTTTGTTTGTGTTCTCTGGTATGGAGCCTCCCTCACCGCTGATAACATGCGTCAGGAAACTGGCTGACACTACAAAGCCCACTCTGTGAAAACCAAAGTTCAACCAGCCGTTTCTGTTGTATTTCTACGAGTCCTGACTAAAAGAGGAGGAAAGTGAACAGGCCACTTGTGGTACCCTCAGTTCATGGCCACAAAGCTGGAAACAGGATGTGAGAGCGGAAAGTCTGCTGTTAAAGGGAGCATATTGTGGAAAACAGAGTTTGATGTAGTATGTAAACATCACTGAAGGTTCAAATCGTACCGTTCACTCCCCAGTCCATATATGGAAACTAAGCCATAAAACCAGCACATTTATATATATATATATATATATATATGACATTTTTATTGAGTAAGTTCAAGCTGTGTATCACAGTACCAAAAAAGTATTCAGATCTTAGATCCTTTACAAGGATCAGTTATGATCTATTTACACACAAGGTGTTAATACAGATCGCAATAAGCACATCGTCACTGGTGGTAACTTCACAGGAGAGGTCAAAAACTTAATGTAACTCTAATGTAAGTCAATGGAGCCAGACATTTTTCCAAGCAGGTTTACAGCATTTCTGTTGGTCCATTCATCATAAAACTTCCACTCAGTGTAAACAGCAGCTGCTGTGTTCAAATGATGCACAAACATAAAAATCCCCAAAAAATGAGATACAGGATCATCAGTCAATTTCAGAGGGGCCTGAGTCGGGGTAAGTCAGTGGAGTTTCTGGACGTTGCTGATATGTGGCGTCTGCTGTGCACAGTAGACTCTTAACCTGCATTTGTGGATCCGGTGATGGATGGTGTTTATTGATAATGGTTTTTAACAGTATTCCCGATGACATGTGGTGATATCCACCAGAGACACAATGCCGTCTGAGGGGTCAAAGGTCACTGAGGTTTAGTTGTGGTTTTCAGCCTTTTTTACAGCGTGCTATGGTAGTATCCGTACGACTGTTATGGTGTGCAATACGGTGATAAGACCATCCCGCTACCCAGAGCCCCACGAAGCGACCCCTCTCCAACTCTTCAAACTGCTTGAATTGCTGTTGAACTCTTCTCTCAGGCGTGCTTCATTTGCAAAGGATGCTACCAACACAAAAACATGGGTCTTGTATAGTCAGTCAGGTACAGTGATAAGGTTCGTCCTTGCTTATGTCACATGCGCGACCGAGCATGAAACTTCACGTCTCATGATGTCAAACCTACCAACCAAGTTTCATTCCAGTTAGTTGATTCCTTCTGGGTGCAGCTATTTTTTCGGTGATGAGTGTTTATCCAAGCATGATTGCGTCACCTGTTTAAGACGTTTTCCTTAATGTTCTTAGTCTTAAATTGCCCTGGTCATAGCCTTTCTGGGACCTGTTTCAGGCATCAGTTTCAGAATGAGTGAAGATTTACAGAAAACCAATGAAGTTTATCAGATAACACATCAAACATCAGTCTTTGGACTGTTTCTGGTCAAAAACAGGTCAAAGTAGATTTATGACTCTACTAGAAAGACTCAGAGGGCAAAAGCGAGGGGAATTTTATCCCTGATAGGATGTACAATTTGAACAATACCTAAGAAATAAAGAGTTTCGTCGTAGGTCCTGTCCTGTACATGGTTAAGTAAACTGGTGAAACTTTAGGCAGGCTTTCCTTCAGTGATGCTGCTTCTCTCTGAACGATGTTTGAAACTTCCTGGAATACTGGGACACTTCCATAATGGAAGAGCATATGAAGGTTTGAGGGCATTGCTGCAAGATGCTTGAATCCTCTGTACTCTGCAGTTTTGAATGGCTGGCAGTCAGTGGTGATCAATTCAGCAAGCTCTTCATCTTCATCCTCATCTCAGTGGGGTTATGGATGGGGCTGTGTAATGGTGGAGAGATCCCTGTCTTGTATTAGGCCTGGTACCCCTATGTGAGCTTGGAGCCAGGCAATGATGTAATCCTAGTGCAAGTTTCAGAGGCAGATGCCTGGGTGTCACTGGGAATGAGAGAGAATGATTGGCTTGTACCCTAGGTGCAGGTCTTGAAGCACATGGACGGCAGGGGTGGAGGCTACTCCCTGGACAACAGGACCAGGACTAAACTGGAGGTGAGAGGGAGGAAACCGGAGCATGTACTATTTCAAAGGTGTAAAGTGAATTCCAGAAAAAAAAAAACAGGAAGTCAAAACTAAAACAGACTGTCCCAATAATTAGAATTCCAGCATGGGAATGACAATGTTTAATTGAAATAAAATCAATATGAAACACTAAACTTTAGTTTGAATTAGCCATTAATTATTATTATTATTATTTTATTATTATTAAATTATTTGATTGCAAAAATCTTACATGCTAAACTGTAACTACTACCATTAAAAGTTGTATTTTAAGGTGTTATTGGTATTATATAAGATGTAAGATTATAAACAGTTCCCAATAAACAAACATTGTGTCTTGATTAAAAGTGAGAAGCAACTTTTAAACCAAATGATTTACTGCTATTTATCAGAACCTAAAATTCATATCACTCTTTCTGAAAATCGTACTTTTTCAGTTTTTGTTTGTTTGTTTTTATTTAGGAGCCAATTAGAACTTCACTTGACCTTTATATATATGACCTATAACACAGGTGCTGTTATTAACCGTGATGTTGTGCTACCACAGGCAAGTTATATGAATCCAAAGAGTTTTAGTTCATAGACAGAGTCTTATTTTAGCCACACTCCTGCACTGTGGAGCAGGAAACTGTAGGATAAAGCTTACCCAGCTTCCCTTGTGTTATCCTGAGTTTCCAGAGTCACAATCACAACAACTTTGGAATTACGTTTGTATATAACACAAATAACATGATCTCATTCATAATTTGCTCTCGGATATTTATGCATGCATGCTATAGAACAGTGGTTCCCGGCCCTGCTCCTGGAGGAACCCACTGTCCAGCACATGTTCATGTTTCCTGCCAAAAAACACCCACTTGAACTCAGGAAGGGCTTAATTAGCTGTTAATTAGCTGATCAGTCGGGTCTGGTGTGTTGGGAGCAGAGCAGGGCAGGAGGTCCTCCAGGACCAAGGTTGGGAACCACTGTTACAGAAAGCTACAACTGATAAACTATTAGCAATGGAACACCGCGCTATTCTGCACTGATCTCCACAGTGGTCCCGGGAAAAGGCTTTAGGATAGCGCACACCTCCTGCTGTATGCTTCATTCTTCTTGGGGCAAAGGCTGGCATGTTTGGGAAGACCAGGTTGGAGTACTGTTTGGGTTGTAACTCTGTAGACCCTATTTGGATCTGAGTGGCCCGCAGTTTTTCCGGCCCCCAGTGTGCTCCTGTCAATGTATTCCACTGCCTTCTTCTATTTGTCCAGAAGGGTTTTAGGCATTTAAGGGAATCTTGAAAGTATGCATCAGGCATGGACAGTGGATCCGCTTTAAAACCTTTGGGAACATTGGGAAGCATTTCAGCCAGGCTTTCTGCTGCATGCCGCTCACTAAATCAGGTTGTAGCCCTTAATATCATGGTTACGTAAACTGCTGACACTTTAGACAGCCTTTCCTTCAGTGATGCTGCTTCAATCTGAAGAATGTTTGAAACTGTCTGGGATACTGGGACACTTCCTTAATGGAAGACTCTAGGAGTGTTTGAGAGCATTGCTGTAATGCTTGAATTCTTTGTCAAAACACAGTTTTGAATGGCTGGAAATCAGTGGTAACCATTTTGCAAGCTCTTCATTCGTGGGGGTCATGGCTGGTGCTGCAATGTTGTGAAGAGATCCTTATGATCCTTCGTAGAACCTTGGTGCTATTCAGAGAACCAGCCTGTGTTTGCACCAGCTTTTTTTGGAACCAAGGAACGCCAAAGCTGTTTGTGCTGTTATTCCAGATGTTTGTTTATATCCAGAAAGCAAGCACGGATCAACTACTGGAGATAAGAAGACGTAGAAGAGGTTCTTCAGCAGACCACTCGGTGTCGCCATTGTTTCCTTCTCTGTCCTGAACTACTGACACAGCCATGGATGTCGTCACGGATCATGCTGAAGAACACAGAAATCAAATGATCTTTAAATTGCATGTTTAAATATCAACGTAAAATCAACCAGACAAAAATGACCACCTGTGACTGAAATGTACCTAATAGCATCTAATACCTCTACAAGCCCCAACAACAGCTGTGATTGGATTTGGCATGGACTGGACAAGTTTCTGGCTGTAGGCCACATCAATGTTCAGACACTCTTGCATCAAAGAATTGCGCATTTGGGCCAGATTTGGTGGATGCCTTCCCTGGTTCAATTCTGAGGAGAATTCCCTGTAGACTGGGATTTTAGCCACTGCTGGTAGACCCGTATGATCATACGCTTCCATACTCCTGCAGATTCAGCTACTTCCTTCACACTATGGTCTTTGGCACACCCAAATGCAGTCACTCCTTTTAGCCAATCCTTAACATCTGCTCTGGAGCCATTTTCCACACAGAGAACAAGACATTCGCTGCACTGTACCACCTCTTCTCAATCTATGAATCCCGTCACTCAGTATTCATAGTCCCTTCATCCTCGTGCAGCATCATCTGCAGGAGCCAAGTTACTACCACCTTAAACACGCAAGGTGACTCATTTTTTGTCTTGTAAGCTTACAGATCCTACTCATCCGGCCTTTAAGGAACCTAACATGACAAAGTCTGTCTCACTGCTCATGTGGGGAGTAAAGTGTGATTTTCTGTGTCTGAGTCATTCACATGAGTCATTTTCTGAGTAATTCGCAAACTCCAGCTGATGGTCTAGTTGTACCCCTGCTTGTGTCGTACACTGGATACTGTATGGTATACTACTGATGAAGAGCAGCATGCAGTACTTTATATACACTGCAGCAGTATGTAGTGAGCAGCACACAGTATGCGATTTAGAATACAGTCTATGTGTGTTCGGTAGTGACATGAAACATGGGTCAGCATTTTGTGAATTGAAGTTTTCTTTGATTTAATAAAATTAACTAATGATAAATAGTTTGAATTTTGACTGCAATTTTGGTAGAATGCTCCACTCAACATGTTGCAGATAGATATATATCTATATAATACAATTCCCCATTAATTATTACATTAATCACTGCATAATTAACTGTACTATCACGTTGTTATTGTTGTTTATTATTACTGGCCATGTAATCATCCCTCATCGATCACACTACCACATCCTACGAATAGAAATGAATGGAATTCTAAACCAAGATTCAACTACATGTCATATGTAAGAGCAATATTGTCGCTGTCCAATGAAAAACACGTATCTCAATTTTTGTTGATTTTTACTTTTATGCATTATTTGAACACAGCAGCTGCTGTTTCCACTGTGTGAAAATGCCATGATGAATGGACCAACAGAAATGGCCCAAAACTGCTTGGAAAAAAGTCTGGTTCCATTGACTTACATTCAAATTAGATAAGGTTTTAAGGTTGGAATTAAAAATGATCTTATGAATGATTTTCTGTAAAAGTTCAAAATGGTGAATCTGTAATTCGTTATTTTGTGACTTGACTGTTCCTGAAAGTGGTAGTCTGGATAGTAATGATTCCACTTAAATAAATAAACCCTATGTAATACATCACTACACTGAATGCTGCTTGATTTCTGATACAGGTTGTAAGTTTATGGCTGAGCGATGTTAATTAAGCCATATGACCTGAGTATTTGACACAGCCTGCTTTTTTAGCAAAGTCCACCCAGCCAGCCGGACAAAGGGTATCTGCCGGAGTATAAACACGAGGGTCTTAAATCTCGCAAGCTTTCAGTATTCATACTTCTCAAACTAAAAACAGCTCCGTAAGTCCGGACTGAGCCTTTGGGTAACACGGAGCTCAGGTTGGTTTTAAACTGACTGATTTGCACCATCTAGTGGATCATATGTGGCTGTGAGTTTATGTAGTGCTTATTTGCTCTTTGATCTAGAACTCCAGCTGGGCTGTTCTACAGGGAATTAACCCGTCACTGCATGGTGCTGTCATATGGCATCAATGACTTTCTCTTCATTTTGCTACTGATTATAATATAAAAGCTCAAATGGTCAGACCTGGTTTATGAGGCATGTTGAATGTTGAATGTATATCATTCAATATCTATACAACACAACTTCAAGAGAAATTAGGACTGTATATAAAAATGATAAAATATCATTATTGCCATACACAGGTTCATAACCAGGATCAAAATTCAAGTGAGGTCCATTTCGCAGTGACCAACACATAAACCAACTGCCAAATATAAGTATTACACCAACTGTCAGTTTCTGTTTGTAATAATTTATACACATCAGTAAATTTCATTTTACCTTTTATTTACCTTCCCATCCCTCCATGTTTCATAAACTGATTTAACTTCTATTACTCTGTTTATATGCATTTAATTAATCATTTAATGGATAAAGTTAGACACATATTTTTACAGATTTAACTTTTCAGCACTCATAACTTTTAAAAGGACTTTGGTTGCCAGTAAAAACTTGCAGAAAGTGATGCACAGCTTTTCTTTGGTGGTTTAGGTGACATTTAACATGAGACCACATTTTCTATTTGGGCAAAATATATATGTGACATGGAGAGTAACGAGAAGGCAAGTTCAAGTCCAAAGTTTTAATATAAACCAGTAACAAAAAACAGAAATCAAAAACACTGGAATTATAAGAAACAAAACACTAGTAAGAACAAGACAAAAGTAACAGACCGAGCAAGACAAAACAACAAGCCAGCACAAAGGGAACAACAGGGAGTCTAGATACACCAGGGCTAACCAGGAACACCTGGGAAGTGGAGGAGCTACAAATAGAGAGGGGCATGACAAGAGGGTGAAGGAGGAGCTACAAACCAAAACAAACAAAAGGCACATGGAACATATATATATATGTATATGTATATGTATATGTATATGTATATGTATATATATATATATATATATATATATATGTATGTATGTATGTGTNTGTCCACAAAACAAGTCAAGTCAAGTCAAGTCAAGTCAAGTCAAGTCAAGTCAAGTCAAGTCAAGAGGCTTTTATTGTCATTCCCTCCATGTACAAGTACACAGTAGAGTGAAATTATGTTCCTCCAGGAACAACATGGTGCAACATGGAACAACAAAGTGCCAATGTGCAAACGTGCAGACATAAGTGTGTAAACAAAAATTAAACTAGAAATAATACAATAAATACGATAAATTAAACAGACATTAGACACAGTAAACAGACAGGACAGTGCAGCACCGACACAGCGCTCATTTCTGGACATGAGGTAGCAGAATAAGGTGCAGAGAGATTTAACACGCTGTGATCTGTGAGTGATAACATACATACACACAGCAGATACTGAGGTAGAACAACAGTGTAAACACGGTGTTAGCAGATATGTTCCAGATAGTGCAAGTGTGTGTGTGTGTGTGAGTGAGTGAGTGAGAGTGAGAGTGAGAGTGAGAGAGAGAGAGAGTAGAGTATGTGTGAGTGGAGGTTTCAGATCAGTTGCCTTGTGAGTTTAAAAACCTGATTGCTTGAGGAACAAAGCCGTTGCAGATTCTGGCAGTGATGGCACGGATGCTCCGGTACCTTCAGCCAAACGGCAGCAGTGAAAAAAGTCAATGTGAGGGATGGGTGGGGTCGTCCACAATGCTGGTGGCTTTGCGGATGCAGTGTGTGGTGTAGATGTCCTTGATAGAGGGGAGAGAGGCCTTGATGATCTTCTCAGCTGTCCTCACTATACGCTGTAGGGTCTTGCGGTTGGAGAGGTGCAATTTCCAAACCAGGCAATGATGCAGCTGCTCAGGATGCTTTCCACAGTCCCCCTGTAGAACATGGTGAGGATGGGAGAGGGGAGATGAGCCTTCTTCAGTCTCTGCAGGAAGTAGAAGCGCTGGGCTCTCTTGGCTATGGAGTTGGGGTTGAGGGACCAGGTGAGGTTCTCTGTGATATGGACAGAGCCAGTGATGCTGCACCTCCTCTCTGTATGCTGACTCAAAATTTTTGCTGATCAGACCCACCACAGGCGTGTCATCAGCAAACTTGATGATGTTGTTTGAACTGTACTTTGCAGTATAGTCATGAGTCAGTACAGTAAACAACAGAGGAAGATCACAAATGCACTTCCGGCAAGATCACGAGATCTTCAGCAAACTGCAGACTGGCAGCAAAGTTCTTCTTGGAGAGCAGCGGCTTTCTCCATGCCACCCTGTCATGCACACCATTGTTGTTCAGTGTTCTCCTGATGGTGGACTCATGAACATTAACTTTAGCCAATGTGAGAAAGGCTTTTAGTTGCTTAGAGGTGACCGTGGGTTTCTTTGTGACCTCACACCTTGATCTTGGAGTGATCTCTGTTTGTGGACTGACCCTGGGAAGGTAATAATGGTCTTGGATTTCCTCCATTGGTACACAGTCTGTCTGGCTCTGGATTTGGTGGAGTCCGAACTCTTTACAGATGGTTTGTAACCTTTTCAAGCCTGATGAGCATCAACAGCTCTTCTTCTGAGGCCCTCCTGCATTGGTGCCATGCTACACTTCACAAACGTGTTTTATGAAGATCAGACTTTGATAGATCCCTGTTCTTTAAAGAAGACAGGGCGCCCACTCAAACCTGACTGTCATCCCATTGATTAAAACACCTGACTTTCTGACTTTCTGACACGTGAATTTCACCTTTAAATGATCTGCTAATCTTAAAATTTCCCATACTTCTGCCACTCACAGCTACGTAATACTGGATCATTTTCCTCATTTAATAAATGACCAAGTCTTATAGTATTTTCATTTATTTTGATTCTCTATTGTTGGTTATCTACTTTTGGGGCATGTGTGTAAATCTTACGAAGTTCTAGATCAATTTCATGCAGAAATCTAGAAAATTCTAAAAGGCCAACAGACTTTCAAGCACCACTGGACCAGCATAATCTCTGCATCTAGCACATTATCTAGATTACTTGTGAATCTGTTTGTTGTTCTAAAACATGTTTAGGAATAGTTGTCAGGGTTGATTTACAGAGGTCTGTTTGAGATATTGCATGCCCTTTTGGCCTTCTTACTGGTGAGCTTCACCACCAAAGCAAGCCGTGCTCTTCTGAAAGAACACCAAGCATAAACAAGCCGTGACTCTGTAAAGTCTGCACTTTCAGACCCTCCACTACCCCCCACACCAACCCCCCATGGTACAAAACCTCAGAACCAAATGCACAGTGTTTCATATCCGCTGCAGTGTAATGTGGCAATGTTCAATTCAGAGAGAAGAGGAGGAAGTGGTTATCACGCCAGTCCTTTGGACCTATCGACTTGCCCAGTTTCACCCACACCTCACCTCAACACACTTGATCTAACTCATCACTTGATTATCTTCATGAGTTAAACTGAGATGCACAGTTGCTATGTGTTTTGAGAAAGTAGGGGAAGTCATTTCAGGGAATCTGTGTGTCAAACTCAAAATGCTAGTACACAGATTAAAACGCTAGTACCTCAGACTCTCACGATAGGGTGTTAGAAAGACTCTCCTCATTCTAACCAGAACTGTGCATGCCATTTCAATATGTGGGTGGCCTACCCATAAATCATCTGATTTTTCATCTATACAAATTGCAGTGTGATAAATGCTCTCGAGTAAACTCTGATCAAACATGTGTTCAGTTTCCCACATACTACAGTCATTCCATAAGTGAAGTCTGCATTAAGACATGCATTAAAAGCCCTGCATTACAATGTTCACTCTATAAACACAAATACTTCAGTCAGTCTGACCTAAAAACTACTTTCTGAGGTTTGCACTTCAAATCAGTCTCTTACCTACATGTATATACACAGTATATATATATATATATATATACCGATCAAGCATGACATTATGACCACCTCCCTGTATCTACACTGTTTATCCATTTCATCAGCCTACATACAGACTGTAGTCCATCTGTTTCTCTGTATACTGTGTCACCCTGTTCTTCAATGGGGTCAGGACCCCCACAGGACCACCACAAAGCAGGTATTATGTGGGTGGTGCATCATTCTCAGCACTGCAGTGACACTGAGGTGGTGGTGGTGTGTTAGTGTGTATTGTGCTGGTGTAAGTTAAACGCCTCAGTGTCACTGTTGGACTGAGAATCATCCTGGATATTTGAGGGACATGAAACAAAGGAAAGTGTCTAATGGTGCAGTGTTTTCTTCTCTGGAGGGAAGTTGGTGGGTTTGAATAAATGTTCTGAGCCGAGCAGTCATTTATAAAGTTGTCACACTGAGCAGCAGGTTTGCAAACATGAGTAAGTCGTCACTTTATGAGCAGGCTGGGTGGCTATACGCACCATCTTGAAAAGTGGGCTGCCTGTTATAATCCTAATTTTCTGCATTACATGTAGGGTTTGGCTAATTACCTGCTGTCTCTGAGGTCACCCATGACGATGTTCTCCTTTGATTGCAGTCTGTATGAATAATGATTGAACTGTTATTGCAGCTGTGGTTTGTGGCTGTGGCAGACCACATACAACCCAAAACCAACCAAAAATAGGAACGTGATACGAACACGACAGTTATACAGACATGAACTGTTCACAGGCTAAAAGATTTGAAATGCTGTTCTACTGAAATAAATGACTGTTGTACTGGAACTTTAATCGGTCGACTTATTTTAAGATTTAGTTTGAACATATTCTCACCTTTACTCAGATAGAGAATCAGGGAGGAAGAGTATGTTAGATGCAAGCTGGAGATAAACTCTTCTAGAAAGTAGATCTCCCAGAGTAGGAGGGTAGGAGGGAAAAAGTCTGGCTCTTTTTCAACAAGACAACTGCTATCACTCCGTGACTGTAAATGAAAAGGCTGGCACGCTTTAAAATGTAAATGTTGGATTTACTTTGCTTTAAAAATGTTAATCAATCAAGTATCAATTAAGATACTAGATTGGGTAAAACATACTCAACAAATTCAAGAAAGTCATACTTACATAATTTGAGTAAGTGCTAATTAAGTGTTCAGGTTATTTTCATATATTACCCAAAAATGAAATATTGGATTGCATTAAAAAGGTCATCCCAAGTGGTTCCATGCAGCTGTGTAAAGTAGCTTTTGAGATGCGCTTTTGAGCACTATGTACTTCAAATAAATCACACATGAGGTTTAAATAACTGGACTGATCATTTCTATGTATTACTCATATCGCCGCTGTAACGTGTATATCCATTTTTTGTCCATTTTTACTTTTATGCATCATTTCAACACGACAGCTGCTGTTTACACTGTGTGGAAATTTCATGATAAATGGACCAACAGAAATGGCCCAAAACTGCTTGGAAGGAAGTCTGGTTCCATTGACTTACATTAAAGTTCCATGAGGTTTTTTGGCCTCTCCTGTAAAGTTACTATTTTGGAGATACTTGTTTTTCCTTGGACAGCGGCGATGATGAAGTTACTGTGGTTATATTCTACTTATTAAAGTTGAAAAATTTAGGTTCAAGTTAAATCTACATCAGTTTATCACGTTACTATTGTGCTATTTAGCTGTTATAGAATTACACTGACCCAACAAACACTGGTGATGTAAATCAGACCGTTCCTTTAATTTCATTAAAACAACTGACTCAGTTTCACTGACTTACACACTGAAACGACACAGGACACCACAAGGCACGCACAAGGCGAGAAACAGAAACAACAGAGACAAACAGGGACAAGACAAGACCAGATGTCACACTTGCTGATAACACAAAAAGTACTTGTGGTCGTATCTGAGCAAGGAAGGTGAGATGTGCGGTTTTCTTCACCACTCAGAGAAAAATGACTACACAGAGCTGTAAGCAGAGGAACAGGTTTGTGGCCACCCTCTTCGACGATGAAACTTAAAATACCGCTTATGCACTTGATACGCATGCAGTTTGTTGTACAAGCAGCTTAAAATATGTATGAAGTGCATCTTCAAAAGCCAGTTTCTTGTAGATATTGACTGTATCTTGCCTATATACACAGTTAGGTGAAGCACTACTTTTGTCACTCCAGTGGAATGATAAACGCACCCAAAGGTATTTACCCCCATACAAAGCTTCAAATACACTCATCATCAGAGTAATAGCTGTACCCAGAAGGAATCAAGTCATAGAAGGAATCTCAGTCATAGTTAGCACACCGGGGCTGGTCACTGGTCGATGTCAAACCCACCCACCAAGTTTTGTTCCTGTGGTTTGATTCCTTCTGGATGGAATTATTTTTGCAATTATTTATAAAAGTAAAACTGTTAAAAGCTAACTGGCTGTTGCTGCCCCAGTTTTGTTTTACTCTCTGATGAGTATAGCTATGGAACACATCTAGCTAGCCAGCCATTATATCCACCATGCTAACGGTAGTGCTATTACATGATTGTATCACGCCAAGCAGCAACCATCAACCCAGAACCCAGAAGGGAGGTTGCTTAAAAGTCATTCCAGTAAGAAGAAGAACATCTAAATTGATTTTGTGCCTGAAGAGTGATTTTAACACAGTGCCGCAAACCCTAGCACAAGACCTCTGCGTCTAATACTCTGATCTCACTTTGTAGCTCGGTTAGCTGTGTTACATGCCCCTCCCACCCCCAGCTTTACCCAAAAGAGGAGGCCAATGTAGCTAACAAGTAATGACAGCTAGCATTGTGTAAACCGCATGCCTAAATCATTACACACTTGCCTCACACCATGTTGAGATGTTAGGTAATCTCAAATTTTAGACTTGCTAATGTGGTTTCTGACCCTGTTTTGCCACTTAGTTGATGCTAATTGCATGTGCACTCCCTGTACAGTCTCACCGCCAGGCATCACGTTAGCATCCACCTGGGATACCAAAGCAACCACCGAGCAACACCCTAGCAACCACCAAGCAACTACCTGGGACAACAAAGCATCCACCTGGCAAGACCATAGCAACCACCTAGCAACCACCTAGCAATACCATAGCAACCACCTAGCAACACCTTAGCAACCATAACTGCTCTATATTCCCATATTCCACATATTTCTGTATTATGTATAAACAGACCTGGAACACCAAAGTTCCTAAAGTGCAGTAACAAGAGCCACCACCCAAACAACCTAGAACACCAAAGTCCCTGAAGTGCAGTAACAAGAGCCACCACCCAAACAGACCAAGAACACCAAAGTCCCTAATGCACAGTAACAAGAGCCACCACCCAAACAGACCTAGAACACTAAAGTCCCTAAAGTGGAGTAACAAGATCCACCACCCAAACAGACCTAGAACACCAAAGTCCCTAAAGTGGAGTAACAAGAGCCACCACCCAAACAGACCTAGAACACCAAAGCCCCTAAAGCGCAGTAACAAGAACCTGATTTATCTTACCAGCTCATTAACAAAGAAGGGTGTTAAAGCAGGGAGTCCACTAAGATGTGCAGGGCGGGGTTCTTCCAGGACCAGGGCTGAGAAACCCTGGTAGGCTACACAGAACCACATAAAACACATTCTCCACCTGGCTGAATAACCATTTTGCCAAATAACCATTTGAACATGTAGATGTAGGTTGTTTAAGTGTTCATGTTTCTATATAAAACCAATGTATTTATAATAGAGCCTTCGAGGAGCCATCTTTTTAAAGACCTCTACTTTTAAGTCACGGCAATGTGGAAAAGCCACACTAGAAGCCCAAAGTCCCTACAGTGCAGTAAAAACAATCCACGTTACACACACACACACACACACACACACACACACACACCTCCCCCCAGGGACGAAGTGTGTGAGGGACAAGAAAAAACTCCTCTGCACACGAGAGCTCATTCCTCTAAGCTGATAGGACACAGTGCTTCCTTCCTGTGTTAGGGAGGTACAGATTTACAGGCGGCGTGTGTACACTGTTGAGCCGCCCACAGTCAGGCCACGGTGCTTCAGAGACGGCTTAGTCAGCGCACGGCCATGGGGTGTTTTAGTGGTGGTTTTCGGCTGATGATGAACAGAGCTAAACCCCTTCACCTCAACCAGACCGGTAAGACTGGGGATCTGTTGGGTTATATGACTGTAGGTTAAATCTCCAGCTGCAGACAGAGGGAGGCAGAAAAGTCAGTGTGTCGTTTTTTGAGGGTTTGATTGTTCAATAATGATCTCTTTCTTATGAGCTCTGTGTGTGTGCGTGTGTGACTTAAGCCCAAAGTCAAGCCTGTCCAATAGGAAAAGAGCCGAGGGACTTTCCTACTGGACAGTCCTCATCTTTGGGTTTAAGTAATCTGGCTAATTGAGAAATCCTGCAATCCTACTTCGTGGAATAGCGCCTCCCCTGGAAGTTAGGTCGCTGTTTCCTAACCCTGGTCCTGGAAGCACCGCCATTGGGTGTGTTGGGAGCAGGGAAAGCACTGCAACGTGCAGAGCAGGGTGCATTCAGGACCAGGGTGGAGAAACAGTTGTCAACGAGGAGAACCTTCTGTACCTCTGACTGCCCGTCCATCCATACATTCATCCATTCATTTGTCCATCCATCTGTCCGTCCGTTTGTTCGTCCATTCATTCATTCATTCGTTCATTCATTCATCCATCTATCCATCCATTCATTTGTTCATTTATTCATTTATTCATTCATTTATTGGACCTTCTGTTCTGTTCTGATGCCTTTGCCTGCTGCTTCTGCTTTCGGTCGGTCAAAGAGAACTAACCATCCTCCCACTGAATGCTCAAACCACAGAGAGCAGAAAGCAGGTCTCACACTGAGATAGACTTCCGCTCATAGGCAAACGTACCCCTAGTACATTTTTCTGCCCTCTGCTGTATGTAGCAGTGCTACATTCTTATCAGGAGGCCGTCCTGAGAGCTAACACGGGCTGTTACTACGTCAGATAACTTCACTCACTACAGTGCAGTCGGTTCTCTAAACCCTTTCAGCTGCCGATGTATCTGCTCCATGTGAGGAAGCAACCTCCATTCACAGGGCGCTTCTACTCGCGTTCAGAGTCTTGTTTCAGTCAGGTATTTTGACCTCGCTGCTGCTGTATTTCTGTAACCAGAGCAGTGTTGCTCCGCTCTGGTCGTGGAGGCACACTGCCCTGCACGTTATAGTGCTTTCCCTGCTTCACACCTGCTTCACCTTACCCGCTCATTACCAAGGAAGGGTATTAAAGCAGGGAGTCCACTAAGACGTGCAGGACGGGGTTCTTCCAGGACCAGGGCTGAGAATCTCTGGTAGGCTACACAAAACCACATACAACACATTTTCCATTCTGATGAATAATCATTTCGCCAAATAACCATTTGGGCATGTAGATGTAGGTTGTCTAAGTGTTCATGTTTTATGTAGAACCACTGTATCTATTAAAGAACCTTCGAGGAACCAACTTTTTAAAGATCATTACTTCCAAGTTACAGTAGTGAGGTAAAGTTATTTCTTTTATTTCCAGTAATTAAAAGCTGATTATTATTGTTATTATGTTAGTTATTTTTGGAGAACACATTTGTTTAATTAACAGTAATAAAATGCAAATTATTATTATTTTAATTTTAGTTGTTTTGGAAAGGTCAGAAGGTTCGATCATTTTGGCGGACTCTTCTATAGGGCATGTGACTCATGATAGCTTTTTTCGGATTTCCCGTTCCACCTTTGGAAAAGTCATTTGTTCAATTGTCAGTAATTAAGTGCAACGTATTATTATTATTATTATTATTATTATTATTACCTATGTTATTTTGGAAAGATCAGAAGGTTCGATTGGCGGACCCTGCTATACGGTATATATTCACCAGCCTTTTGTTCGGATTCCCGCTCCTCCTTTGTTTCATTTCCATTAAGTGCAAATAATAATTATTATTTTAGCTCTTTTGGAAAAATTCGAAGGTTCGATAATTATTTTTGGTGGACTCTGCTATAGAACATATGTCTTCGTATGGGCCAGCCTCTGGTTCGGATTTCCCGTTCCACCTTTAGATAAGCCATTTGGTTAATTTACAGTAATTAAGTGCAAATTATTATTATTATTATTAGGAAAGATTCGAAGGTTCGGTCATTTTTGGCGGACTCTGCTATATAGGGCATGATGATAATCTGCGTGCATAAGGAAGAAAGATATTCGATATTGTATTTAGCTGTTGAGGGTTTTTATCTTAAATACATGTTTTATGTTTATGTATGTATCTTTTTTTTCTAACGTTGAAACAATTGTTTGTTGGCCGTTTTGGCTGTGAATGAAAAAAAACCAGGGACTCCGACTACACGATTCAAATATCCCAGATAGCGAACATAATTATGCTGACTGTTGGCCACTGCTTGTCCACCCTCGGACCGCCCAGATGACTGCGTCGTATACAAGATCTAAGTAGTTGTTTTATCTCTTCTAACATGTTTAAATGTTTATGTTATAGAGAGTAAACTAAGATACATGTGGTATACACCTGAGAGAATAATAACAACTAGGTCTGATGTAGAAGAATGGATATGGAATGCTGCTGCAGAGACTAAAGATAATTACTGATATATACAGTATACCGAAAGTAAGAAATGAGGGAAGAAGAAATGAATCAGACTGTGCGTGGGTAACGAGCGACTGAAGTCAGAATACTCACAAGACAATGAGTAAAACGCCAGTGGAGCGCCAGATAAGCCGCTAGCACACTGGTTTCCGGGCGTACCTGAACTGAAAGGGAACTGTGTTATATATGTGATATACATCGTTTCAGCGAACACTCATAAGTTTTACTCAACTGAGAAAATTACTGTGATTGAAAGAATCGTTCATTCAGAGCACTGTTTTAGGTTCAATAAACCGGATATACTTGCTTGTAACAAACTAGATTATTTTAAGTTATTTTAAGTTGGACCAACGAAGCACTTTTTGTGGTTTCAGTTTTGGTTTATCTATTCATTGCTATGTACAAGAAAGTGGGGATGCACCCCCAGTATATTTCACATCACCACCTACATTCATTTCTGGCTTTCCATTTAATCTGTTTTATTTCTGATCAAGCAAAATATGTACGACCTTAAAAATACAGATACAATTAAGATTTAGTTTCAGATTTTAAACATGTACAGCAAATACCCAGTTTTAGCTTCAGTAAACATAACAACATATAAGCTATACCTAACCTTAAAATGTGACATTTAAATTAAATGTAAATTCAATGTAAACTAAAAAAAGTAAATGTGAATTGTTTAAAAATATAATAGGTATTAAATGTCGTAAATATTGTGCCTCATCAGAAAAAAACAAAAACAAACAAATAATAATAATAAAAAAAAAAAACAGATGAAAGAGCCAGAGATGAATGTAGGTGGTGAATTGAAATATACTGGGGACGCCCTCCACTTAAGTTTTGTGTTACTGGGGTTAAAGGCAAATGGGGAGCTGTAAACAGACAACTCAACACTGAAACCAGTTACATGTTTGTCAGTTCAGTTTATCAAACTGGGTGTTATTAAGGTAAAAGAGAAACACAACCAACATCTACGAGTGAATTTTCGAGGTGTGGATTTTTTTTTTTTTTTTTTTGGGAAATATCCGAAGGTTCGATCATTTTTTGGCGGCTATAGGGCATGTGACCGATGCTGGCTTCTGATTTCCCGTTCCGCCTTTGGAAAAGCCATTTGTTTCAATTCCGATAATTAAGTACAAATTTTTGTTAGTTTTTTTGGACAGGTTCGAAGGTTCGATTATTTTGGCGGACTCGGCCAAACAGCATGTGACGGATGCTGACTTCTTATTCCCGATTTCCCGTTTTACCCTTGGTAAAGTAATATGTTTAATTTCCAGTTATTAAGTACAACTTTTTTTTTAGTTCCTTTGGACAGGTTCGAAGGTTCGATTATTTTTGGCGGCTATGGCATGTGACCGATGTGGGCCTCCAGTAGTAAAGTGCGGCTTTATTGTTTATCAGATATTTCTGAAGATGTTAGAAAGCGGATAATCTGCGAGCGTAAGAAAGAATGATATTTGATATTATATTTAGTTGTTGAGAGTTTTATCATAAATACGCGCTTTATGTCTTTTTATTGTAAGAAGTACAATCTGAAGAAATGATTCTAATTTGTTACAAGCAACTGAATACGTTTTACTCAAAGAATTGAAAGTATGGTTCGTTCAGAGCCCCGTTTTAGGTTGAATAAATTGGAGTATTTTTTTTAGGTTGGATCAATGAAACACTTTTTACAGTGTGTAATATACTTAATGATGACGAACCCATTTTACACAACTGAATAGTACCACATGTAAAGTCCAAGCACCATTATTTCAACCAATGGAGGAAACAATCTGTAAAGAACATAAAATATGAAGTATGAGTAAGTACGTGCTACACCTAAATGTATAGTATAACATTTAAAATGAAATGTAAATTAAACGTAAGTGTAAAATTTAAAAATACATTTGTTTAAAAAGACAATTATAATGTATGTTAAACATATTATTAAACATATTACTTTACTCTTACCGGATTATTGCTAATCGCTGTACATGTCTAAAATCTGAAACTAAATTTATCTGTACAGGACTTAAATATTTTGCCTGATGCCTGTAACCAGAGCTGGATGTAGGTGGTGAATTGGAATATATTGGGGGTCCCCTCCACTTTAGCTAAATGTTATTAGTGTTAAAGATGAATGGTGGGTCTTTCTTGCACATAGCAGTAAACAGATAACCCAGCACTGAAACCACACTACTGAAACCAAGTGCTTCATTGGTCCAACCTAAAAGAATTACTCTAATTTGTTACAAGCAAATGAATTAGGCTAATTCAACCTGAAAAAAAGCTCAGAATGAATGATCCTTTCCATCACAGTATTTTTGTTGAGTTGAGTAAAACTGATTTAATTGCTTGTAACAAATTAGAGTCATTTTTTTAGGTTGCACCTTTTACAGTGCACTTACGTGTCCTGTCAGTTCAGTTAATCAAACTGGGTTTTTAAATTAAGGTAAAATAGAAATACAACCAACTTCTACCAGTGATCTTTGGAGGTGTGGAAAAAAATATCCCTGCAGATGGAAAACTAAGAGCTAGGCTCCTGGTTTGAGGCAGTAACTGTACTGCTATGTAAGGTGCTGAAGGCTTAGAAAGATCAGAACAAATTGAATAGAGTTACATGTCCCTTGGGAATGTGGATTTACTGAATATTCCCGTCACTTTAGCTTCAGTGTATTACTCCTAGCACTGACGGGAAAACAAACCCAAAGATCTTCTGTCTGATAATGAGCCTTACTGTCAGGGTATATGAGCTGGTGAATGATGTCATATACACGAGGTGGTTTCCCACCAACTCGCTGTGAAAATCACAGCACTTCTGTCAGTTTAGGAGGATTCATGAAAGGGTAATATTAGTCTGTGGCAAAGCGCCAGCACATGCTGAGAGAGCTGGAAAAAGAATATGAAGGCACATAGGCATAAAGGCCTCCTAACAAATGAACTGAAATAAGAAATGACCAGTTAATAGCATAATTTTTATGGTCCATATTTTACTACTATTCTTCCTCTTGATGCAGCTTCAGGTCTGGTTTGGTACATGTAATCTCTGTTAGTGTCTACATATCTCCAGTGTGGACAGGACATTTCCAAACAATAGCAATGTTCACATATAACACGCAACTTCCATTGTAAAAAGTGTGTAAAACTCAGTTTATCATGATGTGGGTCATGCAGTTTTACTCTTTGAGTAATCGTAAAATGTGTTATCTATAAAAAATGATATATGGTTTTAGGACGTGGTCCTGAACTCCTACAGGGGTTTCCCCTGCAGAATCATGTCTGTTTTAAATGCAGTGCCACCTGAAATCCCACAGCCACCCAGTACTGGTTTTAGGCCTTGTCCCTGACATACAGGGATATCCTTTAGTGATATTATGTACAGTAGATGGTGTTCTGTGGTTCTGATGCTGAATTGCTGCACTGTTTGGAGCTCTTTTTATACCTGATTGTCACACCTGCGGATCTGCCTGCCTCCGCTCCTCCGGACTCCAGTTCCCAGAGCGCACAGTCCGATGACGTCACACCCACACACTCACCCTCCGCCTATCCCCGGTCTGGCTCGCCAGTCTATTGATTGCGGCCAGCTGGTGTAGGAGTATATAAACCCCAAACACACTCAAACACATCGCGAGGTTTTGCCAAATTCTATTTGCATTTCTGAGCGTTTCAAAACTTATTCAGTCTCTGTGTTATCGACCCCTGCTTTCCCCTCGACTTCTCCTTCTAGCTTCTTCTACCACCGATTTACGGCTCTGCCCTCTCCTTCTGATCTGTCTGCCTCTCTCGGACTTCTTCCCTGGCTTACGACCCTAGCTCTTTCTATTTGGTGTACGACCTGCTGTACCACTCTTTGTTGTTCCACCAGGTGATTGTTCTGTTTATTAAAAGCTCTTATTACTTTGGCTCAGCACGCGTCGCGCCCGGTTCTTTGCAGCTGACACTGATCATGTTGCTGACCTGTTACCAATTAAGCTAATTAGCTGTGAGATGTTCCACCAGCTGTTTGAATCATTAACCAGCTTTTTTTTCTTTTTCTTCTTATTTTTTTTTTTTTGCTGCTGTCCCAACTTCTTTGAAACTTGTTGCTGGCACCAAATTCAAAGAGCATACATTTCTCAGTTTCAAGATTTGGGTATGTTGTCATTGTACTACTTTCAATTAAGTATAGGGCTTAACTGACTTGCACATCTTTTAACTTTTGTGGACACACTTTTCTGGTCCCAGTTTTTTCTGGAAACAGGCTCATAGAAAAATCTAGCTGCCAAAAAAGTAAATGCAAAATGATAACTGTACAGGAGAAGGCAAATCATGACTTACTTTTAATGCAAGCTAAAGTTAAGAGTTCCCATTTCAAGCAATTAGAACAACTCTATTGGTTCATTGTGTTGGCATGCTGCTAACCAGCATAACCATGCTGGGTGACCAGCACCAGCCCAGCTTAACCAGCATGTGTAATATTGCCCAGATGCTTCGTTCATTAATTAATCTTCTAAACTGCTTATCCGTTTGGGTCGTGGTGGGTGCTGGAGCCTATCCCAGTGCTCATTGGGCAGAAGGCAGGAAACACCATGGACAGGCCGCCAGTCCAGCTTTACTTCAGTGTCCCAGTAGTTTGTAAACATAGAGTTAAAGGTCATAATAATAATAAGCTGTGAAAACATCCTGCAACATTTCTCATTGTTATTAAACACATCGATGTAAATGAATACTGTACAATAATAAATCAGTCACGTTGTTCATTACAGGTTCAGCAGGGGCCGGTGTGGATCAAGCAGTAGTCACTTATGAGTCTAAGATCTGGAGGATGCTCATTAACTTCTTCAGCTGCACCTGTATAGGTCTGTATCAAACTATACAGCTTCCAGGTTTATAAAGAAGTCAATACTACACCGTTACACATGTTGCTTGATGTTATCGGGTTGGCTCCTTGTGTAGATCTGCAGCACCACGCCATTTCCATTTCCAACCTAATACTGTATGTTCTAACACTGTTATTTAAACAGTCTTAATGGGTTCAGGTAAACGTGCTTGGTACACGTTTCCAAACATGGGCTACTTTGGTAGGTAATCAGATACTTCCACTGAACTTGCGCTGAACAGGCATGGCCTAATGATTTCAGAAGTACTGGAATGACATGTAAATATTGTGCTGTAATACCAACGCAGGAGACGGTAAAACCGCTGGGGTGTAAAGGTCAGCCGCTGTGTTAAGAGTGGTAGAACATGCTTTAACTGATTGAGTGTGAATGTTAAAACAAAGACTTTTCTTTAAATGTAGCTTTTTAATATCAAGACATCAAACAATACAAACAATAGCAATATTTCTTCCTTATTTACAGGCCATGTTGGACTGTCAGTGGAGGAGACTGAGCCGCTACGGGAGCCCCAAAGCTCAGTGCAACCTTTCTAATGTTAATACAGTTGTGTAAATGTGTTTTTAAGTGTTTTGTAAATTATCTGTTTTTTTTTACTGTATTAAACAAAACCTTTTTATATGCAGCTGTGTCATTGTTTATTATTAAATTAAATTAAATTAAATTAAATTAAATTAAACTTTACTGTCATTATTCCAATACAGGGTTAAACAGCATAACAGAACACTATCAGGCTACTTCTCCAGTGCAGTAATTAAAAATAGATAAGTAGTAAGTGACAGTGCAAAGGCAAAAAGACAGAGACATAATACAACATGGGCATAAGCAGATGTGCAAGTGATAACTGAAAGACTGCAATAACAATATAATAAGCATGCTATTCTACACCCTGGCGTATTGGTAAATGGGCTACATGCATACAAAATATAATAATCATTATAATAACAGTACCACAATAATAATACAACCCACAGTTTACCAGTGTGTTACACCTACGTTCGTTCTTCACACAGAAATGGAGCTAAAACATTGGAAAGATAAAACAGGGTGGTCTAAATTCAAATAATTACAAGCAGTGCTGCTTCTAGTTACAAGCATTATAAGCAGCTGCCTAGGACCCCAACACCCCCTCATCCCACCGTCAGCAGGTGGTCCTTAAGAATGTGTGATTTGTGTTCTTCATTCTGTTGGTGGTGATCTCATTTGGCAATAAGGGCGGGAAGCCCATGGTCAGTGCTGTAAACATGGATCAGACCTGGTCAGGAGCCTCATGTACAAGCAGGAGGCACACATGTTGCCGCACCACGTGTCTATCAGGTGCAGAAAAGTGAAAACAGACAAAGGCTAATGAGGCCAATGGGCACAGAACACTGATAAACACCCTGAGGTTAGACTGAAGGTTACTGGATAGCTAGCAAGTGCGTAAAGCTTAACCAGAGTCGGTCAACCATAGACTTTCACTGTGCCCACGTTGCCTAGGGCCCTGCATGTTATGCAAGGGCCATGCCACCTCCCTCCTGCAAGAGTTGAATATTGCTTACAACTGCAATGAGAGGACGAGGCGCAAGTATCTATCCGGTCACGGAATAAGAATAGATTAACCCTGTAGAGAGTGAACTACAGGAACAGCAATCAGGTAGACTCATGCTCTCTGTGAATGGCAGGAAATAACAGCAGTGTTAACTCAGTGAAAGTTGGCGTGATGATTCTGTACCGTCTGGTTGCCCATCCCTCAGTAAATAATGACCACCAAGTATTCAGCCAAGCCACAGTATAAATACGTAGTATTTCTGGAGTTGACTATGCAGATAGGTTTCCTTCCCCTCCGTCACATCAAAAAATTAAAGAGGCAAATATCATGGTCAAAGAGAGCACTCAGAGACTTCCACTTCCAATTCTGAAATGGACATGAAACCAATATCAGGATTTCAGAAGAGCAGAGAGTGAGAGAGAAGGCTAAAAGAGGCCAGATGAGTGGTGACAAGTCCAGAAAGTAGGTACGCCTCAAGTGCTAAACTGCATATTTAAGTTATCTTCATGGTGTACTGCATCCCATCGTGCACCGCGGCTTCACCAGCTCTCAGCCAGCTTCAGCCAGAGAAAATGACGGCCGGTAACACTGGGGAATAAAACACAGCCAACTCTGAGTATAAATGTGGGTGTAGCGATTGTAGCGGGTATGTTTTCATCAGAATGAGCCTCAGAAAGTTAAAATATACAGGTCTGAAGATTAATAAAAGATGAACTCGCTTTAGAGGATCAGTTTTAGAGTGAAATAGCCATGGGTAGCTAACAGCCAGGCTAAACGTATTTCAGGTGAACTGAGCAGTGTTAGCAGCAGCTAGCTCTAAACACTGGAACAGCTCTGAGGTAAATGTGAGGTAACTGGTCATGTGACTGTATTTAGTACACGAGTAGTAGTACTAGTAGTATGTAGTATGCCATTTCAAATACAGCCATGGTTTTCAATTACTAAGGTACACACAGTGTAAATGCACCCTCAGTGATACAGCAATGGTGTTAGGGTCCAGCTGCGTAGCTAAACTGAATTTTTCTCATTTTTCTCATTTTATTTACAACAAAGCAATACAATAAAAAATCAGCACAGCTGCTGATGCTAAAGCTACTGAAGACGTTACCACACTTACAGCAGAAGGAACCACTCTCCAGTGACTTCTTGTTTCCCTGAGAGGGCACCAGTTCTCCAGCAGTCCAACAGTCCAGCAGTAGTTCACCTACTTCCGTTTGAGGCTAGTCTCAGATACAGGCCGTGCTGCAGACAATAATGAGCGAGAGATGGAGAGAGAGAGAGAGAGAGAGAGAGAGAGAGAGAGAGAGAGAGAGAGAGAGAGAGCTTCAA
>CM067492.1:9986825-10021884 GCA_034552555.1 Semaprochilodus insignis | reverse complement strand
TGCTGACCAGAACACCAGTATCAAAACACAACATATCCTGGTTTTCCTGGTGACCAACACACCTGTATCAAAACATATGCTGGCTTTTCTGTTTTTTCCTACCGGGATGTTTTGTATTAAAGAATCTTAATGCTGACCGAATTGTATGTTCTCTCCTTTGACAGGTGGAGAAAGCAAATTTGTGACTGGGGATGTTCTCAAGCAGACCGACACACAAACGTTAAACAGTGCACTTAAGATAATGGTAAACATGCTAGCTGCTGTGGCTACAATTCCAATTGATCAACAACTACTCTCAGCATGCCCTTCTCTACCTCAGTGTTTCTCCACAGTGATCCTGGAGACCCACTGCCATGCCCTTTTAGTGTTTTCCAGCTTCCAATGCACCTGATCCAAAAAATCAGCTCATTAACAGGTCAAAGTGGGAGTCTCAAAGGGGCCATAGAACAGAAAACTGTACTTACATCGTCATACCTGAATATCATACTTGAGAAGTTTGGTACGTAGAACTGACATACCGTTAACCTCAAACACTGTTATCTCCTAAAAATACAAGTTCTGGCCTAAACAGGCCGGCAAAACGAGCTGGTTCCAATATCCAAGACTGTTGTGTAACAGTGAAATTTGTAAAACAACCTGGATGACAGTAGGCCAACTAGAGTGCCAACATCTGGACAGAAAACCCTGGACAACCTTAATTGCAAACTGTTAGCCTGCTCTGCGCATTTCGCTCTGGACAGTCGGTCAAACTTTGGACAGTTTTGAGGATTTGCGCGGTGCAGAGAGGGAAAGAGATCCGCAATTCCACCTTAACTACCATCACAACCTCAACACCACTTTTTGCCGATTGGAGTCAGAGTATTCTAAAGGGAAAGTTTCATAGTGAGTAACAACTTTAATTTACTTTGCGTTGTTATTAAGGTTCATTTTAGTTTACTGCCTGTGTCTGTTTAGACAGGCTGCTTCTAAACCAACCAATCAGAGCAGAGCTCATCAAAATATGCATGAGCACACCATATAAGGCAAAACAGCTTGCTTCATTCTTGGGGCAGAGCATAGTGTGTTAATGACCATGTAAAATTGCATCTGAGCATTTTTAACCCTGACCAAAGTCGCATACCTTCTATGTCCACATCAGAGAGCAATCCGAAATGCTGAAAAATGCATTCTATGGCACCTTTAAAGCAGGACAAGCGCTAAAACATGCAGGACAGTGGACCTGTAGGACCAGGGGTGAGAACACTGTTCTACCTTAAGCACCACAAGACTGTTTGATGTACTAAGGGCTCATGCAGTTGCAGTGTCAGCATTTCGTAGTTTATCTGTTCCTTGATCCTCACCATCGGAAGGGACCATTTGTTTCCTCCGTTTAGAAGCATAGTTGAGGTGGCTGGGTATTTGGAAAGTAGTCCCCTCTGTCCATGCAAATCGTGTCGGCCCAGCAGCTTTGCCATTGGGGAAGTGCCAACTGCACACCCTCGAGTTGTAGTTTGGGGTGAAGTTTTCACGCCTGTAGGAAGAAGGAAAGTGTTAAGTCATGTGCACAATTACAGTGAAGTAGTTACAGATGATTGACGAGTGAAAATATAATAATAAATCAGAATATAATAAAGTGTAAGCAATATATAGCAGCTGTACAGTAATGATAAACTGTAACGTATATGCACAGTGAGAACAGGTGAGAACTAGGCAGAGGGGTTTGGGGGGTGGGGGGTTGAATGGCAATTGGGTATCTCTTATTAGCCCGGCCTGAAGGTAGTAACCCTACATACAGCATATGTTTACAGTAGCCGTGTCTGACTGGCCAAACCTGGAGCTAGCACAGGGTGGTGTTTAGTGTCTGGTCACCCTAATGCTAGCAATGACCTAGCTGTAAGCTAGCTGAATTTTGGTGCCCACCTGCACCAAACTAAGTCTAACATAAATACCTATTTCTGCAGACCCCCAAAACAAATGACAATCACAGAACATGCACACCTGTTCACAGTTGCTTCTTTGTTTATTCAGGCACCCCCGCCCCCACCTGCCTGTCTGGGTGTAAACCTCCACTGAGCCACCGAGGGTCTGGTGTTTTCAGCATGCCACAGGTCTGTCTTCCTTGTAGTTTGAGCTGAAAAACAGCTACTCAGTTATTATTCTAGCGCTTTTTTTATGAGAAAGAAGAAATGTCTGCAGCTGAGTTACAGAACCTAAATGAGGCATTTAACGAGAGGGAATATTACTGTATGGGAAAGTTGAACAGTCTAATTATATTTTATATATTCATATATACTTTAGTAAATTCAGATGGAAGTTCAGTGGCATATGTACGTAGTGGCATATATGGTTCATATATACATACATATATCATATACACACACACACACATTCTATACAGCTTTGTGTGTGTGTGTATATATCTATATATATGTGTGTGTGTGTGTGTATATATGTATGTATATGTATATATACACACACACAGCTTTAGAGTCGCCCATACTGAACGGCCCCGCCCCCAACTCTCGTACGGTCCACCCCATAACGCCCCCACCTTTCCTCCTCCTCCTCCTGCCGGCCCGTTGAAATCTCACTCCAGCAAAAGCCTGAAAGTGGGCAGGTCTGAAAGTGTAACTGACCTTATCAGCTCCAGCCACTTCCTCTTCTGCTCCTCGTCGCAGGGAAAGCGGTAGAACGAGAGCGGGATGATTTTCTTCAACTCGGATCTGTTGAAACAACAGGGAACACAACACTGCGGCATACTGGAGGAGCAGAGCCTCGGCCAGCGCGGGGAGGGTTGGACCCGGACGTGACGTGTCGCAGGGTGGCTACGTCACGTCTCAACAAGTGGGATCGACATACTGCACTGCTGGAACACTGGACCTGTAACTACACCCTGCTGGCTGATCATGGTGGTTTCGTTTGGTGCAACATCCTCCAAGGTATGTATGATGTACAGACAGCAACCAAACCAAAATTACATGATCAGCGGTTGCCCAATCTCACACAGGTAGACCCTCCTACAGGTAAAATAGTATTTTTCTTCTTTTCAGTCTCGTGATGATAATATATGTATAAGAACTTCATTCCAAAAGGATATCGCTACACTGCCTCATGTTAGTTCATATTGGAATCGGTTTTCTAAGACAGCGTTTCTCAACCCCTGGTCCTTCCCTGCTCCCAACACACCAGATTCAACCCATCAGCTCATCAGCAAGCCCCTTCAGAGTTGGAGGGGGTGTGTTGAAGCAGGGAACCCACTAAAATGTACAGGGCAGGATCCCTCCAGAACCAGGGTTGAGAAACTCTGCTCCAAGACACTGAGTGAACAAAGATCTGGCTAATTCCTAATCGATACGCAGTTACTCATGGGATCAACAGTGTCACATAAACCTAAACCCAGAACCTACCCAGCAAAAAGTGACTTAAAAATTAAACGTAACATTAAAACTGCTTACTCTTTCTGTAGCGACAACCCAGAGACAGTCACTCAGTTATTTCAGCAAAACCTCAGTGGCTTTATTGTTTATAATGTAGATAAGAAGTAATATTTATTGTGGAAACATGTATCATTTATAGAGCTAAATATACACATGCCTAATGTCATGGTCCGAAATATTGTGGATTTAGACTTTTATGCATCATTTGAACACAGCAGCCATCACTTACATTGTGTGAAAATGTCATGATGGAAGGACCGATAGAAATGGCCCAAAATCGCTTGGGGGGAAAAAAGTCTGGTTCCATTGACTTCCATTAGAATTAAATGAGGTTTCTGGCCTCTCCTGTAAAGTTGCCATTTTGGAGACTGCCTTGTTTTTCTTTGGGCGGTGACGATATATAATGAGGTTTATATACATAGATCTGAACTGTCAGGCAAAAAGCCCAGTTTTGTTGCCTTTGAGAAAGAGATGACACAGTATATAGAATTAATACAGCCCTCTTTAAACAAAGCGCTATTAAAGCTGTTAAAGTATGTACTTTAAGATTTTAGTGCAGTCGTTTAGTTTAAATCCGCTTAGCAAACTTATTAACCTGAATGTACCCTGTTATATTGGTATATGTATATATATACCACATTATATAGGTCTGATGTGGTGTAATATGTTTTGCTACAAACAAACAAACAAACAAATAAACAAACAAACATCCTGCACTGCTGTATATAGGATATGGAATTAGGGGTTTGGGGCTATAAGGAACCGTAAGCACAGTCACGTTAGGTGCCTTATTCTAATCCTGAACCGGAAGCTACACTGAACAAAAAACCCAAGTTAACTTACCAAACCTACCAAATTTCAGCACCGGGTTTCAGTACCGGACTTCCTGTGACCACTGAACAGAGCTTTCTCCTCCATGTGCACTGGATTCATTTGGTCTGCTAGTTGTTTTTCTTAAACACAAATGTTCATCTTACAGTCAGTGATGGAAGTTTAAATCCTCCCATCTGTCCGTGTCCTCTCGGATTAGGCGCGTATCCATGAGGCTTGAAAAGGTAAAAATTTACACTTCCAAAAGGAGAGAAGATGTTGAAATGGTTCAGTCAGATAAAGTGGAATTCGGGACACCGACTTGTTTTTCTTATATTCTGTTCCACCTTAAGGGGGACTCCACCCATTATCCAACAGTTTGACATAATTAGTGGTTGAGATGTAAACAAAGTCATTGAGGGCGGTTTGGTGTGCTTCGTTCTAGAGAAACTTAACGGGCACAAATGATTCACAGTGGTGGTGATGGGAACCGGATGTCCACCTCTGAAAGCTCCTTTACAGAAACACATTACATGAAGTGGTTGTGAATGCTCAGCCTGATGTCTGAGACATGGTTTCACGATAGCTTTGTGATGAAGTTTAGCCCTAAAACATACTTAACCCAGTCATGACGGAGGGATACAAGGAGGGTGTTGTAAGGCAAAATAGTTCCTAAACAAAACATGTTTTCTTTCCAGTTCCATTTTTACTATTATTAACATGACATAGAAAACCCCAGGAGAGGTGTGTGGGTTCACTGGGGGGTTTGGATGGTAAATTAAATGTCTATATCTGTGTTGTAGGCATTGTGACCCCTGGTTCCCATCACCACTACTGTAGAAACAAATTATTATGTTTTTCTATGAATTTCAGAATTTTACACCAAACCACTCTGAATGACTGTCGATCTCAACCACCAAATTATACAGACATTATGAAAAATCGGTGGAATTTATCTTTAAATGATACAGCAGTTTTCTTTCTGGTATTACTGTAATAATGTTACTACTACTACTACTACTAATAGTTTATGATAATAATAATAATAAAACCCTTTACATAATTCATATACTAATAAAAATAATAATCTGGAATAATATGGAATCAATAATAAAAGTATATAAACAATAAGGTAATCATGAAAAAAGCAACGACTAGAGATGATTTGACTTATAAATGATATATACTGTATAACCTAAATAATAAGTCAGGCAAGATTTTTTTCCTTCTGTGCTATAAAAACACAACTGCCTGATGATCCAGGTAACTGGGTTTTAGGTTTATGAATCATCATCATCATCATCATCATCATCATCATCGTCGTCGTCGTCGTCGTCGTCCTGTACATAAACTCATACATAGATACAGTTTAGCTTATAGCAGCACACTGATGTTTGGGGAGGTCATATACAGTGTTCAGCATTTCTTTGTTTATGAACAGAGAATGTGCAGTAACCCCGCAGCCCCCCCAGCCCCCACCATCATACTGCACTCCAAACAGACATAAGTTGGGGTTGTACGTAATCCGTAGTAGTTCGTTCATACAAAGGAGTACACACATTTAGCATCACTATATACAGCTGTTTATTTTCTCCAAAACATTTCAATTACTACATACAATGCACAAAATAAATGTGTAATGGAGTGACTTTCAGGAAGATAGGAGAGACATTAACACTGAACAAAAGGACAAAAATGGGGGAAATATGGCAATTCTACACGATTCGAGCTTGAATATCTTTACAATGTTAAGCCTAGGCCTAGCAGTCTAAGCCCACATGGAATCTGAAGTCCTACACGTGAGTGTCTGTCTTATTTACTCTCTCCTCTAATGTGAAGTAGCAAATACACAAGTGCTTGTCTTGGGATTCTAGACATACAAGAAATGAGATTGCGTGTGCACGTACGTATGAGAGTTAGGTGTGTTTTTGGAAAGCCATGAATGGTCCACTAAAATCCACATCACCCACAACTGGTCCAGGTGGAACCGCATGTTCAGGTTTCCCCTCAAACTAGTTTAGAAATCCGAGAAGCTGCTCTGTTTGATTTGCTGATGATCAGTGACCCCAGAACGGAGTCAGGCCTGACTGAAAAACTCCACGATCCTTCTCAAAGTCTCTCAGAGGACTTCCCGACGTCTCCATGCACACCGAGTCCAGGTTATTTCAGAGAGGCAGTAGGCACAAATCTAGGGTTTGTTAAGGGTTCTGTACGTATGCTGATGCGGAAAGGTCTGGGGGGAAACCTGAAAAGCCAAGAGTCCACCTGGAGCGCCAGTAAAACGGTCTCAGACAGAACTTCACTGGGTCAGGCTCAGCACAATGAGGTACTGATTGAAAAATCTGCTCCTGTCAAAGCATGGTGGTTGAACCTAAACGTCGTCCACTTCTTTAACCTGCTACAAGAGTGATACAAAAATATATGGTTTGCTTCCGTCTTTGTATGTGTTTCTTTTGCCTGAGTCACAAATTCATGATTAAATCTACACACATAAAGTCTTCACATTGCATATTTATTTGACCTTCACTGGATGAATGCATGTCTTATTTCTCTTAATGCCAACATGAACATGACATAGTGACAAAAGCCTTAACATTTCTAGATATTATTGACTATTCCACTGAAAAATGATAATAAAAACACCATGCTCAGCTTTTACCTGAGAGAATGCACATGCAACTGTACAATATACAGTATATGTATGTGTATATGTATATAGACGTGTATATATATATATATATATATGGATACAGAAATGTGTTATGTACCAGATAGGCCTAATGCACACTGCTTCGAGTAAAAGGTTAAAATGTAAAAAGACTGAAAGTAAGGCAGCTGACTCCAGGACTTTCTCTCCACCTGTCTGTCTGTCTGTCTGAGACGAGTGCGTGGATCTACAGCTTCCCTCTCGTGAGCTTTCCCCGAGTTTGGCTTTGGACCGTTGCAAATCCTTTCAGTCTATATGTCGTCTGGGCTCCAAAACCAGAAAGAACTAATCTAGACTCAACCATGAACTCTCAGCCATTTGTACTGGGTCAGTTCTAGAACTTTCCACCCGTGGCTGTGAATTCTAACTCCGGGTTAGCATTCGGGTCATTCTCACGAACACCAGATATACTGGGAGCCTACTTGGAGAGGAAAAATAAAATGACTTAAATATTTTTTTTTCTTTTCGTTGTACATATACAACCATAATGGGTGAATAATTAAAAACGAGTCTGAATAAACTGATTCAGAGAGTTTTAGTAACATTTTTCTTGAATTTTCTTTAAAATTTCCTTTTAGTATTCTGTATATGGGTTTTAAAGCTAATTTAAAGCTGAAATACATATAATGTTTTTTTTTACTTATATAAATTTTTTTACTTGCATATATTTTTTTACAATATAAATTTTGTGGTTTTGGTTCATTTTCGCAAGAACGCAACACCTGGCCAGAAGATTGCCCAGTCAAGCACATGGTCCATCTGTACAAACCCAACACCCTTACGCTAACATGGCAGGCGAAACACTTAGGAGTCAAGGAGGACACAGGGGACAGATCAAAGCGGCTGCAGACAGGATCTACTAGGATTCCAACAAGTTCTGCAAGTTGCAACAAACTAACGGTCTACCCTGACAGTAGACCGGACAAGAAAACCTGGACCAGACTTGACTGTCACTATAGCTCTCCTTCGTACTACTCTCAGAATGCAGCTTCCACATTATGAAATGCGGCCTGAAGCATTTTAGGATGCATTTACCAGGAAATTTAATATCCGTCAAGAAACGCACTGATATAAGCAGGAGAGCCTGTTTGTAAAATCTGCTGTTTGCTTCCAGTCATACTGAACTGAGCTCTCGTTTTTTTCATTCCCATTTACTGAGAATGGTTAAAAGTGCCTGGTTGCTGTTCTTGCTCGTCCCCGAAAACCGTGGACGCAATGGTTGGTTGGGGACTTGGCGATGAGAACAAACAGAAATACCCAGAATTCACTGCAGCTGAGTATACTGACCCACACCTGCACATTTAAAAGCTCTGTTTTTAAACGGTGCACTAAAATCTAATTTAGGAAATCAACAATAAAGTAGTCAAGTATTTACTTATTTGGTACAAATAATACTTAATGTGCAAGTTCTGATACTTTCACTGGGACACGGCTGATCTCTCTCCTTTATCTTGCTGTCCAGCCTGGTGCAGCACAATGACGGCTATAGCACCTTTTCCTCTCTTCGTTTCTCCTACTGATACTTCTTATATTCATTTTGGCTTCATTTTAGCAAAGAGAAACACAAGCGGTAATATCAGATTCTGTTTTGGGATTCCCTGTTTACAATCCTAAAATCATCAGCTACTAAACGGTATCTTAACGCTGGTGAAATCAGCTGGACTCAGATTGGACTACTGCACAACTGGAAGTATACAGCACATCTCAAACTCCTGTACGGGCTTTCTCCGTCCTCGTATCCTTGCAAACGTGTTGTAACTTCTCAAGAACGTTCTTCGGGTTGCATGTTTAATATTGGAACACTATATGTCTCTCCATTTAGTTTAAAATCGACAAGATGAACCCCACCTCCTATTGGCTGACGTGGTGGTAAGTTTTTAACAGATGGAGCGCAACTTCTGAACCATGTGCTGGCACCTGTTGTTGGTTAACACATTGCTCCTGTTGGAACCTAAAGGCAAGATGTGCATGTGAACACTGCTTTAGAATGCAATCATGCACAAAACAGTATTTCCGTGGCTCGAGGTGTTAGCGTTCTTGCGTTAAGTATGTTTCTGGCCATACAGTTCACAATGAAAGGGTTAAAAAAAACAACAACTAAAAAACAAACAAACAAACAAAAAAACCCCAAAATTGGTATGCAATCTTTAGAACTGAATATCTGTACCTGTACCTTACAGAGCTCTACTTAATGTAAATGATATGACTTTGTGTTTATCTGACTGGTGATTATTACACTCTCTACTTATGGACATGGTTTGAGGCTGTTTCATGAGAATGACCCATTTGACTCTAGATTGGTTCAGTCTGTGATGTGGAGTGCAGGCTAATAAATGAATGTTTGGCAGAACCACTTAGACTTGGGCTGCACTTCTGCATTAAAACTAAACAGCTTAACCCTGACACTCTCCCAAAATAAGGCTTTGGGTTTTAGGCACACAGAGGTACTGTAACTGAGCTAGCATGTGGATGAACGAATGAATCTCGCAAGCACTGACTATCCCCACCCCCCCCTTAAAAGTCGTACAGTTGCAGATTCACTTTGACGAAAGATAATAATAATAATAATAATAATAATAATCATAATAATACAATTCCTATGACAGATGAGACCCATAAAAATTAGCAAGTTACAGGCAAGACTGCTGGTGGATGGTGTATGACTTTGTGTGTGTGTGTGTGTGTGTGTGTGTGTGTGTTTGTTTTTGTATTTGCAAGTGTGTGTAAACTAGTTTGTGAGGAGGTAGCAGAGGAGGATTGAAGCAGCAAGGAAGCCTCCAGACAGGAGGCCAGCAATGCCTAGACAACTGAATGAATCTGGATAGATAACCGAGCTCATTTGTCATCCACCAAGAAGATTAGAAAATGAACACTGAAATACAATCAGACTGAGTTTGGTTGACTTGAGGCGCGAGTCTATAACGAGTAGTTTGAGACCTCCCTTTCCTGGGGCCATCTTTGTTCTTTTGCCTGACTGCATAACTGAAGGTAGAGGGCAGTGTCTGTCTTATATCGCCAAGAAAGCAGGGATCAGAGAGAAGAAGGAAAGACAGAAAGAAAGAAAGAAAGAAAGAAAGAAAGAAAGAGAGAAGAGCAGCAGTTGGTTGTGCAGCAGGAGATTCAAGCAAGCTGTTACACACCCTTCACCAAAAAGCTGCAATGCAACAACACAGACGCTCTACAACAATGCAGCCAACCGCCCATAATCCCAAGCATCCCGCATCAGAAAGACACTGCTTGCAACATGTACCTACATTATCTTAGCATGAGATTATACAGCTGGTTGTCAATGCTTTGCTAGCAGTGCAAGCTAATACTGACAGAAAGTAGCTTTTAGGCTAGTGGAGCGTCTCACCAGGCTAACGGGCCCACCAAAAATCACGCCACAACCAACACGGTTCGCACAGCCATACTCACTACACGTAGCACGTAAAGCCGCCTGGCAAGAGACAGAGCACCCTCTGAACTGTAGGCTTATTATGCAGCTGTCTTGAGGTAAATAGTCCAGCATTTGAGTTGGAGGAATAAATAAGAGAAAGAATTAGTGTGTGTGTGTGTGTGTGTGTGTGTGTGTTTTTCTTTTCAGTTTTTTTTTCCTTTTTTTAAACAAAAAAAAAAAAATCATTGATGAAACACAATCGTGTACTGAATACATGTGCGGATGGGAGAGGTAGTTCATTTTGGTTAACAACGGCACCTGTCGGTGTGTGTCTCCTTACACAATCAGCTTTGTGTCCTGCTCTGCTCATCTGCTCCTACGCAAAACACTAAAATCACCCATGAGCTTAAAGCCCAGGCCAACATACGCTTTGATCAAACCCAGCCAGTTGGGCCAGAATGAGAATTCTAGACCCTGAACCAAGGCTAGATTTCCTCTTTTAAACAAGGTTTGGAGCACATGCCCTACTCGGCCTAAGAGCGTGGCCACGGCGGGGCTAGTCTGTAGCTTCCTCCTTTGCTGGGTGTGTTTGAAGAAGATTAGGGATGGAATTGATTAACCGTTAACCGCCAAATCAACAATTATTCGACCGATGCTATTCCTTTTCCATTAAACGACAGCTCCTGTTTGGATAGCTTAGCATTCGAGCAAATGTCCGTGGGTTGTATGCACAAGAGTGCAAAAGGCAGTCGGTTTTGCGAGACCCTAGAGGCCCACCCAAAAAAACGAGGTGCACAGAGAACAGTGGCGTTCTGGGACATCTACTATGGTGTGCCATATCTTAGGCAAACCATTCTTTCATATGTCTTCTCAGACAAAACGTGTGATACATGGCAGTGCGAGGAAAATTCTAGACAAGGACGTGTTGAATGGCAACGAGCGCTACTGAGGTACATTGGCCCACAGCTAGCTGCTGTGTAACCTGGTAAACATGAGTTCAGAACTTTAGAACTTCTTTTCTGTAGCCCATCGTTTATATTTTCCAGACATTTCATTAACCTTTTAGCATTTCGACATAAAGTCACAAAGATGTTACAGCTGCCAGTCCTTCGATTTGGTTAATACATTTTTGGGCCTTTTCCACCAGTCAGTACTGCGTTCCAGGGTCCAATGACTTTTACAATTACCTGAATATCTCCACGCACCTATACATACATGCACTCATAAGTGTGCATCAGGTAATTTACAACGCCTTTGAAATACTGCTCCAGCCAATCAGATCTTAAATCCATAACGACCCCTTTTTAAACTGATATTTTGATGGGTCGCGTCCTTGATTTCAGGCATGCTGGTTAACGGTTAATCACAGACGAACCGACAGTCAGTTATCGGTCAAAAGCATTGGCCAAAACTTGCATCCCTAATAAAGGTTATGATGTTAACCTAATAAGTGCCCAGCAAAATGTACAGTTGTGCTGAAATCCCAAAGCCAAACCTTCCTTAAACGTAGCTGCTCTGTTCCTAGCCCCACCTTGCTCATAAACCAGCCAACCTTGCGATCACATGGACGTAGAAGCCAATCATCCGGAACAAACGAAAACCCCTTTTTTTTTCCCTCAAGCTTCCAACAATTCAGAAATGAATAGTGTGCAAAAGGTCGTCCTCGGCATCGCAAAGTAGTTTCCCCGCTTCGAAATACTGACGCACTGATAATAAAAAACACGGACCTCTGTGCTAGATGCCCAACTCCTGGTGCCTCGCTATTGATCACTGCAGCAAAAACGCAATGAAACAAAAACGGAGGGAACCTTTTCTGTGCCACATACGTTTGGGGTCCTCTCTCGGTTAGCTTGGCTGATGCCAAAGACTCCCACTAGGGCCAAAACTGCTGAACTCTTCCCTGCTGAAACCATGGTGGAGATAGTCCTGATAAATGTGCATGAGTGTAGGTGTGTGTGTAATCCGTACGTCTTTTCTTTCCCTTGTTGAGTTTCTTGAAAAGTTATCCAGTTGCACTGAGTTGGCTGTTCCGAGTTGGAGTTCTTGTAAGGCTACGGAGGCGACGACGCTGACCTGGGTCTGAAGAGGGGGAAATAGGTTTGTTTTGTAGAGACAACTGGCATCTCTGTGTATCCTTTCACAGCGCTGGATGACAAAGCTTATGCTCCTTAGCTATTAGAAATAATCCAGAACAAGCTGATCATAGCTAGTATAATATACACAGTAACTGTTGGTTAATCCAATGTCCACTAGGTGGCGCTGACATCCCATGACTCTGTCCAGTAATTAAAAAAAAAACAAAAAAACAAAAACAGAGTCAGGCAAGCCAGTCAGAGAGCAAGCGAGCAACTTGAGTGTCATTGTCCATCTCTTAAAATCCGCATCCAAGCCCCCTTCACAGCCGCGTGGGCCACCTGCGGACATCTGTCCAGACGTTTTTTTTTGTTTTTTGTTTTGTCTGTTTGTCCAACTTCTTGTACAGTCGCAGAACATTCCAGCTCTTTCTAGCTCTTCTAAACTATGAAGCAGTCTTTTTTTTTTTTTTTACACAAAGAGGTTTCAAACAGGAGCTCGTAAAATGTCGCAGCTCCATCCTCTAGCAGCCAGACACCGTCCGTCCATCCTCCGGTTTCCGTTTCTTCCACAGCCATTTAAAGCTTTGTAGAGTCTCGCACATGAGGCTACGGCATTACGGCAAAAGTATTGGCGTAAGAGGAGGCGCATGGGTGTAACTATAGATATTTATATAGATATATGAGGGATCTCTTTCCCCTTGATTGGATTGTTTGAGGCAGCGTTTATGGTGAGAGCAGAAACACCATACATTGAGTGGTGTTTCTGTTTCTTCCCCAGTCGTAAAGTTCTAGCACGGCTTTGCACAGCAGCAAGAGTCTGGTTTGAGATGTCTCATTGATTTGCAAAGAAGAAGTAGTAGAAGAAAAATAATCAAAATAAAAAGGTTTCTGATGTAGGACATCCGGAACACAAAATCCAAATCTATACAAAAGTATATCATAATAATAATAAAGATAATAACAATAAAAGTAATATTAAATGATCAAATCGCACCTAACATCATGGATAGATACAAGTTGTCAAAGCTTATTATGTCACCTCAGAGAAAAGAGACCAAACCATAGGAAAAAAAAAATAAAAATAAAATCATATTTGCATATTCTCCCAAGCTTCTTTCGAACTGATTAGTTATCTTAGTACTTGCCTACTTTGTCGTTTGTCATTAGACTTAATATGTACAGAAATAATAAAAGTGGTATTTACAATGTACGACCACAAGAGAGCAGCACAAAACTGTAAACTGCCTATACCTATAACATCTGCCCCAATAATAAACAATTACAAGAATGACTTTGTTTGCTGCCCTAATACTACATCATTCCTCCGTTTATATCCTAATACTGACATTCTATTGGTGGGCAGCACAAAATGTGCCAAGGTAGATTGGAACAGGAATGGAACAGACATGGTGCCAAAGTTGAAAACCACCCTTCTTTACTCTACAGCAACGAGCATTAGGTTTTTCATTTTTCAGCAGATGTTTATGACGGAGGAAAACAGGTGTTTCCTAAACCCGGGGATGAAAAAACCCCAACATTAAAATGTATATATTAAAAGACTTGGTAGGCCACTAAAACTGTCCCCATCAGATAAACAGTATTTACAGGCAGGAGAAAGTCAAGCTCCACTCTTGCTTCAGATCTGAAAAAGTCCACTGAGAGAAGACAAAGCTATGGGTCTGAAAGGTTGCATAGCTGACAGAAAAGTTGTTACTGAGAAGTAAAAAAAAATATCAAACAAAAAAAAGAAGAAGAAGAAAAATTGCCAAATCAATCAAAGAAGCTGCTGGTGTTCTCAGAAGCATGGACTGACGCCCCCCCCTCAAGAGTCCAGACCTCAACATGACTGAACGTGATTGATAATACTGGGATCCTGGAAAACCGTGAACGCAACCAACTTCTAAGACTGAACTTTGGAGGTGTGTGGAACGATATCCCTGCAGATTTCATTGAAAGAAACTGAAAGCAAGACTCCCGAAGAGATTGGAAGCTGTAATACAGCCAAGCGGGGGGACACTAAATACTCAGAATAATGTATTTAGTTACTGAGGCTTCTTTTTTTTTACCTCCATTGATACTGAAAAATGAATAGGGGTGTCCTTGAATGATGCTGACTGGAAATTAAACAAAGGGTGGTCTCTGACGTTTGCACAGTGCTGTATACTGGCAAGTAGAAACCATTCTGCCTCTGATTCAGAACATGCCGTTATTCGGGAAAGCTACCTGGGATTTGATGAGCGAAACCTTAGAGACGCACATCTTATCAGTGTAAAGATATATTCCGATTTCTGAGACCTGGCAGCTTTATAATCTTTTGGCACTTCTGCCCTCATCAGTACAGGCTGATAGTCTCGAGTTGGATGTAAGAACTGGGCCTTTTCCTACTGTGATAGATCCTACACTTGTCATTAGAGGTAATTATAGGTAGCCTGTTATGCTAGGCTTAGTGTTAGCACGGTTTAGATCTCAGGGTTCAGTCACGTTCTTGTTGGCTTGCTCTCTTGTGGTCATTAAATATCCTATCTATACAGACATCAAAAATAGAAAGCCCCCTTGCACTTCATTCAGTGTGTGTGCACGTTTGTTAGTGTTCTTTCATGATCCACACAAACACACATCTCTACACGTCTCTCCATACAAGCACGCACACACACACACATACACACACACACTCATGCGCGCACACACTCACGCGCGCGCACACACACGCACACAAACCATGAGGGGCTTACTAATCCTATTTTACAACAACAGAGGATAACCCAGCCATATGCTTAAGTTTTAGTAGAAACCATCTCTCTTAAATATAGATATTAGCTTATATTTATAGTTCTATTCTTATATTTTAAGTACATTCTTTTTTAATATTCCCTTTAGCTTAGAAAAGGGAATCCTAAAAGCATGCCCACAACCCTTCTCTGGACTTACATACATAATCGCCCTCCCTCCCCTCCCTCACACACACACACACGCGCCAACACACAGACACACCCACCCCTACAGTCCACCTGACCCCCTCCCCAATCATTCTCCATCCCCCGAAGCACCGGTGCCCTACACAGGGCCTCTGCTGCTGGATGTGTGTGTGGCGTCCTGGGTGGTGCTGCTGCCATGGTGAGGGGCTGGTCGGGGGACTGCGAGGGGCCACCCCGGGCGCTAGGACACCTCGCTGCCGAACACCTCGAGCACCAGAGGCGTGAGCTGCATGCAGTGCTCGGGCTGGAAGGAGAGCGAGCGGTACTGCTTGGAGTGCTCCTCGTTCAGGCTGCGCAGGTCAGCCAGCTTCTGGATCATCTTAGCGTAGAGCAGCCGGCCACCCGGGTGATTGATGCGGATGTAGGCCTGAAGAGCCTCGCACAGGCGGTCCTGCAGGGCCTCGATGCGGGCATGGTCCTGGACACCTGGCCGGTCTGCGAGAGTGAGAGAGAGAGACAGAGGGAGAGATGAGGGGGGGGAAGACGAGAGAGAAATGGCAAAAAGTAAAGAGCAAGACCAATTAACAGGAGAGAGAGAGAGAGAGAGAGAGAGAGAGAGAGAGATTTGAGATGAGCTGGTGTAGAACTATTCATTTCCTCACAAACACACACACACATACCTGGAGACAGGAGGCAGATGGCCATGAGCAGCACATGTTCTGCTTCATGCAGGTTGAGCTTTTTCAGTCCCACTTGAAACTTCACCAGCGGCTCCAGCAGCTCTAGAGTATGACCAGCTGCACGGAGGAGAGATTAAACCAGTTTATGGATAAATAACATCACACACATAAAACGTGCAGCTGAATCCGCCTAGTGTTTATATACAGCACTGTGCAAAGGTCAGAGACCACCAACTGTCACTATCAGGTAAACAGTACTTAAAGGACTTTTAGCGGTGAGAGAGAGGAGAAAACCAAGCTCCACTCTGGCTTCAAATCTATAAAACAACCACAGGTAATTCTGTCCATCCTTCCACTATGGGAAGACAACTCAACGCTATGGGTCTGAGAGGATGTGTAGCTGTTCATGAAGTTCTTCACTGAGAGAAATGAAAATACACATTAAAGAAGAACACTTTCTAATCAAACACAGAAGCTGCAGGTGCTCTCAGAACAATGAACTGACCACCCCAGAGTCCAAACGTCCACGTCACAGAAGGGGTTTGGGTTTACTTGAATTGCATGAAGCAAAAAATACAACCAACTTCTGAGACTGAACTTCAGAGATGTGGAAAATGATCCCTGCTGGTTTCTTTGAGGAACTCGAAGTGAAGTCTCAGATGTGGTGCGGGTGGGGTGGGGTCGCTGCCATTCCCTCCATAAGTGGACACGTGCTTCCCACTGACCACTTTATATACTGGTTCTCTCTCCTGGGTGGGGAGCAAGAGGATGGATGTGTGGCCTTAACGCCACATGCTGGAGCAAGCAAGCGAGCCTGAGGGCCCACAGAGAGGGGTCATACGATGGGGTCTTACGGTGGGGTCTCTTTTGCACCAAAAATAATCTACAAAAATGATTTTGTTAAATTCTGAACCATCTTTAAACCTCACGCGGAATAAACTAATGTGACTGCAGAGACTACAGACGCAGGACTGGAATAGAGATAGTTAAAGCCATGTGTGGCCTGAGCCTGACTTTGTTTTTGAGGGCTTGTCAATACTGATTATTATTTTAATCATTTAAAATCGAATATCACCTTGTACCATCAGTTGAACCGCTCCATCTCAGATCAATGGGTCACAATGCACAGATTCTAGTACTCTGTATTTGTTGTGTGTGCTGTATCTCACCCTTGGTCACATCATTGACGCAGTATTTGAAGTCGGGTCCTCCGCAGCTCCAGCTCATATCCTCCAAACTGAAGGACTGATTGGAGCGCAGCATAATGATCTCTATAGCACTGGACTTCAGTAGAGCTATCTGATCCTCTGCAGTCAGCTCCCTGAGAAAAAGAAAGAGAGAAAGAGAGAGAGAGAGAAGCACATCATTTGAGCTAGGAAGCTTACTGCATCATCACTTGTTTATTCAGGAAATCTTTCCATAACCGTCCCTGCGAATAAAGACAATCGTGCAATTAAGGACCAGAGAAAAAAAGATACTAACAAGTGGAAATGAAAACAAGCTGTGCAATCTGCTGAGAGATGTTTTCTGTCCATTATGTCCTACTGGGTCACTCGCGCACTCTTGGGAACTAATCATTTATGTGGCAGAACACTGCCAGCAGCTTCTAAAAGCTCCATTCACCTGCAGACCATACGCTGAATCTATGAGTCACACTGCTCAGAGATGAACACACCTACACACTGAGCACGCACAGAGCGGATGGAATACCTGCATTGTGATTCTAGTGTGATTTCAACCTGCAGTACACTAAAACGGATTGGTGAACCAATAATGTGGCTAATAATTAACCTGCTTTTCTTGGCTTACATGAATACGTTGATTGGTCAGGATGCTCACGGTGCACAGTAAGCAGTACTAACATTGGTTAAAGGCTCGTTGGGACACTGCAGCCTTCTGTGATATCAAGCTACGCCTTCATAAATGGGCTATACATGTCAAACGAAGAGGAGCTAACAGCCACAATGGTGTTAAGTTTCTTATGGGATTGTCCCATAAGATGTTAGCATGTTATGTTAGTGCTAAGCCATCAATGGCGCACATGAACTTTATTTTTTTTTTTTACATTTACGGCATTTAGCTGACGCTCTTATCCAGAGCGACTTACAAGGTTAATCATATCACAGGTAGGCCAATGTAGTGTTAGGAGTCTTGCCCAAGGACTCTTATTGGTGTAGCACAGCACAGTCACCCAGACCGGGATTCGAACCCCAGTCTCCCACATATGGTGGCTCCCTGGTGGGTAGTGGTGTTACCTGCTGAGCTACGCCAACCATTTTAGATTCTGAGGTCTATAAATGTATTCCATGCGATACTGTGTTCACTGCAGTTTCACAGGGACATGTGGACGAGTTGGGCTAGCACTGGTGTTCGCAGACAGTGACCTTTCTCAGCTTAGCAGAAGGCCTGGAGTGATGTTATTATATAAATTATTAATTTATTGATAAATTCATCAATACACGATTAACTGATTCCACTGTCGGTTCTCAATTATGCTGGTGGTTCATCTCATTTTAAGGCCTTCTTTCCGGCTCCTAAAGCTCTAACCAATGGCAGCATAAGCATATGGCTTTGTTTACTCAGATACTGCAGCTAAGAAATCCTGAATGGTATCCCGATTTCAATGGGCTTTTTAGTTTATCGTGTCCAACCCAAACTTAGCAGTGAAATACGGGTATTCATGATGTATCTATAACAGATATGGATGCCCCCTCGCCGATATGCATAAATCCCGTCACACACCTCACAGGTATTTGTAGCCCCATCATTCCCGTGCAACGCCATCTGCAGGAGCCTGAAGATACTACTCCCTTTAACCTGCAGGGTGACTTTTTTTTTTTTTGTCTAGTGAGCTTAGGTTGTGAAAAGGTACCTGTTTAGTGTCACATAACCTCACTCAACCCTGTTACCTGAACACATTTACCCCTATGAAATATCTGGAATATCTGAAGGTCAGGACAGAAAACTGCATTATCCAATTTTTCTAAAGATCGAGTTAAGAGGAATTAATCTGAGCAGATTCCTCTTTTTTCAATGATACTGTGATACAAACTGACAAGGTCACTCTTCAAGTTGAAAACTGAAAGTAAATGATTCATTAAAAAAATGTATATATATATATATATATATATATATATATATATATATATATATATACACACACACACTTTTTTTTTAAACAAATTGTGTGTATGTATATATACATATATATCATTTTTACTTTTGATTGCATCTCCTCAAACACTTTTATGCTTCATATCGGTGTATAGTGACATATTACGATGTTAGAGGTAATATTTACATTTCTTTTACATTTATAACTTTATAATTGTGTCTTCCGTTGCAGATATAACCTCACAATAGGGAATGAAAATGATCGCAGTCTCTTCCGCAAGTTGAAGCTGAAGTATGCCGTGTTCGATGAGGGTCACATGCTAAAGAACATGAACTCGCTGCGCTACCGCCATCTCATGGCCATTAATGTAGGGGCATCCTCGTTATAAGCTAGGTCATAGTGACACTGTGTTCAGTCAGTAACTCTATTACATTATTTATGTTGTTATAAGTGATGTTTTATTGACCTGTGATATCTGTAGGCTGAACACAGATTGCTGCTGACTGGAACTCCTCTACAGAACAACCTGCTGGAGCTAATATCACTGCTGAACTTCATCATGCCTTCCATGTTCTCCANATATATATATATATATACACACACACACACACACACACATACATACACACACACACACACATATACATATATATATATATATATATATATATATATATACATATATATATATATATAGATAGGGATTTGGTTGTGGACTGTGACTTGGAGAGGTGGATGCTTTTCCACTGCCACACACACATATATGTATATATACATCACTGCACTGGAGAAGGAGCCTGAGTGTGTTTCATTACACTGTACAACCCTGTATATTGGTATAATGACAAAGTTGAATTGAATTAAAAATCCTTAGCGCGCCCTCAATGTCCTTGTGCCACTAGCATCAATGCTACATTTTCTGCCACATCACGGCCCGATTTCGAAGTCGCACCCAAAACCACACGTGGTCACAACTACACCTCCTACACAGCTGCACACACATAAATGGAGGCACAAAAAGTCGACATTAGCAGTACCAGCGTCCACATGTGCAGACTGTACTACAGTGATGTTGTATCTTTGTAGCTCGACTGGTTTTCAGTTTCAATGCACTGAGTAGTAAAGTTAGCAAAGCTCGTGTAGCACAGTTGGTTTGTCAGTGGCTGAATCCCAAACTCCCCCACCCCAACCTCTCCCATGTAGCGCACTGTACAAGTTCTAGCTTCTACACCAAAACATTCATCCAGTATGGAATTGTGTACACATGGTTGAATCCCAAATGACTGTTTATTAGACATATGATGCACTGCTGGTTGCAGGAGCCACTTATCCTATGGGACGCAGGGTATGTAGGGAACAGGAAGTCATTTGAGATTCATCCACTGTTTGTGTTCGGGACTCGAAAGCGCAGCGCGTGGTTTTATATGAAACAGATTTATTGGAAACTGTCTGTAGACAGAGCTGAGCTGTCTGTATGGGCTGCATGTGAGCACCCATATCGCGTCATGTCAGTCGGATGGAATGTTTTTGTACAATGTGAGTATATAAATCTCAGGTTTTCTCTGTACACGGTGGCTGATTAAAACGTGCAGTGTGAGCTGTCAGCAAACAACAAGATTTCTAAAGTCGCGCAGTGTATGTCTGGCTTATCTGCATGTAAAAGCACCCAAGACGCTTTAAAACATACAAATCTGATCACTCAAATCACTTCAGAACTTGTTCTGAGACGCATTTGAGTCACTTGTTATGGCAGTGGAAAAGCATCCACCTCTCCAAGTCACATTCCACGACCAAACCCCTTTCAGTACAACTGAAACACCTTCCTATCCAGTACGTTACTCCGCTCATGATCCACGTCTGCAAGGAAGATTATGATGGAGGACAAACATGGGCTGTGGTGGCATTTGCTACGGCTGCAATCAGGGTCATTGCTGAGTTAATCAGGCTAAACACTCGTTTTCTCATCAGCAAGGACTGCTAAAGCTGTTGCCTTCCCCTAAGCTTGGAGAAATGCACGACTGCATGCCAAATGGCGAATTTCGAGGCAGCAACCATATTAAGGATGGCACACGAAGAGGCTGAACGGATAAACTATTGGTCACAAGTTCCCGCATAACGAGCCGATTCACATATTCCGCCCCACATGGCAATCGGATCTCAAAATGCTAACTGTAAATCCATGTGACTAAAATCTTATCGGAATACAATCAAGATACTGGTCACTAGATGTAAACGGGGTCCGCAGGTTTCGTTCCAAAACGTCTCATCTCAAGCCATCTCTGTAGGCCAGAATAAAGCGATTAATGTTTCTACCTACAGGCTATCAGATTCCTGAACAAGCTGTGAGCCTTTTACCAATACCACTGTACAATGACACTTTATTATTATTAACATTATTAATATACCATATCACTGCTATGGACATTATCACTGAGTCACTTTGAAAGTACATGCTGTGATAAAGCGTGTCCCTGAACTAGGCAATATGCTGAAGTAGGCGGCACACTGTATGGGTAACGTCGGGCGAATGGTCTGGAAAAAGTGGAGCTGGCGCAAGAGTTCTTCTTCTCCCTGACACCTTTATTTACACACCGACATTTACAGCTATTTACATGAAAAGCAAAGCGAAAAAAACAGTCTCCATGGACTAGAGAATATAGATCTATGACAGCAAAGTCACTATGACAGCAACGATCATTCCTACTCATTGCACTCAGTCATCTACTGACTTGAAAGACTCCCCTGTATCCCCAGTAACGCTGCTTATGTTTGGGTGGCTCCTCCCCAGGATAAACCATTTCATTTCATTTTAAGCCCTAACCAAAGGGAGTGCAAGCTGGGCTTTATTAACTCAGATACTGCAGCAAAGAAATCCTGAATGGTATCCCGATTTGAATGGGTTTGTTAGTTAATCTCTATCGTTTCCAAGCCAAACCTAGCAATGAAATACGGCTGTTCATGATGAATCTACTGCAGATAGAAAAATCTGGAAAAGGTCAGGACAGAAAACTGCATTATTCAATTTTTCTAAAGATCAATTAAGAGGAATTCATCTGATCTGATTCCTTTTTTTATGATACTGTGATACAGACTGACAAGGTTCTTTAAGCTGAAAACTGAAAGTAAATGATTCATGTAAATAAATAAATATATATATTTGAAATAAATCATTAGAGCGCCCTCAATGTCCTTGTGCCACTAGCATCAATGCTAAATGTTATACCACATGACGGCCCAATTTCACACCAAAACCACACCATTCCTGGCCTTAGATAGTACGGGAGTTCTGAATATTTAACAATATTTACATACAACAGTTTACATACTTTGCAATTTGTGTGCTCTAATTACTGTTAACGTTCCCCGTATGACGTCATTAACAATTACTTGTAATCACAGTGTACACTTATTAACATTCATTTCCTCTTACAAGTTCTGATTTCACCTCCTACAGAGGATAGACTCACCCAGGTAAGTAAAACTACAGTGAACCCCCCAGTCCACAGGTAAGCACAGGTAAGAATATACAATCAATAATTAATTTGTGATATGTAAGGGATACGTTACATCATCACACACACACACACACACACACACACATATATATATACCCCCCTCTCTCTCTCTCTCTCTCTCTCTCTCTCTCTCTATATATATATATATATATATGTATGTATATCTTATATTAATAAATTATATATATCTTAGATTATTAGATTATCTGTGTCTAATATATTGTACATATCAGAGAGTTTCTACACAAGACCCTCCTGCCTCTGTATTGTGTGTATGTTGTGTATATATTTAATACATCCCTCTTTATTTAGTATGTTTAGTTAGTATGTATATTAATGCTGCCCTGCTGTAGAGTATTAACCTGTGCCTCACCACAAGCATTTGAATGCAGGAATGCCCTGACATTCTGTGCAAATGACAAATGAAACTTGAACTTGAAACTTGATACACACATATCCAGGGACATGTAAATCCCATTACATAAACCACAAATCATAAAAGTTACTGATAATTTTTTAGACCATATCAGAGATTCATCCCTTTATCAATTTACCCCTGGACACTGAACATACAGGGCTGTCTTATGGACTGGACTGTGCAATCGATCCGTCCTCCTCAGAGGGGAAAAAAAAAACCCTCTTGGAGAGGTCAGCACGCAAGCGTGTATGTATGTGTGTGAGTGTACTGTGGGTGCAGGTACGAAGACTGATTATAAGTGTGCGAGCGAGCAAGGGCGTCTTGAGGGCGATGTGCGCCTGTGTCCTTTGAACATTAATAAATGTCTCGGAAATCCATGCGCTTCCACGTCATCTTAAAAGACTTGCGGATGTTGATAAGAGAATTGGTGTGCGTGTGTGTATGTGTGTGTGTGCGCGTGTGTGCATGGGGGGTGCTTTACGTCAATCTTGTTTTTGCTCTCCACAGGGACAGGATGTACAGAACCTTCTATGGTTACCCAGACAACTGGACACTTCAGGCACACAACACACACTCATAACCTTTCCAGAACTATATTGTATTTACCCTCCTCTCCGTATGAATCTCCATATTTATCTGTAGGTAGCACTAATACGGTCAAACTGGACAAACATGCTGTCCTCTTCTCTCATATTAATGACCAAAAAAAACATCTGGCTCCAACACAAGCCGGCTCACGCCAGCCACAGCCACACCAATAACACACCGACCAGTTCTAATGCTGCCCAGGGGGCTTTCTGTCTCTCATTCTCTCTCGTACACATGCACCACAGTCAGGAGTTAACGTTTAAAGCCCTCGAACCTTAAACTCATTGTTCAGATCTGAATCTTCAGATTTTAGTATTTAGTAGCTACTATAAATTATTCTGTGTTTAATAAGTAATTACTACTGATTTTTGAGTTACTTCTATCAATTATTTGGCAACCGTTAATAATTATTTAGTAGCCACTATGAATTATTCTGTAACTACAAAGAATTATTCAGCAGAGATCTACTGTGAATTATGCATTAACCGCTATGAGTTATTCAGCTTCTATGAGGAGTTATTTACTTACTGTTATTAATGAGTAGATTAATATCTACTATGAATTATTCAGTAACAGCTGTAAGCACACCAGACATCATGTCACCTCAGGTCAACATCTTACAGTTCTTGTACTATAAAATTACTTAGCACAAAGTTGGTAAATTAATGGTAAATTAAATGGTTAAAAATTCATAGTAGATATTTATGAAATTCATAGTACCAGAAGGAACTCACAGTACGTACAGAAAAAAAAAAAATCATAGCAGATACTGAAAATTATTCTGTATATACAAATAATTCTGCAGTATCTACAATGAATTATCCATTAACTGCTATGAATTATACAGTAGCTGCTACAAATTATTTAGTACCTACTATGAATTATTCAGTAAACGGCTATAGGCTACAGGCTACTGCACACCAGACATCATGTCACCTCCGGATACAGTGACAGAGTCAGCAACTTACAGATGCTTAGCATAAACTACTTAGCACAAATCCATGGTAATTGAAGCGGCTCAAAATTCATAGGAGATATTTATGACATATCTATCACAGTAGATGCAGGAATTTATAGTGGCTACAGAACAATTTGTGGCAGATACTAAAAAAGTCTAGGAATTATTCTGTATCTACAAGTAATTCTGCAGTACCTACAATAAATGATCCATCCAGCCGCTATAAATTACTCAGTAGCTGCTATTAATTATTCAATAATAGTACCTACTATTACTTTTTCAGTAATTGCTGTAGGCTACAGGCTACTGCACACCAAACATCATGTCACCTCCAGATACAGTGGCACAGTGACAGCAACTTACAGTTATTGCACTGTGCTATAAAATTACTTAGCACAAATCCATGGTAAATTAAGTAGTTATAAAATTCATAGTAGATTTTTATGAAATGTATAGTACATGCAGGAATTTACAGTAGCTACTGATAAATTCATCAAAGATACTGAAAATGTCTATATACAAATACTTCTGCAGTACCTACTATGAATTATCCTTTAACTGCTATGAATTATACAGTAGCTGCTATTAATTATTAAGTACCTACTATGAATTATTCAGTAAACTGCTATAGACTACTGCACACCAGACATGTCACCTCCACAAACAGAGGCACCGGTAAACATGTTCCTAATGTTGTACTACTATTAAACCACTGTCCACAAATCTATAGTAAGCAATGTGGCCCAAACTGTACATCGAGATATGCATTCCATTTAAATTTCATGAAATACATATACTTCATGATATAAGTGTTTTCAACTCTAGTTGCTAATGCAACTATCCCAGTCAACCTGTACTTCACTCAATAGCTTTTAGCTGGAAAATAAGTTTGTGAGCTGATACTGAACTTGATAAAATTCACTAAATTACAATTATTCCATTATACATATATAAAATCGTGAGGCCAATCATTCTCTGAGTAGAGAGTTTTTGAGCCATTTTGTGATTTTGACACAGAGGAATTTGTATTCCGCATTTAACCCATCTGTGAAGTGAAACACCCACATACACACACACTAGTGAATACACACAGTAGGGGGCCGTGAGCACACTTGCCCGGAGCGGTGGCCAGCCCTATCCATGGCGCCCGGGGAGCAGTTGGGGTTAGGTGCCTTGCTCAAGGGCATCTCAGTCGTTGCTGTCGGTTCAGGGAATCGAACCGGCAACCCTCCGGTCACAAGGCTGGTTCCCTAACCTCCAGCCCACGACTGCCCCTCTATATATCTCTATCAATCTATCTATCTATCTATCTATCCATCTATCTATCTATCTATCTCTATATATATGTACAACATAACATGAGTGTGAGCTTGCTGTCTATTGGTGCTTGCTGTGTGCTACAGCTGTGCTTTCTATTACCTGCTACCCAGCTTCATAAACACTCTGACAGAACTACCTTCTGAAATTTGAATCCAATTATCAGAATTGAACATAACGACTGATTCTCCACATGACGGATGAAATGAACTATAACGAAGCAGTGACCATGAAGTGTCTTTTCAATGATTCAGCCCTACTGGTTAAATAAAAGGAATGACTCTTACATGCTCACGCCTCTTTTTACTGAGAGAGCATCAGAGGATCTAACCGACAAACAGACACACAAAGACAGGCAGCTCCCATCGCACCTGAAGCCGGGGATCATCTTGGCAAAGCCGATGACTTTCTGAATGCTGTAGCTGACCAGGTCAGCCAGGTGGGGCAGCATTGAGAGCCGGGAGGTGTCATCCTCGCTGGAGTCTGGACTGCCTGTGCCATCCTGATGCATCGACAACAGACTGCTGAAGTTCAGTTTAGTGTCCACAGACTCTATACAGAGGAAGGGGAGAGAAGGGGAGAGAGAGGGAGGGAGATAGATGTGATGTATGAAGCAGCGCTTTAGTTCTCAACTAAGTACACCAATACAGTTCTCTCACTTATTATACAAAATCAAAAAGTAAATTTCTGATCATTTTTATAAACGGCCAAGATGTGAAAAACATTGTTTCATAAATTCAAACTGATTTATTTCCATAAACCACTTAACTGCAGTATATGTGTAATATATATATCCACCTTGAATAACTGATTCTGGTTCTGATTCTGGTTCTGTGTATGTATATACACAGCTGAGTCACATTATTATGACCACAGACAGCAGCTAGATGATCTTGGTGTGAGCCAATACGGTCCTGGTAGATTGTCACTGGTATTTGGAGCCGCGCTGACTGCAGTGCATCCAACAGCTGCTGGAGGGAGGGGTGCAAATAGGTTGAGACTGCATTCTACATGGATGAGTGGGCCCCTGGAAAACCACAAAAATGTGACTTCCTTCATGAGCTATGCACTGCCGCCGTCGAAAGTAGGAAGTGGTCATAATAATGTGACGACTGTGTATCTGTACAGAAATAAATATGTTTCTAAAAAGTGTTTCTAAAAATGCATGCAAGCACTACTAAAAGGTTCCCACTAGATTATTAACCCACTGCTGAGCTGAATAAGTACGGAGCATAACCCGAGAGCAGGAACAGAGCTCTGACAAAAAGACATCACATTTTTCCCAAAACTGAGGTTTCCCCCCACATTGGCGTGTAGGTGTGTACATATAAATGAGTTCATGTGCAGGAACAGATTTTTCATGTCAGTCTGTTTCCCTAAGATCTCCAACATAAGGCAAAGTAACACTGCTTTAGGTCAGAGCAGTTAACACACTGTCAGGGGCAGGCAATACTTGAGCTCTGTGGGCGTGTGCACATCGGAATAAGAGAGAGAGTTCCCTGGTGAGAAGAGAAAGAGTTACCTGGTGAGTGGTTGAATGAGTCTGAAGATGCATCTGAGAGGGAGTGAAGTGAGGCAGCACGACTTGCACTGCGTGTCACCGGACCCTCTCTCACTGGGGGCTGTGAACACAAACACACATGCATTAGTGCATCACAATATTAACAGTGAATGCAATCCAATTAGAGAACGTCCATACCGAGTATCTAAGAAGCTCAGTTGTCCTAATGTTAGGAGAACCCCAGTGGTGTCCTAACTTCAGTTTTAACCTTCCGATTATATCATATTTCATAGGCAGCCGTGACAGGCAGCATTCTTACTTCTTTATTCTTACTGCAAAATAGTGTATTCACTTGGGACTTTATTCCCACATTGTGTTAATGTTTCAGCTGTTCACATTATCACTGGGTGCTCACAAACAGAAGTAATTAATTTTAATTAATTATTGACCTTAATCAAGTAGTTCAGGATTTCCTAATGAGATAGGATTCAGTAAGATTAGATAACACTCCTAAATTAAGATTTGCTTTTATATTACATCTGGTGAAATATCTTATCTTGACCTTGTCAGATCATAACTCCGGACTAAAGGTAGGTAGTTTCCGTAATACGGCCCCTGGGTACCTTCATACTGATCCGATAACTGTGACACGCAATCCAATCCAATTAGAGTACTTTTATGCTGAGTACTGGCCAATACCAGTACAACTGCTTTCAAAACTAGTACCTGCCAAAGCCGATCCAGTTTAAGCACTTTCATATTTCAAGTTTTAGCCAATACTGATCCGATCCGAGGAAGTTTTAGGCAATACTGATCCAATCTGAGTAATTTGAATACTAAGTTTTGGCCAATACTGATCCGATCTGAGTAATCTGAATACCATGTTTTGGCCAATACCGATCCGATCTGAGTAATCTGAATACCATGTTTTGGCCAATACCGATCCGATCTGAGTAATCTGAATACCATGTTTTGGCCAATACCGATCCGATCTGAGTAATCTGAATACCATGTTTTGGCCAATACCGATCCGATCTGAGTAATCTGAATACCATGTTTTGGCCAATACCGATCCGATCTGAGTAATCTGAATACCATGTTTTGGCCAATACCGATCCGATCTGAGTAATCTGAATACCATGTTTTGGCCAATACCGATCCGATCTGAGTAATCTGAATACCATGTTTTGGCCAATACCGATCCGATCTGAGTAATCTGAATACCATGTTTTGGCCAATACCGATCCGATCTGAGTAATCTGAATACCATGTTTTGGCCAATACCGATCCGATCCGAGTAATCTGAATACCATGTTTAGGCCAATACTGATCCGATCTGAGTAATTTTATATTGTGTATCGGTCAACACAGATTCAATCAGTTCAATCCTAAGTATCGGCTGACACCGATGCAACATCGGTATCAACACTGTAAACCGGTGTAAAACAGTGTAGAACAGTGTAAAACAGTGTAAACCAGTACAAAAGGTACACTGACTCTGAATCTGACAAAGTCCGAGTAGGAGTCATCATAGGTTTTGTGGTGCGCCTCCACCAGGGTGCTGATCATCTGAGTTTGCTCATCAGTGAGGCGTGGCTTCTGCGCCTCCCGTGCTGCCTCCTCCTCCTTGCGCTTTAGAATCAGTTCCTTCTTCCTTTGCACCTCCTCATCGGTTAGAATAACTGCAGAAATGTGACAAAAGAGTTATAAATAAATACCCAGGAGTAAAAAACAAAGTACACTGAAGTATACTTAATTTAAGTGTACTTAGTATACTTCCTTGAACTTACAAATGGTACTAATAGTGTGCTATTTTCATATACTAACTATGTACTTAGTATGCTAAATATAATCATTAATGCTATTTAATATATACTTAAATAGAACTAACTGTATTTAACTGTGCTATTTTGAGACACCTCTTACATTCATTTAGAGATACTTAAGGACATATTAAAGTACATTTATATTACATTAAAATATACTTATATATATACACACTTTCTTGGTGTACTTCACTAAAGTACGCTAAAGTACTAGTGAGGTAAAATGTGCTTGTAGTTATAACACTTGTAATATATACGTTTTTCACTTGTATTTAGCACACACAACAACAATGTGCTTCAAATGTACTTGCTGGTATTAAAGTACTTTTTTAGTACATTAAAATATACTTCATATTTACCTGGGAAGACAACAGTAGAGAGTAAGAGATGAACAGACACTGACAGTGACAGAAAGGGGAAGGAAATATTTGCTATTCACAACTATGCAGCTTGCTGTGTCTGGCTCTTGCACAAGCAAAGCTTCCTTATCTTAAGTATGTGTCAAATAATTCACAAAGCAGTGATGACGAAGGTCCCCTATAGATGATCTACAGATATTCAAATCATACAGTATAGTGTTCTTTTCACCCAGCAAGTGCAATCCAACAATTCAATGCATGACACCACCACCACATACACACTTGGTTGTGGGGTTTTCTGGTTGACTGTATAGCAGACTAACGCAGCCAAGAACTTAAAAAGTTTGTATAATCTACATAGATATATAAAACCATGTTGTAGTAATTTAGTAACATTTAAAAACATGCTACATAAAGTACATGAAATTTTATGTGTAGGAAACACAGAGGACGCAACTGTTACAAAAGAGACAGCATGAGGTGCTATTATGCACCAATTGAGCCAAACTGCAACTGTCCTGGGCTTAATCCGAGCTTCAAATTAGGGGTCATGTTTGTATTTAAAGTATACGGTTTCAGCTTAAAGTAAGCTTTTTTGGCAAGTCAGGTCTTTCATATGTAATTAGTTTTAGCTCACTGTAACCGATCTGAGATCAGATTCCGTATGAATGAAGATGAGATAAGGGCTGAATGTGTGAGATATCTGATCTGAGAGCAGCCGCGCTGCTGGAAAGGCGTTTGTGTTTGTGTGTGGGTGGCAGACGTCTTTCAGCATGGCGAGACTGGAGCAACCTGCCAACTGTGCCACAGAGACAGTGAGATGACCCTGTGCCATAAGGAGAGCGAGAGACACAGTGTCTCTGCGCGTGTGTGGGTACGTGTGTGTGTGTGTGTGTGTGTGTCCTCAGTAGTGGTCTGGCAGTGAAGGAGCCAGAACTAATCCTACACAACACACTCATTCACTGCTCTCTCTGATCTGCAATGATTTGACAAAATATTAGCCTTTCTCCTACACTGTTCATCTGTTCATTCCCAAACTCATTTAGCTGCTCTATTCAAACATTCACTCATCATCAAAAAAATAGCTGTACAAATAGTTGCACCCAGAAGGAATCAACAAACAAGTTGCACACTCTGCTGCCCATGTGACGTAAGCAAGGACGGGCCTTATTGCTGTACCTGACTGACCCAACAGCCATGATTGCAGACATTCAGCAAGCAGTGATGGCCTCCTTGAGTCATCCTGTTAGTGACAGCACCATCGGCAGACGGCTGCATAACGCAGGACTACATACACGCAGACCGTTACGACGACTGTCCTTAACACGTCAACGTCACCAAAGACTGCAATGGTGTCGTGGCAGACTGTCATGGAGTGGTGGAGACAACCAACGAATCCGTGTGTGGAGGCACCGTGGTCAGCGCCAAGATGAACGGTTTGTTGCCACAGGTCCAGAAGGCCTGGTGTCACTCCACCTCCACCCCTACCGCACAATCTGCAGGAACTGTGTGGGAATATTCAAACTGCATGGGATGGATTATCACAGGACACCATTAGGAACCTCTACAGCTCCATGCTGAGATGTGTTAATGTTGTGTTAGCAAACATGACGGCCCGACGCCATACTGAGAGACATACTTCTGTATGTGTAGCTCAATAAATACTGTCCATATCAGTCTAAATGTATCATCATTTATTGTTCCTGGTAATCTTTATCTTCCTTCCCAATAGCACTGCAATCCCACACCTCCTGGGTAGAACTATTCTTTTGATGATGAGTGTGTATTAATTTTCAAAGGGACGTTCCAGCCTACCAGCACTTAATATGTTATTTGTCAGATTATGTAATAGTATACTGCAGCGTCATCCTTTTATGATCAACGGTTTGACAGAAATTAACCTCTTTATGATTTCAACCAGAGGTCAACAGAAGTTGTGTCAAAACTTCTGTAGTCGGCACCATGCTCCATATTAATATTAGGAATTCCTGGTCTAAGCGGATTACTCTATGAGAAAAATGAACTGTGTTTTGAAAGTCACCCTGATACATTTTGTTCTTCGTACATTTACAACCCTCACCCCCGTCTACTGAACTTGTAAATCTGTTTGATCTCAACACCATATTTCAGAGGATCCTGTATTCCCTTTTCCTGTTTCAGAGAAAAACGAAGACTGATCGAAAAATGCAGTTCATTTTTCAAAAAGTGGTTTACACCCACGGTCAGGGCTACACGGCTGCTGCTTTTAGCTTCATTTTTCTACATTTCTGTATAATTAAATCACCGAGTTGTAAACAAAGTCATTCAGAGTGTTTCAATGTGAAATGCTCCACTCTGGAGAAACTTGCTAAGAACTGTTCACAGTGGTGGTGACAGGAGTCAGACATCCAAAGCATTTAATGCCTCCAAAAGCTCCATCACAGAAAGTCATTACATGAAATTGTTGGCAATACACTGCCTGGTGCCCGAGATGTTTTGAAATGAAGTTCTGGACTAATTATGGCACAGTACTGTGGGGCAAAACAGTAACCACAAAAAACTTTAGCTAGTTTGTCATCATTAACATTATACGGTATGTACAAACTCAGAAGACATGTTTAGGTTTTCTGATCATACTGGACAGCAATTTTAATGGCTAGATTTGTGTTACAGATACATTAGGCAAGGCTACAAGTTCCCTTGTTCCCATAGCCTCCGCTGCAAGACAAAAAATCCCAAGCTGCCAAGTTCTCTGAATGACAGCTCTGAGTGACTCTGTGACTTCTGAGTTCTGCAGAAATTTTGAAGAAAAGAAAAAACCCAACAAAATCAAACAAACAAACAAACAAGCAAGCAAAACAACAAATTGAAACAAAATGAAACAAACAAACAAGCAAAACAACAAATTGAAACAAAATGAAACAAACAAACAAGCAAAACAACAAATTGAAACAAAATGAAACAAACAAACAAGCAAAACAACAAATTGAAACAAAATGAAACAAACAAACAAGCAAAACAACAAATTGAAACAAAATGAAACAAACAAACAAGCAAAACAACAAATTGAAACAAAATGAAACAAACAAACAAGCAAAACAACAAATTGAAACAAAATGAAACAAACAAACAAGCAAAACAACAAATTGAAACAAAATGAAACAAACAAACAAGCAAAACAACAAATTGAAACAAAATGAAACAAACAAACAAGCAAAACAACAAATTGAAACAAAATCAAACAAACAAACAAGCAAAACAACAAATTGAAACAAAATCAAACAAACAAGCAAACAAGCAAAACATCAAATTCAAACAAAAACAACAAACAAAACATCAAAATCAAAACAAAAATGACAAACAAACAAAACAAACAAATTACCACACTGCTCAACTACCACACTGTGTGTCATGTTCTCACAAGGCAAAAATCTAAATTCTGGATAACCAATGTTTTAATGCAGCTGACACATACTGTAACAAACGCTCTGCTCATGTCGCGATAATCATTACTCATTCCAACTGGTGCTGTCATGATTTCAATTTCACAGGTTCACTTTTTTTCAATTTTGAATACCAAAGGCGGGGCTTTGAGGGTCTTGTTATGTTTTAGATAAACATATTCCAACAAACATCAGATTTCTCTTGTAAATCACTTTTCTTGGTCAAAAACGCAAAAACACCTTGTGAAATGCCGGTCCTTCAGGCGTTCGGCCAGATTTGATGTGTTAGCACCCTTGATTGGAACTGTTCTGAAGCACTGTTTGCATACCGGCATGTTCATGTCCTTTGGCTTTACAATCTTATTTGCCTCAAAACCAGAGTATGTCCACACAGCTCTCCTGCTGTTTTCTTTGTCAGCTGAAGGTCACTACAGACCAGATGTGCACCGTCACGCCACATACTGTCACGTAGCAGAGTGGTAGTATAGAATACCGGCAGGGAGAGTCGATATAGTTCAAGTTCATTTTTAACATCCACTTGTAAGCCCACTGGACAAATGTAGTCATCATGCATGTTAAAGGTGGTAGTAACTTCAGGTTCCTGCAGATGGCGCTGCACAAGATGATGGGGCTATAAATACCTGTGGGGTGTGAGTGACGGGATCCATAGATTGAGAAGAAGCGCTACAGTTCAGGGAATGTCTCATGTGTGGAAAATGGCTCCAAAGCAGATGTTAATGGTTGGCTAAAAGGAGTGACTGCATTTGGGCGTGCCAAAGACCATAGTGTGAAGGAAGTAGCTGGATCTGCAGGTGTATGGAAGCGTACAGTCATATGGGTCTACCAGCAGTGGCTAAAATCCACTCTCCTTGGAATTGTGCCAGGGAAGGCATCCACCAAATCTGGCACCAACTGACCAATTCTTTGATGCAAGAGTTGGGAACTCACTGCAGCTGCCATTTCAGCTTAACAAACTGCACCGCTTGGACCTCCTCACTAGCGGAATGTTACACAAGCCTATGCTGGCCATCAGAAACCACAAGCAGGAACGTGTGTTTTTGATATGAACAGTACTAATACTCGGGGGACACGATTATTGTACTATTATAAATTTTTATAAATGTTCAGTTTTTATATGCATCAGTATATTTGACAGCTCATTACAAACATGAGGAAATAAAAAAATGCACTCCAGACCTTAACATCACTGAACGTGCTTGGGACTGCCTGGAACGTGAGAAGCAGAAAAAGAAATCAACTGCTAAGACTGAACTTTGGAGGCGTGGACAAACACTCCTGCAGATGTTCTGAAAGGAAGTGTTCTGAAAAGAATGGAAGCTGTAATAAACTCATTACTGATAAACTGTAATCTTATATTTACTTGTTGAGTATTCTGTTTCATTTTACATGAAATTTGTATGATTTCTGCTTATTGTCCTGGATATTATGCTGGACTAACAACATACAGTACCAGTCAAAGGCTTAGACACACCCAACTAAATAGATGTTGTTGGTGATCTTAAAGACTCTACAGGTTCACACGTAACAGCTCCAACTGATGAGAGTCTGAAACAGTACATATCCTGATATACCACATATGCTCCTGATGTACCACAGTATTACATTTCTCCATATCTCCACCTCTAATATATATTTAGTAGTGTAAAAAACTTTTCTCTTTTTCCGCACAGATTAAAAGCTCTAGTTCCTCTTTCAGGTTAGTGAGTATTTATGATGGACAGACCAACAGAATGGGTCCAAAACTGCTTAGAAATAAATTGTTATATTGTTATATATAAAATAATTGTTATATATCAGCCTCCACTGCAGGGTAAGAAAGCTGTTTATCCTCCTGTAAAGCTCCATTCTGGAGGGTGTTTAAGGTGGACTGCATAATTCAGTTAGTGCTATTTTATAGTTCTAAAGTAAAGCATTAAGATACACAGAAGAAGAACCTTCTATGAGAAGCTGTCTCTAAACTTTTGACTGGTACTGTATGTTTTATGGTCATTTTGATTTTAAATAAATGAAACCTGGAATACAGTTTTAATTAAGTCT
>CM067492.1:9976453-9986807 GCA_034552555.1 Semaprochilodus insignis | reverse complement strand
ATATATATATATATATATATATATATATATATATATATATATATGTCACAGAATGGTGGTAAAATCTGTTTGGTAAGCTCTTTTCAGTGCTCTGTTTAGAAAGGCAGTAAAAGCAGTTTTTTCCCAGTGTATAATCTGATATGGCTCTGATTGTTGCTTTGAAGTCTTTTCCTTTCCACTCTGGTTCATACTTGTGTGCCTGTCAACAAACAATTATGACTGCATAACTAAACATAGGTTAGCAGAAACGGACATGGAAAATAAACCTGATTTGAGCATGACTGACTGCTCTGCAAACCAAGGTTTTAGTTGTTATCTAAACATTCAAACCAAATCGCTCCGGTGGCCGTAAACATGTCAGAGAAGCCATCTCACGGTAATTGAGGCTGGCACGTTTAAGCTGTCGTCTATTTATGTCATGATCAGTACGTGGGCGCATCCCACCGCTGCTCACCGATACGTGTCCCGTTACTGTGATGGAACTGGTGATACTGGGCAGGCTGGCCTGGGTTAACTCTCAGGGGTGGGGGGGCTTTGTTTTTGGAAAAGCTGTGGAGAATCTCGGACTGAGCTGAACCAGGGCCGAAGAGGTGCTAACAGCATCTGTTAATGTGAAAGCGAAGGGAAACCCACTCTGGACCGCAGGTAAACAGGAAAAACTGTGCTCGGCCACTGGTAAATAAACATGCAGAGCTTGTGCAACGCTCATGTGGGTTAAAGCACAATTATAACACGTTCCTTAGGAACAGTGAAAGTAGTGCTCAGAGGAGGGGTGCTGTCACTTTCCATTAATCCCAGGGGATGCATGTGACAATCTTAGGGGTCTTTGCACAGCACCGTATTTAAAGTCACATGATACGGTGCTCCTTGGTTCCGGTAATTAAGCTTATTGTCATACGATTGTCATACTTTTGAGTCATACATTCTGAGTCGTATCAAAATATGATCAAATCGTTGTCAAACTGACCGGATTAAATCATTTCCTAGTGAATGCTAATAGAACTGTTGTGAGGTCAGAAGTTCACACCACCCAATATCTTCGAGTTCTGTGCACAATAGTAGGAGCGCAAACGCCAAAAAGTAAAGCTCAGGAAATGAATGAGTTAGGGCTAATTAAATCACAATATTTGTCCGACCCAAAGTCTCAAAAGCGGTCACACCCCAGAGCCCGCAGTGTGACGACAGTCATTCTGGAGAAGTCTTCTTCCCACTACAGCAGAGGATTCTGACCCGGCAGAACATTCCGACATTCCTTCCGAGATTCCACGCGTACGGACTGTTCGGAAAGTTCCAGAACCCCACCGCTGGAAAGGTAGTGAGGAGTTCTACACCTTTTCACCTTTGGTCGCACAAATCTTTCCTGCACCTTCACAGCNCGGCAGAACATTCCGACATTCCTTCCGAGATTCCACGCGTACGGACTGTTCGGAAAGTTCCAGAACCCCACCGCTGGAAAGGTAGTGAGGAGTTCTACACCTTCTCACCTTTGGTCGCACAAATCTTTCCTGCACCTTCACAGCTCTCAGCCGTTACCTCTGACCTCCTGTCCCCGGACGACCGCCGCTCCGAGACAAAGAGGCCCTTTTGCTGCTGCGACCGGATCAGTCTTGTCTTAAAGAGAGCCGGGGCGGAGGGCTGTTTTAGACTTGTGACTGTTTTAGCGAGCTGTGCTGCTCCCCTCTTGCCAGTGAATGAGAATCTGGGTCGGCCTATTGTGTAACTAAAGCTGGAGAAAGAAAGTCGTTGTTGGACAGTTTCTCCTCCTGCTCTCTCGCTCGCGCTCTCTCTATTTTTGTGACACGGTTTTGTTTTTGTTTGGTTTGCGTTCCAGAACTGAGTAGTTCATTTTACATTCGCTGGACTGACTACCCCATAGTTACCCAGTGGCACGATGGGTTGCGGTGAGATCTGAAGCTGCATGCGTGTTTGCAGTCAACAAGAGCATTAAACACATATGCAGTGGAAACGAGACTCGTGAACCACCGCACCCCCCAAAAACCGCCCCCACCCCTTTTCAGTAAAGGCATAAGAGAGTCATGAGTGTAAACTTATGATTGTCATGGGATTCCTGCCCGGGCTCCACCTGCTCATTATTACTGTCGCCAGTAGCTATGTTTCCATTAACGTTCTGCACATTTTGCAAAGGGTAAAATTAAAGTGCGCTGCCCTTTTGGCTGGTGGCAGTTCTTCTCCACTCAGATAAATGCAGTTTAATTGTGTTATAATTGAAATAATTTTAAATACCATACTTTTCCCCATAAACTGAAAAATGTACTGATAATAACAGTGCATGTCTGCCTGGGGAAACAAACAAACAAACAAATAAATAAATAAATAAATTCTTTAAATAGCGTTGCATTGTTTATCTTTAACTTTTCTACATTTTTCTATGCAAACATTGCATATCAGAAGGTATATATTTTATAAGGATAAAAAATTACTGAAACTAAATGACATATATATATATTTTTTTTTTTTAAGATTTTTTTTCCAAGTTTTGTTTTTTGAGCAGCATTTTATGATGAATGTTAAGGTGATTTGCTTGTGAATGAAGTTAATTCTATAACAATATAATAAGTAAATTCTCAGTGCTATAATGCTTTCTCAATTACTATATCACCCACAGCTCTGATTACAGGTGGTATTTCTTTTTTTACAGCTTTTAATGTTGAAAAACATCCAAAAATTCTCCTATATGGTCAGTGAAGCTGATAACATCTATACATGTTATTGGACTGCTGTAGGAGACGCGCCCTGTCACGTGGCTAAGGCTGGATATTGCTCCTGTGTTATTTTCCAATACTGATACTGATACCAACTTCGATACCTACTCCTGAAGGATACTTCTTACATGGCACACGTGCTCTTTATTTTTCATTTTAATTCTTTCCTTTCTTTAAAAAAAGGTTACAAAATATATTCCAAACAAACAGTCTAGCAGTTTGTGAAGCAGACTGTGAAACGAGCGTCATTACTGGCTCACTGGTGCTAATAAGACGACTTTCTGAAGTAGAGAAATTTGGCACTGAGAGATTAAATTTCTTTTTTGAGTAAAAATGATCAGTACCATGAAAGCAGTGAATTTCAACACCTAGCCCTGAACATGACAATCCATAGTTTTTCCTCTCAAACGTATTTATCCGATAAATTAATAAACTACTTTGTCAATATTTGCCATATAACTTCTATTTCTACTGACTGCAGTGAGAAACATTTCCAAGTGTTAAAACAGTTTTTTTTTTTCACATAAAATCCATCAGATAGATCCGTGTCCTCCCTAGTCCCACCCTGTATATATATATGCGTGCGTGTGTGTGTGTGTGTGTGTGTGTGTGTGTGTGTGTGTGTATCCTGTGAGTTCTGCAAAGTCCTACATGTGGTTCAGTCCTGGTAATACTGAGAATTGTCTGGTTTTCTTTACTATCAGATGCTCTAGTTTCTCTTGTTTCTGACATCGGTCTGCATAAACTGTGTTTTGAATATGCCCATGTTGACTCGGCCTTCCTGCTCCCTGACCCCCGCTATAGATTATGATCATGCTTTGAGAACAGGTTCTGAATACATGCCTGTAAGAGGTCAAAACACTGAAGAATGGAAGAATATCCTTCTGAAACAGAAGCCCAAAAATCTCTTTTTACCAATTCTGAAACATGTAATTCACTATTCGCTACATAAAAGATGAAGTCCTTGGTTACGCAACAGACTCGGCGTTACATTTGGATCAAAGCTTACCAAAAAATGATTCGAGCCGAGGAATCATGTTTAATCTGACCAGGTTAGATGTAGCGTTCGGGTGGACCTTAAGAATGCCAATGATTTTAAAACAGCCACTCACACTCCTTCATCATGCCGATGTCGACACAGCGCTTGAGGCGGCAGGCCTGGCAGTGTCTGCGGTTGTCTTTGGTGATGGTGCAGCTGCCATTGAAGGGGCAGGTGAAACTGGCCTTGCGCTTCATACTGCGCCTGTGTAGAGAAGACAGACGGCTCAGTACAGACAAGAAAGAAAGAAGGAGGTGTGTAACTGCAGAGTAAAGCAGGGAACAAAATGTTATGAGTCAGCGCGGCCAAAAAATCACGCTAAAAGCGAGTTCGATTCGAGAACAGTGTCCTGCAGCAGGGCTGCATAAATCACTAATGTTAGAACACCAACCGCAGCGGGGTTTGGCCTGGAGAGCATGCGTGATATACTATTGTCTAATCCTGTCCTCTAACCATCAAAACGTTACGACTGGCGCTCTGCTGCACTGCTTTAACAAGCCGCTTTCTAACCTTACAGACTGCTGATCCTCTTAACTGCTATCAGTTACCCTTTCCTCCAGTAACCCGTCTCGGCACGGCAAGTCATAAAACGGCTGAGGCTTGCTGTGTAAAGTAAGCCTGTTCTCTTTACTGTTATTGTAGCCTCTAATTGTTCTTTTAAGGTTATTAACAGGCATAACAGCCTTTATCATTTGTGTTTATATCAACTTTGATGTTACCACAACATCAACATCGTTTAAGCCCTCATTCACACTCCATGTGGGAAGGCATTCTGTTTACTCTGTGTGCCTTGCTGTGCTGCTACCGAGCATTCTGAATCAAGACAACGCATTTAGACATGAAGGAAACAAGCACAACACCTTTGTGCATCTTTTTCTGGCATTTAAAATGTCAAGCTTGATTGGAAATGCATGTATTTGCGACGCTATCGTCAGTCAGCTCAAGCCTAGTGAGCATATTTCACATTAGAAGCGGTGACCACAACGTCTCTGCAGCCTAAGTGGCAACACACACTTGTGTCGCACGAAGGATGAGTTTCCGATGAGCTGAGGGATTCACTAAAGTACAACCCAGCCAAGTGCCCTAACGTAGACCTATTCTTATTAACGTCACTGAACAGATGCAAATAAGCAAAAAATAATGATTTCCATTTAATTAGGAATCAAGCAGCCCTATTTGAACTCGAATTGATAAACCTAATAGTTATTTATCCATCTAAAAAAAATGTCTGCAGTTTTTAATTTTATTAAACAGTGCTTTATGACATGTATATATTATTGTGGAGCTATGGCAATTATTTAAACTCTGTCAGCTGATAAAAAGTACGAATTTCATGAATAATTAATTAGAAATATAAATAATAATACTAATAAATTAACAATAAATCATTTCATTTAAAAATAACTATTAAATTGTTTTGAATAGCTAATTCATATACTTTTATGGTAATTAATTTCATGAATAATTAATTAGAAATATGACAATGAAAAATAAATAATTTCATTAAAAATAGAAAAACAAGAACTCAAAAATAGCTTTGTGTAATAAACTAAAAGGCTAATTCATACACTTTTTTTGGTAATTAATTTCATGAATAATTAATTAGAACTGTGATACATAATAATAATTAATAATAAATTATTTCATTAAAAATAAGAACTTAACAAGAACTTAAAAAATAGCTTTGGCTAATAAACTAAACGACCCATTCTCAGGCTTTTTATGGAAACTTTTAAAGTCTTTTTAATGTAAAATCTTTTAGATTCTTTAAATTTCTACATGGGTTGTTACATTTCATTATAAAAACGGATTCCTCAATTTTTTGTCAAAATAACTGATACAAATTATAATAACCTATACAATTCATAAATGCAGCCCCACATCATTATCATGCGTATAACTGAAAATATTCCAGTTATTTAAATCCCCGTCATAGTCATTATTCCAAACCTGTTTTAATTTTTTTCTGGAGAACTGCCTGAATTAAACTCAGACACGCAGATCCAGTATATGCCAAATATACTCCACACTTGAAACCCTTTACTCTGTAAACTCTCCCCGCTCTGGACCAGTCGAGGCCAAGAGCCACAGTGGAGGGGAACAGGCGAGTGAAGCTTGGCACCGGAGGAGGATCTTTTAAAACGGACTGAAATGTTGCTCACATGGCTTAGCCACTCAGCTACACCCATCCTAAAACACACATACACGGCCACCCCAAAACACACACGCGCACACTGACTCACCCATGGCCACAACCACCTCTCAGCCCACCCTCCCGTCCTTTTAATAGTCATAAACACAAACTTTTATTTCATGTGCAGTCACGCAGAATGAGCTCTGAAAGAGCTTAGGAAAACACAAACCGCCCTCCCCTGGCATACTGTCCCCATTCACACCCAGAGTTTAACTACACAGCGCAAACACTCACACATGCATATGTGCATTTATACACACAGCGAAGAACAGATTTACTCAGATTATCAGAGCTAGGTCCTCAGTTCAGGAATCAAATCTTCTCTGAAAACACCTCTACGATCATGCTAATTTCTGCAAGCGCCCCTATGGGATTTTATTAGTTTGTTAGCATTAAGCTAACAGCAATTCTAATTCATTTATTTTTTTGTCCTTAGACATTTGAAGCTTGTAGAAAGACACCTGACAGGTTTAATGTTAACCAATCATCATGAAAACCGTGTGTCTAAGTGGACGTTAAAATAACCAGCTAAGAATTCGGCTACTAGTGAGCAGAATTAGGGAAAATCATGCATATCTTGTATATATTTTTACTTATAGTCAGACAGCTGAATTCAAATAATGGAGTACAGTGTGACAAACGTCTACACAACCATGAACACATTATAAAAATGCAGTTGCAATCATAAGCTGTTCGGAAAAAAAAAAAAAAAAACCCACACATTTCAAACTAGCCCCTGGGTTTTAAGCCTAACTTGGTTTTGAAATACTCTGTGGCTTCTCTTAATGTTAATGTTGATTTTTTTTTATTCCACATGGTCTCCCTGCATTAATAATTCATTGTAGCCTTCTTTATAAATCCTACTACTATTAGGAGTCCACAGATGAGTTACGAGTCTGGTGTGAGTTTTCTGTCCTGCATAACTTTGCAATTACATGTTATGTCAGAACCTGGACTCCTTTCCCACTATTTTCGGGTCTTATTAGACTACAGCTTATTACATCAAGGTCAAAGGTCAAAACACTTTTGTTAAATATCATTAAGTGACATATTCAGGGACGTATTCAAAAAAATATGAAAACGGAAAAATTTGGACTCCGTTTGACCTTTGATCTCCTTTCTGTCAAAAAGCACTTTTATGGGTGCACTGAGCCTCATTATGGTATGAATATCGAGGGTTAATCCTTGAAAACTAAACCTCATGTCAGAAACTGTTTCTCATATTCTGGATTGTATGTTAAAAACCTTTTGTATGTCTTACAATGCTCAAAAGATGAACACTTACATACATCATGTTTGAAGACCACTGTTCAGCATTTACGGCACATGAAGGACTTTGGATTGTTTCTGCCTTCCACTGATTTTTCATCTTTCGTCTACATAATAATAAATGCCCAAACTGCATAAAGCCTTATAAGGCCTTCTTGAGCCGTTAGTGTTTGGACCTGCCCATTGCTGCTTGCAGTTATCGGTTGTGTTGTCATTATTGATTCATATGCAGACGTATGTACGGTCAATGTGGAATCATCTTAATAATCAACTGATTAATAAATACTGGCACACTTAATTTAAAAAGAGTATGGGGTCCTGTCCTGAGCCTGGCCCTGAAGTTTCCTCCTGTAAAGGTAATGTTACTGTCACCCTTAGGGCTTGCTCGTATCGGGGTTGGGGTGTCAGATTTTTTCCTGTGTTTTGCCGTATGTGACCGCTTGCTAGGTCTTGAAGGTTGTTGTTCTGTATGCTGTTGTTTTGGCATTTTGTACTTTTCCAGAGTGTTCCTGCTGAGAGCTGTTGTCTGAAAGAACTCTGCTCTGTCCAGAGTAGAAGAAGCCTTGGTGAAGCCATCTACGGTCATAAAAACTGGAAAGGTTGTGAATATGACACAGCTTATACTGATCAATGTTGCCGAAAGATCATTAATTTAGTGGTCAGAATTAAGTAATGTTACATTTAAACAAGTACCAATGGAGTTTAATACAACAAACGAGATTCTGATTTACATATAATTTGCATTATATGTAATGCAAGCACTTTGGACATGTACAGAGAGAAGGCTATAGTTGTTATATTTTTTCCAGTTCTTAAGTCCATTCTTTTTGTGTGCCTGCAATATGAATTTTACAATCTTTCAATCTGAAATCCTGAGTTCTGGTCTTTTACTGGGCTCCAGACGTTTAAGTTCTTGTCGGCGCTTTTCCAGATATTTACTTTTTTATATTGACTATTTGCTTCACTCAAGCTGTGGTACATTACCCAACAGCACCGTTCAGGCTACCAGCAGTCACTGACACATCTACAACTCCCTCAAGCCCTAAAGTGACTAACCCCCCCCCCCCAAACCCCCAACATCTCACAAAATTGCCCCCATCCATCAACTCGTAATTGGTTGCATCCACTGTCAGTTTCTAAATATGTCATTGTTAATTTGACAAATGAGGCCTTCATTCCTAGCTCCTGAGGTCCCAAGTCCTAATCAAAGCTAACTTGACTCTATCAGTCCTGACTGGATCATTTTCCATTGGCCATATTGAGGATTCAGCTAAAGCTTAATATTTCATATAGTATATATTTTATATCCAGAACTTCTTTGGGCTTCTCTGAGGCTTGTACACTCTCCTCTCGACACCCATTATCAGCAGTAAGTCTTTAGAGACTAAACGGAACAAAATGATACACGGGCAGATTCTTTGTTCCCAAATTCCTGAAGGGGGAAAAAAGGCACAAAGCCTTTTAATAATAACCACAGTGAACAAATGCAGCTTAAAGCATCACCTCTGAGATTCAGCGCCGGTTCAAAGCTATTAGTAGTAATTGTTTAAAAATGAATATCCAGTTGCTTCCGTTTCATTAGCACAGAGTGATTGTCTAGCGAATGTAAAGAGTCTAGATGGGATAAAGAAAGCGACTGCAGTCTGCAAATGTAATACATTTTTCATGGAGGATGGAGAAAATGATAACTGGTAGAAAATGTGTTGATCGACACATTGAAATGTGGCGCAATTATCCTAAATAAGGCCGTTTACTCACTCACTTATCTCCACTGTTCCCCCGCTGTAAATAACCTCATCTCAGCATTAACGCCTGCAGCAAATTCAATTTACTCTTCAAGGAATTACCGTCTAATTGCAATCTAAAAATAAGCAGAACTATTCCATTACGCTGACGAAAGGGTGCAATTATGACTCACTTTTACACCACAACTAAATCTGTGTGTGGCCGGTGCTGAATCACAGCAGATCTGACTGGTCCCTGGGTTTATTTTTCATGTCATTCAACCCAAAATAAAAAGGTTCGGACCGATGGCGATTCCAAGCTAGCACACCGAGTAACGCTACGCTTGGAATCCGATTCAAAAAACAAATCTGAGGTCAAATCATAAAAAAAAAAAAAAAAAAAAGGTATCAGGAACAAACAGCATTTTGAAGCGACTGCACTGAGGAGAAGTCCACAAGCCTCCTTTCAGGGATCTCGTCCACGTTTGGGCTAATTATCAGTGCTGCCCAGCAGCCGTCTGCTCGGAGGGATGAAAGCCCGATCACCCAGCAGACAAGAGCTGAGATCACGGCGTAATGAAAGCAGCATGGTGTCTGAGAAGCAGCCTGACATACTTCTCATTCCTTCCCTCCTTTATCCCTTCTTTTCTCCCCATCCCGTCTTCCTGTACGTAAACACAACTCCAGATGCTCGTCCAAAGGAGGCACACCGAAAGGGACGATATTGGCAATCGGGAGCCGCTAGTTACTGAGGCAGAGCGAAACGGAGTCGAATAAAGTACAGCTGGTACTGTAATACGAGTGTTGATAAATAAGGCTCTGGATGGGCAAAAGTCAGAGTGCATCCTTCACTTGAACAGTTTCCAGTCAAAACAGCCATTATATATGTATATTATACAAGTTATTCATTCTTCAAGGTCAGGAAAAAAGCAGAAACAAGCCTTAAAAGCTAAATATAACACATTTCTTTTTGCCCACATGGTGCTGTTATTACAGCTTCCATTCTTTTCAATGGACTTGTTTTCAGCCCTTCAAAGAAGTCTGCAGGGATACTGTTCCTCCAGTGTCTTAGACGTCTTAGAGGGTGGTTGGTTGCGTTGTCTGCTTCTGCTGTCATGATGAAGTCTGTGGTGGTCAGTCCATGTTTCTAAAAACACCAGAAGCTTCTTCGTTTGATCGTATGGTTATAAATGTTCTTGTTCTCAGTAACAGCTTTTTGACATATACACACACACACATACACACACACCTACATTTAAATAATTTTAAAAACTACAGTTTTGGAAACTAATCGTGTAATCGTATATATATATATATATATATATGAAATTAAAATACAAAATATATATATATATACACTTAACATTAGTCAACCATATATATATATATATATATATATATATAT
>CM067492.1:9931073-9966606 GCA_034552555.1 Semaprochilodus insignis | reverse complement strand
ACACACACACACACACACACACACACACACACACACACACACACACACACACACACACACACACACACACACANACACACACACACACACACACACACACACACACACACACACACACACACACACACACAGCAGATTCATACTGGAGTAAAATCAACACACACACACACATACACTGTAGATTCATACTGGATTAAGACCAACACACACACACACACACACACACACACACACACACACACACACACACACACACACACACACACACAGCAGATTCATACGGGAGTAAAACCAACACACACACACACACACACACACACACACACACACACACACACTGCAGATTCATACCGGATTAAATTCACATCTCATCAAAATCTCATCAGTTATCATTTAGAGCACTAGATGCTGATAATAAAGATACCTATAATAATAAACGAGGTTGTTTCAAGGCATTCAGCGTTCTTCATTTCCACTTTCCTGAGTTCAGCGACATGAAACCTAAGTCTTAAAAAAACACCCATCTGCTGAAGTGTTCATATTGGGACCCTATCCAAGGCCAAGATGTCAGCCTCCAGTCTTTTCCTTCATAACTGTCTACAATTACGCTTTAATGTTAATATTCTACATGCTCTTTTTCAAGAGCTACTGTGTTTCCGCTCTCAAGCTAAAGAAAGCACTCTTCTTAAGGAGCGTTCACGTTATCATTATACAAACGCAGTAATGATAAACAAGGAAACAGACACTTTCCTCCCGCCCACCTTCCAGCCATTTCAGCACACTGTTCTAGATGAAAATTACAAGACTGAAGAGCATAAACAAAAACTGACAGGATCTAAATAGCACACAAGATTTTCATTTTCTAGACACTTCAAAAACAACCCCCAAATTTCTGTATCTATACAAGCACACAAATCCTGCAGCCACTGTTTAAAAGGGGACCACCATGCTCATCTACAGTGTTCATGATTTAATGTCTAGGGTCCACTAGAATTTACATGGTCTGATTTTTCCAACAGACATCATTTTTCCTCATACTGTACATCTGTTCGAGCTCCTGTGTCTTTAAGCCCCGCCTCCTGAGGAGCCCAGTGTGCTCTGATTGGTCAGCTCACCCGCTGTGCTCTGACTGGAAGCGCCATAGTGCCACCAAATTCCGCCCCCACATCAGTTTTGCCGTATCAGTTCGAGTCCCACCCTGAAAGCCATGTAGAACGAGCTGGTAGATCTGATCCATCTTTGCAAGCTAGACCTTGAGCAGGACGTTTCAGAGTGGTCAGTTTTACTGGGTCAGCTCTCTGTGTGTTGTGTGAGGGCTGGTAGGCGGGTAATATAGACTGTGTTACGAGATGACATCACAAGAAAAGGGCTGGAATCCCAACGAGGCGTTTCAGGCAGCTAAGTGGTTTCTGTGGGAGAGAGAGAGTGTACTTTGGGTTCTACAGCTTTGCAGACCTTCTACGTGCACAAAGGCTACATAACACACTGAAGGAAGGGGGAAAAGAGAAAAGCATAATCATTTCTCCTTTAATGGAAGGCCAAAAAACATTCCTCCTGCACAAGCCAGATGTTTCTCATAGGGCTGTGATCAAACATTAATGACGGCCGCATTAACATTAATGAATGTAGCTTTAGGTGTAGGAGCCCAAGTGAACATGATACTCTAGACAGGTTCCGAGAGTGATATTTGCATAGCATGTGGACAACTCAGTTAGTTATGGAGAAGACAGCGTTGTATTCTGGCCCATTCTGCACACTGCGAATTCAGGATAACGTGATAACGAGTGAAGGTAATTGAATTACTTTGTTGTGTGGTGTTGCATGAGGGCTTTAGTGTTATTGCTAAGTGTTATCAGGATGTGTATGCTTCCTGTTTGTTGGACTCTTACCCTGACTGAACATCCATATGACGAGTTACTGATAACACTTTAAACAATGGATTTTATTCCTTTCAGCACAAAATGTGTTGCGATAGATGATACAGTCTATAACGCCCTTTCTGGTAGCCCTTTTTCCACCGACATGTGGAACCAACCGTTCCAGCACCATTAACTCTCTGGTATGGAAGCGTGGAATCCATGGCACAAGCGCCAAAAAGGGGCATGGCGCTGCCATCACCACGTAAAGTTGTCGACCCCGCTATTTTCTTCTTTTCCAGTTCCGCGTTCAGGCGATCGCACATGCAATCAAAAGAATCCTGTGAGACCCGGAAATTCTGGATGAACAGCACTGAGCTGAACTAGGGAACAATCGTATGCCGCCAGTGATGCGCTCGTGGATGAGCCCATTCAGCGGGAGGCGTCCATCTTCTAATGAGCTGCAGGGATATCTAAAAGGTGAAAAATGCATTTGGCATTTAATACGTGCAGGAGATCTGTAACGTGAGAAACACTACAGACAGCTATGAAAATGACCAAAAGAGCCAGAAGAAATCTCACCTGGATGGAGAGATATTTGCCCTCAAAGCAGGAAGTACAGTTCGCACTTGAAGAAAATGTTCCACCATGTTGTTTTTATGTGTTGACTTCTGTTTACAGACTAAGGACCGCCCACATCCAGATACGTAATCGCTCGGCTCTCAAACCAGTGGACAAGGAGGCCCGTTCTTAACAGGTTCAGCAGAGCCTGGGAACCAGCATGAGCACGAGCACTGGCACTTTGTTGGTGGAAAAGAGGCATCAGAGTGTGGGTACTGGTACTGGCGTTGGCTTCAATGTAACAGACCTAGTTCAGTTGCCTTCTGGTGTTCATGCACCTTTAAAACGGTCCTCAGGAGCATGTGCAACACTATTTATTCACCCAATATTGTTGCAGCTTTTTGTCAACTAAGGCTACAGTACAAATAAAGCTGTAGGCCAGCAATTTAAAGGCTTCTACATTCCTGAATGAGTAGTCAAATACTCGTTCTCAAAATCGCCCATGAAGTCTTTTTAGTTGCTCCTGTGCAAACTTCAGTAACAATCAGCGGCTTAATTCCAAACAAAAGCATCATCTTCCAAGGAGCTTCCACTCTGGAATAAAGCAGAGCTAGTGTGATTTAGACGCATGGCAGGACTCAGATAAGGATCACCATACTTATGGGATGATTCATCAAACGTATCTTGCCTTCATGTTATAACAACCCCCATATTTTGCACTGAGCACTTAGCGTCCGACTGTATGAAGTACTCCCACACACGTTACCTCTTTCTGACGGACCCCTGTCCCTGTGGTGGAGTTTGTGGTGCTCTGACGTGTCCCCCTTTCATAATGCATTCAACTAAACCAGCAATAATTTATACTTTACACCATTTTTAGCATATATTAACAAAAACTTAAAATCCAAAAGGCCTTTGGTTTCCATGTACTACACAGAAATGGACTAAACCGCAGTCACGTCGGCTCAGACGGCGACACCTAAAATAGAAAGCGTTCGCAGAGCATTTTGACCCCTCTTTTCCCAAAAATCGGACGATAAATCACACTCGCAAATGCTGCAAAATAACATTCTGGAATTCCTGGGATATTTGGAAGGAAGCGGCTACGAGTTCAGATCGACAGTCGAGACTTGTTCTGTGCAGGGCATTAGCTATGCTATGCTTCCGTTAAGCTATTTCAAATGTACTCGAAAACGGCATCTTTCCTCCAACATGAATGTAAGTAGTTTGTCAGCAGACTTAGAGGTAACATGGTGCCTTTGAGGCACTCCAAAGCACAAATAACAGTAGACCTAATGCTAGAAAAGCCTGGGAAGGGGTGAGGGGGGGGGTAAACAACCAGAGTGTCTGTGAGAAGTGGAGGGGGAGAAAGTTTCCAAATGTAAGACTTGGCCTAGATCTGCACCAAGCGACTATGAACTTTGGACCTTGTTTTCGGTGCTGGCTGGAAATGAATAGGCCGCCGCGTAGCTGGCAGCCTGACAAAAAAGGGGAGAGAGGGAGAGAGGGAGAGAGAAAGAGAGAGATAGAGAGAGAGAGAGAGAGAGAGAGAGAGAGAGAGAGAGAGAGAGAGAGAGAGACAGAAGGAGTGAAAAAAAAAAGCTGCTTTGCGGTTTAAAGTGGTATGGGGGCCCCTCAATCCCTGCGGAGAGAGGCCTGAACAGGGAGGGAGGGNGTGGTATGGGGGCCCCTCAATCCCTGCAGAGAGAGGCCTGAACAGGGAGGGAGGGTGGCAGAACAGCAGAACACGCAAACACACACACATGCTGAGCTTGTCTCTACACTTCGACGGGGAGTCGTGTTTGCTGCGTGTGTTTTTGGTGCTTTTCCGAATCGCGGCGCGACGGACACTTCCGACAAATGAGCCTATTCATTATGTAAAGACTGAGATGACATACGGGCTTGTGGCTCAGCAGGGAAAAGCGGTTAGAGCGACGAAAGCGATCAGTCATGCGGTTCGGTCAGATCGACTTTCAGGTTGATAGTAGTGAGCGGTAGCTGATCAAAACATGTGTCTCCGCAAGACTGAGCTTGCTGTAACAATAAACACAGAACATTAAAACATTACAGCTCTGCTATTAAAGAGTCATGTCGAGGAAGCAGGGTGTCAGAATGGCCTGATTTATTGAATGAGACAACCTACAGCTGACTTCCTACCTGCTTGCTTCCTTTTGTGTTTCACGCAATTTACACTCGTCCTTTACATTGCGAAATGTAAAGTCAATTTCTTGACAAATGGACCAAAAGAACTGGCCCAAAATTACTTTGAAAAAAGTTCCATTGACCTTAAAAGTAAAGTTTTTTCCTTCTCCTGAGAAGTTACTATTACAGAGATACAAGGGTTTCTTCCAACACCAGTGGTCTTTATATACAGAGGGGCAGGGGTATGTGTTTATATATACACACACACACACACACATACACACACACTTTTTCGGGGGGGAGTTTGGGGGGTGTTGATATTTACTTTTATGCATCATTTGAACACAGCAGCTGTCAATTAGATGGACCAAAAGAAATTGCTCAAAATTGCTTGGAAAAAGTCTATATGAAGTCTTATATATACATATATATATATGTAAAGAGAGAGAGAGAGAGAGAGAGACACAGGGTTGCCACTTCACAGAAAAACGGACCCGGGTTTGACTCCCACCAGGGCAGGGTGACCAGGGTCCTTCTGTGCATGAGTTAACATGTTCTCCCTCTGTCTGGGTTTCCTCCCACAGTCCAAAGACATGCAGTCAGGCAAGTTGGAGATACCATATTGACCCTTAGGTGTAATGGACTGTGTGTCCAGGGTGTAGACAGAATTAGAGTAAGTAGTTTAAATGAGAACTGAATTGAAATATCACCAATGACATGCAAACTTTTCCTGTAATTTTTTATTTTCCCTCATTATCAGAAAACACTTCTTCACACTGTTAGCGTGTCTCCATGAACAGACCAATTCAAAAGTCTTCCTACATTAACTTCCATTACGAGTTAAAAATGTTTTTTTTTCCTTCTCCTCTAAAGGGAATATATCAGAGATACGAGGGTTTGTGTTTCCGACAGCGACACTGTACATAATACATACATCATTATTAACATCACACAAAAAAAAATACTGTAACTGCTGCTAATTCGTTGAGGTGTTTTCAATACGTTTCTTAGCCAATTTTTTTTTACTGAACAATAATGACAGGATGCAACTACAACCATGTTAAAACAAGGCAGTCTTTTGAATACCATTGTTTGGTGACACTGTAATCATTTCTAGTACTCTGCACTGTGATAACCCCACTAAGGAGACATACCATAAACATGCAACACACAGGCCCATGAATAAACACTACTTTATCAGTTCCAGCTTTATAAGCTCAGCAAGAAGCTCCTTTTATGATCCTCAGTGATGGATAACAACCTTAACCTGAACTTTTGCCACCTCTTACCTGCTCACTATGATACTCACATGGCTTAAAAATCAACTAAGAGCAGATGATATGGCACATATGTTTGAACTTGGTGAAGGTAGTGAAGCTTTCCAGCGCTAATGATTGACTAGGCACCGATTTCCAGATGAGACTGGAGATCATGTGAACAGAAACCTCTTAAAGGGCATACACGTTTTTGTAAGAGAGCAGATCCCTTCATCACTGTGTCCGAGAGGAAGCCTCCGTCATTCTGAGAAACGGTCTATGTGTTCCTAATGGCCACTTCAACTCATGGCTACATTAGCTAGCTGAATTACAGACAGCAACATGGAAAGAGCTGCACTAATGAAACTGGCAAACAATTACAGCTCCAAAGAGACAACTGACAGCGTGAAAGAGTGAGCATTCAGAGTTTGAAAATATGCTGAATGCAATTAACGGTTACTGAAAACATACATACAGATTCAAGGCTTACAGTAATGACTCACCCTGTATAATGCACGCTGTAAGTAAACACAGCCCTCACTGTCTGTATCAGATGAGCCTACACTGAGAGCAGCAGAGTCAATGCACAATCATTTCTACAACCTGTTCATCCCGAAACCGAAAGTCTGGATTTATGCTATCCGTACAAAGCATCTTGAAGCCATTACCCAAGACTGGCTTCAACAGAAGCAGAAGAGCGTAAATCTTTGCGCGCCACCGAGAGTCTACAAAGCTGTCCTTCAACGCTCACTTCAGTAGGTGACCAAAGTGCTTTCATTATGTGGTCACAGCGAGCGCTAACATGGCCCCCACGTAATGGGCCTGTCGTGTGTTCACCATGTACCGCGCAATCGCTGCGCTGTTCCAGAGGTTAAATTATGGTAATGACACCCAGCTCTTTACAGCATACCAGAGCACTTGCTCTGGGAAGTGTGGTCACGACCTTCCAAATAGCAGGGAGACAGGAAGCAGATAAGCCACTCGGTCTTAAGCCTGCCTTTTCGCCTCAGCTATGGGACGTACAGTGACCACACCGTTTATCACAACTGGCCTATCCAAGTTTCCAAAATAATTACTTATATGCCACAAATGGGACTCTTAGGAACTTTGGAAGACTTGGGAGAAAACCATAACACAACTCGGTACCACTTAACAGTAAGTGTTGACTAACTAACATGAAGTAATGCATTAACAATGCTTAACAAATGCAGTAACACTTTACATTAAGCGTTGATTAACATGAAGTAGTACATTAACAATGGTGAACTAATGTTAAGTACACATGTAAGAACTGTAACTACTGTTAAGGTATTACTTCATGTTAGTTAGTCAACACTTCAATGTGTGCTACCAAAAGTGCTATCAAAAATGCTCAGAACGATGGACCACTAGTGCAGACCTCAACATTACTGAATGCTGAAATCTGGAATTACCTGAATCATGAAAAGCAGGAAAACTAAACCACTTTTTTTGCAAACAATCGACAGCGACAAAAAATAATTACGGTCGTCTGTTCTCCTGACGTGACAACAACCGAGATGACAGGAAGCTCCCAGAGTTTGCAGCTTCTGAATGAAGCGTCACTGCTTCAACTTTTCTTGTTGGGCTTTGTTTAGTGCAACATTAGTCTCCAGCATCGGTGCAAACTCAACTGAAAGTATCAGCCTCTGATTAGAGCCATCCCGCCCATTTTGTGAGACGTCAAGGACATGCCTGTCTTTTGTGTCGTTTTGTCATGCCACATTTGGTGTGTAAAGGCCTTTGGTCCCCCAAACAGAATGGGAATAATACAGTCGAAGTGTGAACAAACTAAACTGGAATTTTTGCTCTTCCTACTTTGTTCCTGATGCTAAACAAAATGTTCTTTTGACTGGAAATCAAATAAATGAATGGTGGTCTCTGCTTTCTGGCTGAATCTGTATGCAAAACGATATGCACAGAAAATAACAACATCACTTAGAATTAGTCTCACATCCTAAAAAAACTTTTTTTAATAACATGTTATAAACTGCTTGTGCAACAGTCGCTACAAGAGAACACCTTAAATGCACACAGAGCGAAAAACGACTGACGTTTTATGAAACTTTGTTGGCAATATGAAGCGTGTTTTTTGCAAATCTTGAATTAAAACTTCGGGATGAGGGGCTCAAGAGAGGAGTCTAGTTTACAGCACTGATGTCCAGCACCGTGTCAAATCTATACAGGCTCCACAGCCAAGTACAACAATGGCAATGTTAATTTGGAGCCAGCACAACTGGAAACAAACAGGAAAGGCAAACGCTGCAACCCAAAAGGGGGAAAAAACTCAGTTAACTGCTACAGCAGTGACGAAAGGCACGGCACTCATAAAGCCACTCGGATGCTAAAACAGAGCTGTAATTGTAATAGGCTCTGCTTGTTCTCAGAGCAAACCGGAACTTCGTTGGTTAACCCATTACATAAACACAGCAGATCAAAAAAACCCTGAATATTTCACCAAAACACTCCACACTTATCACCTGAGGACAAACCAACATCAACACTACATTTTACGGCGATCGCTTTGTGCGACCGGGCTGCTGTTTTCCAGCTGAGGAAGTTCATACAGTAACGCTTTGGAGTGAACTTGGCTGATCCGCCTGTAGGGGCTGTACTCATAAAGAAGCTCGGATTAAGTGTGTGGATCTAGGATCAGATTCCAGCCTTGTTTATTTTTGTATTTATTTAACCTCTTTTATTTTACCAGGAAACCCCGCCGAGGCCAACGGACCTCTTTTACAAGGGAGCTGTGGCTCCTTAGTCACAAGAACTGACTCCAGATCGGCTTTTTTTTTTTTTTTTTTTTTTTTTACACCGGGATGCTTTGAATACCAGCCCAGACCGCGGCTCGGTTCTGTGTATCGTCTTAAATCCACATCCAGGAATCAATGCTAACCACCACAGAGTTAATCCTGTGATTATAGGTGTTAGATAGTATTTCATTCACACAATGATCCTTTCAAAAAAAGACTTACTTGGCAGAACGACGGCTAACTGGAAGCAATACAGCAACGGGGCTGATCCAGAGGAGGTCAGCGTAAACAAGGAAAGGTCATTTCATCCATTCCGGACTAGGAGGCACTGCACGGACATGGATGTTTCCAGACATACATGGGATTGGTCAGTGCCCAAGCATCTTGTTGATGTACCGGTCATGTACTGTCACCAGGCTTGTTTATCAGCTTTGTTTTGTCCCTTTCACTTTTTACTCCTTCCCGTCACCTGCCTCTGTATCTCTCCATCTCCCTCTCCCCCTCTATCTACCTCCATTTACTCCTTTTGGTTCTCAGTCACTTCCTTGTTATTGACGCCAGCGTGCCAGTTGTGCTGTCTTTACAGGCACTGCATGTGTGGCATGTGTGTGTGTGTGTGTGTGTATCGAAGAGCTAGCCAAGCATGTAGTCCACTGGGATCGAGTACACCATCCTGTAACGTTCACGAACAAAGAACAGATTCAGTTACACTGAATTATGGCTGCCCCTGCCTCTTCAAGCACCAGTTTTCATCCAATCAATCTGTCAGTATTATTTTTCCACTTGCTTTCCACATCTATAAAAAGTGAGCACAGTCCGAAAAATACACAATATGCATCAAAATTTTAGTTTTAGAATTAAGTTAGAATGAACACAATGCAAGGCAGAAAAAAGCAGTAGTGCCACATACCATCACTAGAATATCTCCAAATTTCTAAGTGCGCAAGTGCAGTTCTATTGGTCAACTGATGAAATTTGCACCCACAACTATAAATGCTCTTTCATAACAGAGTGTACTTGGGGTGAATGAGACCCCATCTGTGAAAAACACTGACGCTGGAAAAAAGTGGAAATTCCAACAGGATAATGACCCCAAGCATACAAGTTAATCCACCAAGGAATGGAAAGGAAAAAACAGAGGGTTGTGGAATGACTTAGGAATAGTCCAAATCTAAATCCCACTGAAATGCTGAGGGAGGAGGGGCTGTACATGCAAGAGACCCCTGAAACAGTTGCACATCTGAAAGAATTCCACATGGAGGAAGAGGCAAAAATGTCTCCCATCATAAATTGGTAGACTGGTTAACACCAGTTATGCAGGCCAGGACAAAAATACGACCAATTATGTTTTGTTCTATCACGTAACATCTATACCTACTGTTTAACCTAAGGTCATTTCATGGTGGTGAGTACATCTCCACTATATATGACTATACATAACTGCAAAATAAAATGTTTAAGTAGCTAAAAAACACAGTTGAATTATTTAGTAAAAAAGTAGGCAATTATGGAACTGTGGGATGATAATCTTCATGTATGCTTCTTTGCAAAAGTCAAGAGACCACTTTTTTTTTAATTTAATTTCCAGCCAAAATGGGCATTTGTGCAAGTTATTTATTGTGGCCTCAGGAAAACAGCAGAAAACATATATCTAACAGAAAATTAAGCCTCAATAACTAAATATAATTTTTTTTAAATTTAGTGTATTAAGTGTTCAACTTAATTTGTTGGCATTTTCTACCTCTTACAATCCACATATTCCCAAAAACATTAAATGATGTTGAGGTCTGGGCTCTGTGAGTGATGGTTCCAAGTACCCATTCCACGTACCTCAGTAACAACATCTTGACAGCTACACCTCCTTTCAAACCCTCCTTTTTTTACACTTATCTTCCTTTGACCTTTGCTTCATTAAACACAAACACTCTCTCATACTTAATCTCCTCTAAAACATCTCCTACAACTGAGTTCAAGGTTATTTTGACTGGAAATGAAATGAATAAAGCGCGGTCTCTAACTTTTGCACAGTACTGTAGCGAAAATGTAAGGCAAAAAGTTCTGTATTCTACAAGTGTGAATGATACCAACGACATGCGTGTTGTAATGTAACGATAACAGCCATATTTCCCACCGCTAATCAAATATTCCTCCATTAAGCTTTGACAGCGTTAATACAGCATTGCTGCAAAAGCCAACAGCCAAAAGCAAAACACCAGCCGTTATAAAGACTCTTTTCCCTGAGCTCAGCCTGGTACCAGCGCTGTATGTCAACTACAGACTGAATCCTAAATTATTTAAATCCTATAGCTAAGTCCCTTCTACCCTCTCGCCACGCAGTGTGGCTGCACACACACAGTAAACGGCTGAACTCTGTGGGGAACGAAACACCAAACGACTTAAAAGCATGTAGAAACACTGAGGAAGCCTGTTCATTAATTTAGACTTAACATATAAGCCTACCTCAAATTCACTCACACCATAATGTGAATAATGCAGAGCCATGAAAGCTCTGCTGCACTGCTGCATTGAACATGGTAATGTAAAACCGGCCTGTTGTGATGTGCTCAAACACAACAGTCCAAAAAAAAAACCCCAATCTTAACTCGACACAGCACGAGGGAACACATGGAATATCAGCCCTACTTCACCAACAGGACTGTGAGCTTGCATATTCACCTTTATAGTGGCAGGTACTATATGATTTATAATCAGCTATTGCTCCGCATGTCCTAATGAATGCCATAATAAGGAAGGAGTAAATCACACTCTTAACTCCGAGACTCTCAGATCCCATCACCTTTTTGGCCCCCCTTCGCAGAGAACTGGCTATAAGCTGGAAAAGTCCACATGACATTGGAATGTTCTAGTTAGCACACTGAGCACACGGCAGTCGGAGATCTCACAGAGATTTTTGTATATGTCGCAAAAAAGGAGTTACAAGCACCTGATCGGATGAGTCAATCAATCAATCAATAAATCAACCAATCAATCAACCAAACTAACAACCAGTCAGTCAAACAGTCAATCAATCAACCAAACTAACAACCAGTCAGTCAAACAATCAGTCAATCAACCAACCAATCAACTAACAACCAGTCAGTCAATCAATCAATCAACCAAACTAACAACCAGTCAGTCAAACAATCAATCAATCAATCAATCAATCAATCAAACTAACAACCAGTCAGTCAAACAATCAATCAACCAACCAATCAAATTAACAACCAGTCAGTCAATCTATCAATCAATCAATCAAACTAACAACCAGTCAGTCAGTCAATCAATCAATCAGTCAAACTAACAACCAGTCAATCAATCAACCAACCAACCAAACTAACAACCAGTCAGTCAAACAATCAATCAATCAATCAATCAATCAATCAAACTAACAACCAGTCAGTCAAACAATCAATCAATCAATCAATCAATCAATCAAACTAACAACCAGTCAGTCAAACAATCAATCAACCAACCAATCAAATTAACAACCAGTCAGTCAATCTATCAATCAATCAATCAAACTAACAACCAGTCAGTCAGTCAATCAATCAATCAGTCAAACTAACAACCAGTCAATCAATCAACCAACCAACCAAACTAACAACCAGTCAGTCAAACAATCAATCAATCAATCAATCAATCAACCAAACTAACAACCAGTCAGTCAAACAATCAATCAATCAATCAATCAATCAATCAATCAATCAATCAACCAAACTAACAACCAGTCAGTCAGTCAATCAACCAGTACAGGTAATCAGCACTACTTGCCTTGCTATTAAAAATCCTATCCTAACACAGCAAATTAGCTTTCGTTGTGGTGATATCTGAAATATCACCTTGTTATGTGCTGAAATTGAAGTTAAATAAATATCAGAGCAAAGAAAACCACAAAACCTGCATCAAAATAAGAAGTCTGGTTCGACAGTTTGAGGCATAGAAGGTCTATAAACATACTTCCTTCCTGAACTGCTGTTTTTTCACTGGTATTTGGTATCAGCCCAACGCTCATTTACTTGTACTCATAAATGCACTGATACCAACATCCGGCGAGTACACTGCCACACTAACGATCAAACGACTTGCAGTTGACAACAAACAAGGGTCTGCTCACACAGCAGAGTGCTGGTGATGCTGTAGCAGTTGGAGACAAAGTTGTTGACCACAGTAAACACAGTAGCTGCTGCCAACCAGAAGATCATAGAACAAGCAATGTCAAAACTTCCACCCAACTCAGAAAGGGCGAAGCAAATTACAAACTCTATAACAACTTTTATTGCCAAGGATTTCGTCCATACTCAGTCATCACGAACCAGGGCTTCAGTGCTACATTGTGCACTTGAGAGTTGAGATGCAGCGAACCCCACACTTTACAATGAGACCAAAGCCAAAGTGGTGGAATCACTGAAGAAAACAGGTTTGCTGTACCATGTGATGCATGGACATCCATTGGCACAGAATCTTATGCAACCGTAGCTGCGCATTTTATCACCAATGAGTATCAGCTAGCACCTCATGTTCTCCAAACAAGAGCAGCGAATAAGATCAACACGGGTACAAAGATGGCTGAGCTGTTAAAGAGTGCAGCAGAGGAATGGCAGATCAGTAAGGAAGTTTTAGTTTTAGTTACTGATAACGACTCCAACATGGCTGTTGCTGCTGAACTAGGCAAATTCCTACATGTGAAATGCTGCGCCCACATGCTAAACCTAGCCTCCGTCACTTCCATTTACTTTTAATAAGAGATTGTGGAAGTAAATTCATTATGGATCTTTACAATCGTTTTATCATCACATCACCGCCCTCTGAATCGTAATCAAATCATAATCAAACCAGGTCCCCACTGCGGGTAGATACACGTCTGTGTAGTAGTCTATACAGTATGCCCACATTCAATGTGCAGTGTGGCGCAGGTGCACACAAAACAAGGCATTCTTCCCAAGAGAAAGCTGGAGACAGCGGACCTTTGCTTGTTAAGCTGCAGCTATGTTGCAGCTAGCCAACATAACCCTATGTTCACACTACCAGGCAAAAGAGCAACAAGTGACCAGTCATTTCCTATGGGAGCAGCAACAAGCGGCAAGCAACAAGCGGCAAGCAACAAGCGGCAAGCAACAAGCGGCAAGCAACAAGCGGCAAGCAACAAGCGGCAAGCAACAAGCGGCAAGCAACAAGCGGCAAGCAACAAGCGGCAAGCAACAAGCGGCAAGCAACAAGCGGCAAGCAACAAGCGGCAAGCAACAAGCGGCAAGCAACAAGCGGCAAGCAACAAGCGGCAAGCAACAAGCGGCAAGCAACAAGCGGCAAGCAACAAGCGGCAAGCAACAAGCGGCAAGCAACAAGCGGCAAGCAACAAGCGGCAAGCAACAAGCGGCAAGCAACAAGCGGCAAGCAACAAGCGGCAAGCAACAAGCGGCAAGCAACAAGCGGCAAGCAACAAGCGGCAAGCAACAAGCGGCAAGCAACAAGCGGCAAGCAACAAGCGGCAAGCAACAAGCGGCAAGCAACAAGCGGCAAGCAACAAGCGGCAAGCAACAAGCGGCAAGCAACAAGCGGCAAGCAACAAGCGGCAAGCAACAAGCGGCAAGCAACAAGCGGCAAGCAACAAGCGGCAAGCAACAAGCGGCAAGCAACAAGCGGCAAGCAAGAAGCGGCAAGCAAGGCGGCGACAAATCGAGTTGGGATTTTCTCAACTTTATGCAAATGAATTATGACGTGGTGAAGCATCATTGTAAACGACTGGCACTAAGAAAAATCCTTCGGACCAATCGTAGACACAGGCATCTGATGTCCCTAGCTTCTGCTCCCTGCGGTTTTTGTTCCTACCTGATCCAGGTTTTTGGTTCCAGTTCCCAGCAGTGTGGTGGTAAACCTGTAAGAGAAGCTCATAACCGCTGTTTCTTCTTTTCCTGGTTGATATGATGCGTCTTTGCACATATACATTTGAAGGAAACGGAAAGTGTGGAGGAAAGTAGCGGATATTGTTGGTGTCTCTGGTGAGTCACGTCACTCGACAGCTAGCTAGGTTAGCCAGCATGCTAACCGGACAATAAAGTTAGCCACGAATGTAAGCAGTTATGTTTCCACAAAAATTCATTTGTCAATAATAATAATGTGCTTTTAAAACTAGCTCGTTTTCCTGGACCTTGTACACACCCATGCATGACAATGCAAGCCCACAGGAGAGAGACTTGTCCAATATAAGCGACTTGTCGTCTGCTAGTGTGAGCGCAGGCTAATGCAATTGCTGTTTTGGCCAAAGTTCAGCATCTAACAAGCTAGTTGTTAACACGTACTTACAAAGTACTCAGAACAACCAAGTTGATGATAATAATAATTACTGAGTAATTAAGTAATTAAGTAATTATCGTTAGTAATCATTGAGTAATTACAGCACAACAATCAGCAGGTAAGAGGAATATTCGACCTGCGCTCTTTCCTTTCTCCTCATTTATTCTCCCACTTTCCCACTGCCTCCTTTCCTTTACTCTCCCCACGACCTGAGCTGCATTCATGTGGGCGTCAAGCTGGAGCGTTTTTCAAAACCGTCTAAAGAAAAAAAACAAGTTACACTCTTTTAAATAGACCGGAATATACTGCAGCATACATATACCTGGGCATTCTGTCAATGTGTTACGTATGTGTGGAAAACACCGCCATTCTCCTCTTCTAGGTGTATAATAAGCACGTCATCAAATGTCAGTGTGAAATATCGGTCAACTCAAAACATCAGCCCAATGCCAATATCTTTTTAAGCAACTAGTAGCCAACATATCATCGCTGTCCAAAGAATAAGTATCTCGAAACCGGCAGCTTTACAGGAGAGGGCAAAAAACTGCTTTAATTTGAATGTAAGTCAATGGAACCAGACTTTTTTTCCAAGTGATTTTCGGCCATTTCTGTTGGTCCATCCATCATGAAAGTTTCACACAGTGTAAACGGCAGCTGCTGTGTTCAAACGATGCATAAATGTAAAAATCAACTAAACTGGAGATACGTGTTTTTCTTTGGGCAGCGGCGATATATTTGGCCATGTTGAGAAATGTTATTTGTAGCTAGTGCTGTTAAAGTAGCTAGACAGCAATTTTAAAACAGCCAACATTCTGCTTAACCTATTTGTGTTTATGGGTATGATAACTGCTAAGCCAACAAACAGAATTAAATAAGAGTACCAAGCAGAAGTCAGAGACCACCCTTTTATATTTAATTCCCAGTCAAATTGGCCCCCTAAATACAAGTTATTCATTTTTGGGAGATATGTCTGAGAAGGTTAGATAAAAGACAATGGCCTTGCTTGAGGAAGGAGGAACCCAAACGAGAAGGAGTGAAAAAACAGGAGTTTCCAAGACCTGAGTTCCAAACGTTATTAAAGGGCTTATAGCAACCATGCATAACCTGGTAGACCAGCAACACTGTCCCCATCAGATAAACAGCACTTACAGCTTTCATTGTTGAGAGAGAGAGGAACATCAAGTTCTGAAACATCCAACTTCTGAAAACATCCACAGGTGTTCTGACTCGCTCTCATGGATCTAAATCTGAAAGTTAGTGGGTTAATTTCAGGCAAGAGCCTACGAACACACTCACACACACACACACACACACACACACACACACACACACACACACACACACACACACACTCACACACCCACACTGAGGCGTATTTTATCTTTTCCATTTATTCATGAAGCTCTGATCATGTTGTTCCATGGGTGTGGACACACTAAACCATAAACCCACTAAGAGAAGCCTTGCAGAATCCTTCTCTGAATGGTCAGAACAGAACATCCAGACGTTTTAAAGACAGAGACAATGGGATCAACTGAGCAAGACCTGGTAGACCACCGAAACTGTCCCCATCAGACAAACAGCACTCAAAGCTTGAGAGAGAGAGAGAGAGAGAGAGAGAGAGAGAGGAGACCATCAAGCTCCTCTCTGGCTTTAGATCTGAGAACATCCACAGAGTATTTCTGTCCATCCCTCCACTGTGAGAAGACCCCTCAACACATGGAGGTCTGAAAGGAGGTGTAGCTGTTCGAGAAGCTCCTCCCTGAGAAAAGATAATGGTGAAAAGCAGAAGAGAATCTGCACATCAAACAAAAGATGCTGCTGCTGCTGTTCCTATCGTATTTGCAAAAGCCAGGATCACAAGAAGCAGAAAATGCAACCAACTTCTACGACTGAACTTTGGAGGTGTGGGAAAATGGCCCTGCAAACTGAAAGCTGAAAGCAAGTCTCCTAAAAGGAGGAATGGGAGCTGTAATAACGACAAAATGCAAAAAATACAAAATACCCAAAGTGCACTATCATTCGTTGAGATGTCTTTCTGGTTTCTGGGTTTCTCCTCTTGACGCTGAACCTACATGTACTTAATGGAAACCAAACACCCACATTTAAAGAGGGGTGGTCTCTGATTATTGCACAGTGCTATAAATACAAAAAGGAGAAGAGAAAACAGGAGAAACGTACTATCACATTAAGCTCAACTGCCACCTGCAAGGCCATTACAGACCCCGTCATACTGGTCTTCGTGGCCGATTGCATGTTAGTGCTATGTAGTGCTATGTCTTCCACATATGAAACTGCCAAGCTATATTCCACACTGGACTCACATCATCAAACACAATTACAGGCTGCATTTCTGCGTGTTTTAAATGTTCCGCCGAGATAGTTTTATCTGCTGACAGTTTTAAATGCAGCTTAAAGCAACCTGTAAGAGCTCCTCCAATTCATCAGCCACTCACTGGCATGAGCAACACATTAGCCCACTGCCAACCTCAACAAATTAGCCTTCAGATACAACAGCAGCTTCATGTGGAATAGCGCGTAAGACTGCACATTAGGGATGTTGAAGAGGTGCTCGGCGGTTACTAAACCCCTCACTTCGCTCAGAGCCGACCCTACACAAACAGAGATAAGCCGGCTTGAGAGGCCAGGGGGAAAACAGCCAAGGCCAGCGTGCGATCCAAAGGCCACTTGACCAGCTGAACAGGCCGACACAGAAATGTGCAAAACAGGCGTTCTCTCATCTCTCACCCAACGGTACCCAAAGGGTCAAGCTAACTTAGACCTACGCGGCAACACGGAGCGCTCCAGGGGCTACAACGACCTCATAGCTGTACTCCGACTAATGAGATGAGGCCAATGGCAGAATACGAGCCCGAGTGCAGCCAGAGTTTGCAGGCTACTGTCTAATTGTGTGTAATTTGGTTCTATTGCTTTTACTTTGTGAGTACGCACGATACATGGTGTTTTTGTTAAACCCATCTTCTGTTGTTATAGCAACCCAGTCAATTCAGCCCACACTAATTGATCATTTTTCCAGCAAACGGCACAACTTGGGAGTCCTGTGTTTGTGTGCGCACCGGGTAAAGGAGCGACCACTCAAGATACTGCATAGGAAAACAGCAAAGCACAAAAGGTGAGGGGTCAAAGACGAAGCAGGAGAACACACTATGTATATCAGCCCATAACAAGAAGCACTTTCAGGAAATAATGAGCTAAAGATAAGGGAATCTGCACGGATCTGCGTTACATCAACACACCCAGAACGTCCACAGCTATAACCCTCAATCATGCATATGCATCACGCAGATACACGGACTTCGCTAGTTGATTTATCTGAATGTTTTGAACTGCGCAACAAGCCTGAAATGTTTACAAGGCGTGATTAAATACAGCAAATACCGTAATAATGAACATATGGAGGACAAGAAACTTCTGTAGAGCAGAGAGAACATTGTGTCGAACTGTCCTCTGAGTCAACTAGTCCTTTATTTATTTGTTTATTTGTTGGAATGTCTTTTCAGCCCGTAGCATTAAAATGGTGCACTGCAAGTTCTGAGCTTCCTACATTTAGAGACACCGCACACTATCCATCATAACATCATAAACTGTGAAAAATTATGTAAAAATTGTATTTGTTTATTTTTATGTCAACGGTCTTAACGCTTCCTCATATGGGACTGCCAAGTTATATTTCACACTGGAGTCGCGTCCAAACACACACAACTTTCCCTGCATTGCTTCAAGCAATACGTTCCCAAATGTTCCGGTACAATGCATTCAACAAACTCTGAACTCCAGAATTCAAAAAAGAACTTCTGCTAGGTTCTTCCCTGCCATCAGAGTAACTGCCCAGTGACATATTTCACACTGAGTCCAGGCAAGCCTAGCAATCCCCCTCTCCAAAAAAAAACAAAAAACAGCCTAATCTAATAGTCACGATTCAGACACAAACTCACAGAACTGCTGCCCGAAAACTATCAGAAGTGCATACAATCGGAGCCGTGCCATTAAACTTAATAGAGCAAATGCTCGGGAACACAGAGTACTGCCCAGGCAGGAGCTACAGGCCACAAGACTGCGGGATCTGTGAACTGAAGATGTCCTCTCCAAGGCTTCAAAGCCGGACAGCCATAATTTACTGCCGAAGCCTTCCTCCTTCAACGTTACCGACGGACCACAAGAATTCCATTAACTTAATTTTAAATACAGGGGTGGAATAGCTACTCCTCCTTCAAGCTCTCCAAAAAGGAAACCGTCAGCCTAATACCAAGTCTCTAAAACAGAGAACCAACATATCATTAGGAAAGAGCACAAGTAAACAGAAAGTACTTTCTAGATAGCTTTAGTTTTATTTTTCTTTGTTCCATTAATTTTTTATTACACTTTGGATTAGATACTTGGATTTTGCTTCACTTACAATTAAATACACAGTTCTGGTCAGTAGTTTAGACACAGCTGCTCATAGAAGGTTCTCTTTATGTTTATCTTAATGTTTTACTTTGGAATAAAAGTGAAGACACCAAACTATAAAATAGCACTCATGGAATTATACAGTCCACCTTAAACATCTCCAGAATGGAGCTTTACAGGAGGATAAACAGCTTTCTTAACCTGCAGTGGAGGCTGATACAGAACAAGGTTTATTTCTAAGCAGTTTTGGACCAATTCTATTGGGCTGTTCATCATGAATATTCACTAAACTGAAAGAGAAACTAGAGCTTTTAATCTGCGCTAAATAAAAGAAATAAAGTTTTTCATGCAGAACTAAATAGATATTACAGGTGGAGATATGGCAGAAATATAATACACTAATGATGGTAAGTACGCTTACATTGGAGGAGAGGACATACATGCCACAACTAGTAATAATAATAATAATAATAATAATAATAATAAAATTAAAAATAGGTATTTAAAAAAATTAGATCAATCTGAGTTTGAGCGTTTCACACTCATACCAGTTATCACACAGCACTAAGCTCTGATTAATTTCAGCAGTTCCTTCTGCATATGAGACCAGGACATAACTGTTCTTCTGTTGGCCCCATTTATCCTGGCTGTTGTACATTCCAGAAGAGCAATGTCCCAAAAATAGGTAAGCCAAAGAATACGAGCAGGAACGGAGGATTCAAACCATGAAACCAAAGAAATTCCAAAAATCCATGTCAACATTTTTCAAGCTAATAATACAGTTTGTAATCTAAATTAAATTACAGAAGAATAAAAAGTAGAAACTTTTCCTCTTATGGTCTACTGGCCTGCAAGACTGCAGGACATTTAGGACAATGACGTTCGCCAGGCTCTTTATATAAGGAGTAAATAATGGTAACAAACGAGTGTGTCACTAAATCATGTCAACGCATCGGTCACATTAGATGTTCCTTCAAGGCCTTAAGAAAACTAACTCAACAGTCTGATTAGCGCAAAAGCCCTGTTTGTGACTGCTGCTACATCTGTTGCAGAGTGTTATCCTCATCTTGGCCTGCTCATTTGGTCTCTTTCCTGGTCATTCTAGAAGCGTTACTGCCAGCTCCGGAATGTTGGCCTTTCGCAGAGCTTTTGCTTGACTTTCTGTTCTACAAACTTGTGGAAACAGACAGAGCTGAACAAGGAAAGAACAAAAGTGTGAACTTGATCAAAAACAGATGCCCACTTGTTACTTAAATTGCTAGCTCCTGCCTAAAAGTAAAAGGCAGACAGTGTATGTTCACAGACACGTTCAATTAGAGCAAGTGATTTACGGATACACCTTTACACAGCTCCCAATCCAACACAGCCCTGCTGGGACACTAATTACAATGCAATGACAGTGGTGACAAGGAGCCGATTTGCACAGTCTAGACGAGGCTACACAGGAAAGCCCATCTTTGGTCTGAGTGAGAGATATGAGAGATATCAGAAGGTGAGAGAGAAAGGAAACCAGTCTGACTGGCTACATGGTCACCGAGAGAAGAATTAAGCCCTATCTAACAGTGAGGTCAGTAAAAAGTTTAAGGCCTGAAGGTTGTGTTAAATCACCAGGGTTTAATTCAATCAGCCACTATAAACCCACATCCAAATCGCTACGGAAACAAAACATTAACTTCACTGTTACACAAAGAGTCGTGCTGGCAGGAGCTGTATGCAGTGTTGCACGATATACCGATACCAGCCATGTATCGCGATACCCGATAGGACACCACAGGTTATAAGCACCGGTACTAGCATTTTGAAATGACAGCTGTAGCACTGATGTACCACCGGGGGGCAGTGCGTGTGCCTAGCGCTCTGCTTCCTCGCTCCCTTCAGGTATACTCGGCATGTCCGATGCTTATACAAGCGCTCTTGTCGACCAGGATGGCCCATGAATATTCTAAACTCTAAAATATAAATTCTAAAATATAAATGAACTCTTTAAACAAACACACAAATTGCATGATGGACAGAACAGTCATCTCATGCTTTAAAATGAACTGTAGGTCCAGCTAAAAGAAGTGTGTAATAAGCAAACGTGAGTTCGCAGGGGTCGCCATTTTCCACCAGGTCTACTGTCAACTGCCCATGCCTTGCACAAAAAGCAGACGTGCACAGTGAAGTGTTATTTGCTCATATGCAGCCGACAGTCAGGGCTCACAGTCACAACAAGCCCCGCCTTCAAAACATGCTTAAAACCTACACAGGTAGAGAAATACCCGCCCCCCACCACCACCATTCACTGCAGTACAGACTTTCCCTGAACACTTTAAGAGTGAGGACAGAACAGAGTAAAATACAGTGCCAGAGTAATCAGATTGGTGGGAACGCAGCGCTCCTGAAGCACCAACAAGCCCAGCTCAAGAACCACTATCTCTTTAACTCTTAGTCTGGATGAAAGCTTTAACCACAATGACTCTTCTCACCGTCACACATTACACTGTGTGTAAGACCTGTGAAGCTGTAGTAGCTACTGTTACAACAAACACGCACCATCATCATCGTCTTAAGGGGGTTTTAAAAGGGGCCCAGTTCTGCTTTTCTTTTGTCTTTCTTCCCTTCCTTTAGTGTGTTAAGTAGTCGAGTACACGCCTGCAGGAGACACTCTCTCCCACAGAAACCACTTTTCTCAGCTGCCTGAAACGCCTCAGAGGAATTCCACCCCTTTTCTTTTCTGTTACAAGATGACATCATCGCATAACGCAGTTCTTCTTCCCGCCTAACAGCAAGATTGGCATGCCCTCACGCAACACGCAGAGAGATAAAAGAGTAGAAATGTACCACTCTAAAAAGGTCCTGTTCCTGTCTAGCTTACCAAGGACCAGCCTGTTGTACTTGACTTTCAGGGTGGGCGTGGGGGCAGATGCAGGATGCTGCTCTGGCAGTTGATCAATCAGGAAAACAAAGTTTTGGGAAAACTGCTAAACGTAAATCTATTCCAGCGGACCCCAGAAATTATGAATATATGAAAATTTATGAAAGTATGAATACTGAAAATTAGCACAGCAGGTCCCCTTTAAGGAATTGTGTAGGCCTGTAAAGAAACAACTTTTACAATAATAATAATAATAATAATAATAATAATCATTTTAAATAGCATGTCACTTAGTTACAATTTTAAATTTTAAGAACTTAAACATAATACAAATACATAATACAAATTTTAAGAACTTAAACATAATAATAACAATAATAATAATAATAATAATAATAATAATAATAATATGCTTTCGAACATTAGGGGCTACTGGAGGAATTACTTGCCTTTGGTGATTTTTTTTCATAAATTTGCTTTAATAAACATTTTGATGCAGGTTCAATTAATTTTTATTTACTTATTTATTTATTTATTTATTAGGAATCATAATTTAATCATATACGAGTGTGAATTGAAATAAGTAAGCTTGCTTTATTTTTTGTATTTAGTATTTTGTTGATTTAATTACAGGCCAAACATTCATTCCACCACAGGCCATACATTCCAGCACTCTCCACTGTAACATGTCCTCAGGATGTTGTTGTCATGTTCAGAAACCATGTGGGTTAGTGTGGGGTCTTTGCTCATGCTTGCCTCGAGGTTCTTGCTCAAGACGTTGAGTCACTACTGTAACCTGTTCTGTATGAGGTGTTTATTACAGTGGATACCAGCTAATGTTTGTTATCTAACCACAACAACTTCTGGAGTTGTTCTCAGGGCATCATTAGTAGCAAGAAACAGTTCACTGAAGCAAATGAAAACAAGAGTGAAGATCAGATTCACAACACTTTCACAGACGCAAAGCTTGCTACTATAGCTGTTTAGCACAACGGTTCTCGACTCTGGTCCTGTAGGACCCCCTGCCCTGCACGTTTTAGTGGTTCCTCTGCTCCCAGCACACCTGATCCAACCAGTCCTCTTATTAAGAAGCCCTTCCTCAGTTAAAGTGGGAGTGTTTGGCAGGAGAACATAATCATTAGCAGGGCAGGGGGTACTCCAGGACCAGGGATGGTAAACACTGGCTTAGCAGACGTAAATCATAGTGTTTGACTACAGCTCTCACAGAAGTAGATAAATAAAACAGCTTTTATTTGGTGTGAAGAGTTTACCGTTCAATCTCAAGCCAAAAAAAATCACAGCTGTTTCTTCCTTTCTATCTACTTTCCTCCTTAAATAAGATGATTTCTCAATGCTAATGTCATTTGTTAGGACAACTAACTGTCCAAATCAACAAACAACATCAACCGCAATCCAGCAAAGCCATAAATTCATAAACTTTAACTTTAAGTCATAAAGTAATGTACTATTTTGAGCAAACACGCTAATAAAAATACATGCGTCATATTTCACTTGTCTTTCACTTCTTACTCTTCTAAGACCAATCAATGATACACAGTAACCTAGATCACTTTCTGAATGTAAGTTCACGCTCCCTCAGCAAATATTACAGTGTATTACGGCTGCAGCTATCGATTATTTCAGTACATTCTACCGATTATTCCATCGGTCGCTCGAATAATCGGATACATAACACCGAGAGCGATAGTACATGTACAAAAGAGAAAATAAAGACATCTTTTAACATGAACGAATGATTTGCTTTCTTTAACCAATGTATTACCTCTCAAAACTAAACCCAGAGTGCCAAATTACATTGTGGGTTAACCTGCTGTATTGGATTGGTGCATTTTAGGCTCCAGTTGCTCCCGACACCAACTAACATCTTGCTTTCAGGGGTATTTTAGGCATCACTGTGAAGGGAGTAGGTGTGTTTATGGCTGTGTGGTTGGTGTGGCACAACGGCTAACACCAGTACCCGCAAGGGTGCTATCACACCACGTGGGGGATTGGGTTTCGATTCCCGGTCTACGTGACTATGCTGCACTACACCAATAAGAGTCCTTGGGGAAGACTCCTAACACTACATTGGCCATCGATTCCCGGTCTAGGTGATTATGCTGCACTACACCAATAGGAGTCCTTGGGGAAGACTCCTAGGAGACCACGCAGCACTACACCAATAAAAGACCTTGGGGAAGACTCCTAACACTACATTGGCCATCGATTCCTTGTCTAAGGTGATTATGCTGCACTACACCAATAAGAGTCCTTGGCCAAGGCTCCTAACACTACACTGGCCTACCTGTAATACAATTAACCTTGCAAGTCGCTTCGGATAAGATCCTCAGCTAAATGCCATAAAATGGAAACGTAAAAAATGTCTGACTGTCATCTTCATAATAACACCAATTCAACACTTAGCCAATCTAACGAAATCATAATCAGCTACTATATTAATTTACATTATTAAGTAGCCATTACATTTAGCTATAATTAACACACAGTGTATGTTAATAATGTTATTTTTGCCTTGTAACATGTTAACAATGGCATTTTTACTAGCCTTCACCTCAACTAGAACTAACTGATGTACAATAAACACTAATGTCCACCTTGTGTCGTGTCCGCTCTGTGGAAGAGGTATTACATGCTAATAAGCTCAAGCATTGTGTTATTGTGGAAGGCTAGTTTAGTTTTACAACAGACACACTGTACAGAGTTTTCTTTTCTTTTTAACTAAAAATGATCCCAGACTTTCTGGCACTTTCTCTGGACTCTCTCTTCTTCTCACCCCTTACTTTTTTCTCTCCCTCTTTCTCCATTTTCCAATTCATGCCATTAAATCAAGTATTCATGTCACAGTCCCACACCATAAGCGCACTGTGTGACAGTAAAATTCATCCATGTGATAGACACTGAGCTATATATAGACACACACACACACACACACACACACTGATGTAGATGAAACAAAGCTCGATTCTTAGTAATCAAGTCACTTGAGTTTCTCTCTGTGGTGTTTCTGTGCATCTGACAATAAAGGCAGCATAGAGCTTCTTTATACAGTGATAGAAAACACAAGCAAATCCATTTTACTATGACCAACATGGACATGCATGCAAACCTCGTATCCTATAAGCAAATCTGAATCATTTAAAGGAGGCAAAGACCAACTCTCAAGTCATCACCAATGATACGTAAGGTAAAGCGGGATTAATAGTCTAAAGGGCAAGTAGACACAGTAGATCGGAGGGTTGCCCACTGAAACGGGAAATACTTGTGTGTGTGTGCAATCTGAGCACTAAGCTGATTTACGACACATCAGTATATCTAAGGACTCCTCTGATAGCGGAATCAGTCGATGGGGGCAAGAAATAAAGAGTGTTTGGATGAGTGTAGCAGCTCTGCTGAGCTTAGCCAGGCTCAGCTAACACAGAGAAGCAGCTGTCTGATAGTGTGGGAGGTGAGAGTGCTTGTGTGTTTGTGTGTGTGTGTGTATACATGTGTGCGTGTACGTGTGTGAGAAAGTGTTTGTGTTGTGGTTTGGCTGCCCAGCTGTTAGTTCCGAATGCCATTACCTCACTCGTGTTTGTTTTATTTCTCCTCTCCTTCTCTCTTTCAGGCTCTCCCTCTCTCTCTTTCTCTCTCTCTCCCCATTTTCACCCCAGACTAAGTATGAGTAGGAGTACTTGTGTTTAGTACTCTCCGGAACCGTAATGAGTAACCTAAGTCCAATGCTATGACATTAGCTAGCTATGCTACTTTAGTTAACCTGTATCAAGTAGCACTGCAATCCACGTCTATACAGCTGTACAGTGTCTGTACAGTGAAGTTTCATAGTTTTGATCCCTGCTCCTCATCTGTCTCTTACAATAGAAGTCTCTTTAGCACAGTGACGGCAAGAATCACTTCCGAGGCTAATGCATCCAGAGTTTTGTGTTTTGCTGATTGAGCTGCAGTTACACTGTGTGATTTTAGAAGCCTGTACACCTGATCAGACCACAGTGCACCAACAATACACCGTACAATTCATGTTTACACTGTGCAGAAATGCTTGGCACGACTGACATACTATGTGGAATCCAGCCCCTACAGTCAGTTCTGTCTATGGTCATCAATTCCAATAAAGTTAGTACATTCAAAACAGAATGCTGAACACCCGAGTACTAAACGAAAGCATTAGGACAACGAGCCAGAGCAGCTTAGCTAACTTGTGCAACACTGTGCAGTGAAAAGATAATGATGATTATGTACACAGTAGGACAATAGTACAACCATATCACAAATACAATTATACTTTCTAATCCTCCTCATGCAAACACAGTAAAGCCAGCATATACAGACTTCACTTCCGCAAATGTCAACTCTCTTGTCACCTCCACTTGTTTTTTTCCACCTACACTGGGGAAGCTGCTGTGATTGTGACCGCAACTGTGTTTGTGTGCATTTAAACATGAGCTACAATCTCACAGTACATGTCTGGCAGGGATTTGCCAAGGCTGACGGTTTAAAGTGACCAGCTACTTGTGTCCGACCTCCACGGAGCCGGTAACGGATCCTCGTTTACTACCAGCTTAAATCATAAATTCCTCAGTGCAGAGGTGCACACTAACTCGGCTTACAGCTCATATCAGGTATCAGATAGTGTTGGATGTTGGCATGGTGCATTTTCATGAGTACAAGTAAATTAGCACCGCTTTGGGCCAATACCCGGTATCAATATCGGGTAAAATACATATTTCAATGCATCTCTATATGCACCTAAAGTACCTTGCATTTCACTTTGTTTGATCTCTTTGCTGATAAACAATACACAGGGAATTTGCATCCACAAATCAAACTGCTGAATTCGTGTCAGAATGAAATAAAGTCCCCTGTAAAAAGTAAATCAAAGCACAGCGGTATGGTTTTCCACCCTGCGGTGCTTCAAACATTCCATTAATTTAACCTTGACTTCTTACATGTTTACATGTACAATAGAACAGCATGTTGAATTTGTGTCCGAATTGAATAAAACTCACCTTGAAAAGCGATCAGCTTGCAACTACACTGCATTTCAACATGCAATGCTTTAAACGCGGCAAAACAAAACCCAGTACAATCACTGTACGTCAGTCCAAGCAGCTCAGAATTCATACCACAATACAACATAATCATTTTCCAATCACAGCCCCTTTGGGAAGGGGGAGGAGGGGGGTAGCTGCAACTTCATCCAGAGAAAATAAGCTTTTGCTGCTCAGTAAAGGAGGAAATAAACTCTTTAATTGTACAAGCTGAGGACGGTGCAGTTAGACATGACTACATCTACGTCCTGTTTAAAGTTAAGTGGCTTTTTGCAAACACGGGCCAGATCCTCGCAGTCAGTGGTAAAGAAGAGGAACCCAAAGCTCAATTAGACACGGCTCCAGCTGCGCGCAGTGTGCTTAAAAATGTCTGTCCCAATTGGCACTATAATTTGCCATCTTAACTTCATACCAACCAGGCTGAAGTAGCTATTTACTCACATCTTCTGATTCACTTGGCTCATTATTCGCAGCATCTGAATAACTTGGCAAACCATGGTAAACTAATGAGAGTGTTCAGTTTCACCTAAAATTAGTTTTAGCTGGCCCAAGCCGAATTAATACTTCAAAATGACAGATTTATTACTTAAACGGCATCAATTTAATACTTAAAAATAACAGATTTAATAATAAGCCTGACATCAATTATTTTTTAACATTAATTCAGTTATTTTTAGGTATTAAATCATTTTCCAAGTGCCCTGTTCCTGGCTAGACTGCTGGAGTCTGAAGCTGTTTCCGAATTTCGGGAAATCTTCACCACTGGCTGCAAGAACCTGGCCCATGTTCTCAAAAAGCCACTCATGTTTAAACAGCACGTAGGCCTAGTCCTGGGTAACTGCACCATCCTCAACTTGTAGAATTAAAGTGTTTATTTCCTCCTTTACTCTGTGGTGAAAGCACATTTCTTTTGAAAGCACAAGTTCGGCTACAACCCGCTCAAAGGGCTGCGATTGGACAGTGATTACACTGCGGTATGAATTCCACGCTGCTCGGACTGAAATGCAGTGAATGTACTGGATTCTGTTTTGGCACGTTCGAAGCACCACACAGTGAAATGTAGTATGGTTGCTTTACAAGGTGATTTGAATGAATTCGGCGTTTCATTCTTTTGAATGTAAACCTACATGTACTGTTTTTCTGTTAAGAGGTCGAGCGACGTTAAGTCAATGCAATGGATCCTCTGTTTTTCATTTGGGCATGTTTACAGTGTTTATCGCCTGTTTAAACAAAGTCTCGTGCGTGTTGCATTTAACGTTTCCACTGCATTTCAGTGAGGCATCCATGTCTGAAGCTCTGTACGGTGGAAAGCAATACAGCTGTGCTTTGATTTAATTCTACAGTGGATGGAATTAAATTCCGACATGAATTTAGCACTTTGATTAGCACATGTAAATCCTTGTGTATCGTTTTTCAGTTAAGTGGTTGTTTTTCATTTTGACTCTGCATGTCAGTTTGGTACGAACTGCAGTCCATAGCAATTAGGTACTTAACAAGTAGGTAATTGTTTTCGGTCTCAGCAACTATAAAACCAATTTTTCCAGTATGCAGTGTGTCCAACATTTTGCAGGGACATTGTTCCACACCTCTGAAGTTTAGTCTTAGGGTAGAGATACACTTGCTGTGTTCACTTGGACAACTGGCTGCATCATTAACGTAACTGAACACCGACTTACCCATGTGCTACGCATGTTACTGGAGACCTCTTCTAGAGGGCAGACCACTCTGTTTGTCCAGCACTGTCCACCGTGCACAGAGATGACATTCTCGGGTTTGTTTCCATGTCGACTTTTACAATAACACTGTTCTCTCGCCAGCTGTTCTGACAAACATGTTGTCACTGTGGATCAGCAAGGACGCGTTTTTGCGGTCGAAACTTTCCGCCGGTTTGATGCTGTGGGCTCCCTGCACCGCCTCTAGTGTTTTTGAGTGTGTAGTCAATAGCAAGTATACCTCTACCCTTAGAAGCTGGCTGCAATTTTGGCTTCTCAGGGTCCAAGTAATCCCAAACACAGTCAGTGATGTTGCGATTTGGAGTGGCCACTTCACTGTTCTAAGACCACCAGCACCACTTTTTCCCTTTTCTCAGTAAGAGGATCTTCACAGCTTACTGTGTCCCACAACACAGTTCTGTCTTCTCACACTGGAAGGATGGATAGAAACCTTTTGGTTTTAAACACCAATTAAATACATGAAGGGTGGTCTCTGACTTTGCACAGCATGTATGCAAGTAGGGCAAATTGTGGAATTGTATTTTAAAAGAGTACAATATTCAAAACGCAAGAGCTGGAATTTTAACTATAGGCTAGATAGATAGATAGACAGACAGACAGATATATAGATAGACAGAGAGATTGATACAGAATCTAGATATAGATTCTTCCCAAATCGTTCAGCCCTTTATGTAAGTGTAACAGATTTTCCCATATGTATTATATACGTAATTATCTGCGTGCAATAATAGTTATCAAATTGCCAAACCCGTACGTGAACCTCGCTAGTCTTTAAAACGGTTTCCGTTCTAAAAGATGACTTTACAATGTGAGGAGCATTTTGTTGGCCCTTACACTCTTCTCTTCCTTCCTTTCTCTCTCTCTCTGGAGACAGCGTGTGCAGTCTTAGAGAACAGAGGGAGAGCAAGCTGCTGCCCAGATCCCTAATGTAGAACTCTCACACACGCCGCCAGGACGCCATGCTGCCAACACACACACACACACACAAAGAGAGCGAGAAAGTCAGACAGAGATAAAGAGATACAGACAGACTGAAAATGGCATCTACCCCCCTACAAACACACACAAACACACACACACACACACACACACACTCACGCACCTGTTGGCAGTGTCATCCACAACAAGCTGTTCTACTAAAAAATCAAACACGGCATTAGAGACCACATGATCGTGTGGATACGCATCTAATAGGCTTTGCTTAAAGGAAACACCTCTGGCTGTTAGATTCACTAACGTAAAGCCGAGCCACTCTTTAATATTACAGTGACAACCGATCTCCTGTGCGTGAACGGCAACGGCTCGCATAGGACGAGCCATCTATAGGATACGTTTCAAAAACCCTAAATAATGCAGTGCGGCGGCCCTTTACCTTGATTTAATGAGACGATACGTGAGCCAAGTCAATTCAATCAAGATAAGCCAGTGGACAGTGAGGCAGTAGGGCCTTGATAGAACACACCGGTGCCAATGCAAATATTAACCTTTGATTGGACTGTTTGGAAACTGAGCAAGTCTAGAAGAGACAAGAGATAAAAGGAGTGTTTATGTACTATGGCATGTAGAGACCACCAGAGCACTCCGCCTAATCACAAGATCCATCTGCGGAAAGACGGCACAGTGTGTTCGGCTTGAAGGCACTTTCATGGCACACGAAACACTATGCACCATACGCCCACTTGATCAACCAACGTTTGGTCCAAAATCAAAGGCATCAACAGGAGGTTTGTCCAGCCTCTACCCTTTATAGAAGGCTACACTAGATGTTGGGAAACTGCTGTGAGCATTTGATTGCATTCAGAGAGCATCCACTAATGCACCCAAGAGCATTAGTGAGGTCTGGTACTAATGTCTGAATCACATACAACACTCCAGCTCAAGGCTCTGGGTGGAGCGCCATCCCCCTAGAGAACACAGTTCCACTGCTTCAGAGCCCAAAGCTGGGGGGGCTTTGTACCCACCCTAGGTGATGCTTGGTATTGGGTATGGTGGCCTTCATCTCATGTGCAGCATATATCTGTGCCAGCAACGGACGCACCTGAAAGTACCTGAACTGACTAATTACAAATTGCATCGGGCTATTTTTACACACAGTCAACAAAATTTTGTTTTTCTAGCTTTCTGAAATTAGAACAGACATAACGTACCAGACAACAACTATCAAAACCTGAAAACCCATCACCTTGATTTTATTATTAATTCAGCATAAAAAGAAACTCGAAAAAGAAGAGGACAGAAATAGAAATAAAGCACTAGGATATCAATAAGAATTACATTCCTAAGATAACGCTATAAATGGTGTGCCATCTGGTCAGCTACTTGTGATTACACAGTTTAAGCAGCCGTTTTTATACACTGGTGGTGGTTGTTGTTGCTGTTTACATGCTTTCCGTAATTGGTCCAAATTGGTATGTAAAAGACTAAGCAATTAACCAGCAATTTCTTACCAGCAAAGAAATAATTATCTGACAAATGCAATCAGTGAAAAATGTAAACCTCATTTTCTTTTCCTATTTCTAATAAACAATCGCTCAGACTAGGTGGGCTTATCACGTTGAGGACCCTCTTTTGGACTGTTGGCATGAGGGTTTAACTGGTTCCGCTAGACAGGCCATTTAAAAAACACTAACGCATGTGGCTTAAAATAAGTAAGTGTTCTGGACCAATTTTTGAGAGAACATTAGCACAACAACAACAACATGTGTGCGTGTTAGGATGTGTGTGTTTGTACAGTGTGAAATGTTGTCACTCTCTGTGCACTGTGAGCTGATGTAACCAAAGACAAATCCCTCGTATGTGTGAACACACTTGGCAAATAAAGCTTGATTCTGATTCTGACTCTGAACCTCTTCATCCATGTTCTTTGAGACAAAGTGCGCCGCATGGCTGTGTGAGGAAATCAATCATGAGTGTGAAAAATTCAGGGATGGACATGGTGGGTGGTGACAGGCTTTCGAGAGCTACTTCGTTCTATTGTGCCAATGCTAAACTCAGCCGTGGCATTTAACTTCGGTTTTACTTGGGTTTGTATTGAGTGGTAAGTAGAACTTCAGAATGTAGAGCTTTCAGTAGAACATCCTTATATATTCCAGTCAGTTCATCGCATTTTAGATTTTGGTCATATAATCACGCAGGCAGTATAACTGTTGGCCCATTGGTTTAAACCAAATCAAGTATATATAGGTTGTTTAATATGGTTTGGGCCTGTTTTCTTTATATAGATGCTCCACTCATCAGTACTATGCGTCCACACAGGAATACCTTTATCAGTGCATTTTAAAATAGAAGGCTGATGGCAGGCATTTTACATGGATCCATCAATCAGATTTCAGAACCAGAACTATGGGTAGTGTTGATATTTTGATGGGTCACATCCTTAATTTCACACTTGCTGGCCATCGATTAATCACTGACAGTTATTGGTAAAAAAAATAATTTGCCAGTATTTGCATCTCTTCTGTTTTGATGCATGTACAGTATGTACACTACCAGTCAAAAAAACAAGAAAGCAGAGAAAAAAAATCATATCATATCATAAAATCATAACAACATCATAATGGAAAAAGAGAACAAAGTGATGAAGCTTTTCTTTAACATGGTGGGAGAGATGGGCACTAGCATTCACTTCTTCGCATGGCTGCCTCTGAAAGAGGCAAACTGTGGCTGGTGCCAGGGACCTGGAAAGCCACAGGAACTGAGATGTTTTTCAGCAGCTGAGTAAAGGTCACCTTTTCTTTCCTCTCTCTCTCTCCCTCTCTCGCTGTCTCCCCACATTTCTTTCTGTCTCTCTCTCTCTCTGTCTTTCCACCTCGCCCTGTCAACAACAACAGCAACATGAAGAAACCAAACAGGTCCTAAAGGTGAGATGATGGAGGTTAATCCTGTAACACCTGGCGTCTTTATCACTGATGGATGACCTGCTCTCCATACCTGAAACCCATCAGACAGTGGCCGCCGAAACTGCTCTCAGATCAGCTGCAAAAGACAAACGCGAGTCACACGAAAACGTGCTCTGTCTTTTCATGTGGTCAGGTCAATATGTGATAACTCTAACAGGTCCACTGCGGCTTTCTGGCAGCCCACAAAACCTGAGGAAGAGAAGTTTCAAGCTGAGATTAACAACCTCACATCTTGCTTACCACAACCGTTTCGGGTTTTTTGTTGTGAACAGTTCCATTAAGGGGAAGACCCCCCCCCCAAAGCCAACATACAGTATCGGGGCTGAAAGGAAACCTGTAGTTTCCAGCTGGGCTGTTCTTTCCCGGCACAGCCTATCTTTGGTGTATTGCGCAGCAGCCAACATAAAGATTTAGGCTGACTGGATGGGAGCCCCACTGCACCGGAATCAGGGCTTTCATTTTCCTATAGAATCCATATCAGTCAATCAACATTTATTTGTATAGTGCTTTTTACAACTAATGTTGTCTCATAGCAGCTTTACAGAAAAGCAGATTATGGAATAGTCCACGTATAGACTTGAGGAAAGGAACCGGCGTCCAAGCCCCCTGTGACCAAGCCAAAGGCAACAGTGGCAAGGAAAAACTCCTTTAGAGTAAAAGGAAGAAACCTCGAGAGGAACCAGGCTCTAGGGGGGAACTCATCCTCCCATAGAAGTTATGGCGTGTGATCCATCACTGATGTTCAAAGCCAGTTAATGTTGCTGTTCGTACTGAAGCTGCTGTGAAACTAAACAGTTTAACCCGATGGTCTAGCACCGCTCACCAGACAGAGAGATTTGTGAAACCTTCTGCTGGTTGGCAGGTGTTTCTCTCGGTCCGGCCATAAAGAATAGTTTAAAACCACAATTAACCAATCAGCCCTTAAACCTAAAAATAACGATTGGTCATTTACCATGATAATCATTGATATCGACCGATATGAAAACGTTCTGGCCGCATCACCCAGTCCTACGAGGACAGCATGAGAACATGCACTTTTTACAGTCATCCTGGTGCATTTTGCAGTCATCTTGGTGCAATCACTCACACTGCTTTCCCCACCATCACAAAACTTGAAACAGGAGTAGCGTGACAAAAAACGAAACCAACCATGTTACTCAGTGTGCAGTGCCGGGAGCAGATAGCTCTCACACACACACACACACACACACATTGCAGACCACACCAGGGTTCACCCGAAATGAAACCCCAACCACTGTTTTCTGGAGGACTACAGATCGGCTCTCTGGACCTCCTCCACGCTCGAAAACAGCTTTCATACTCAGCCAAGCACTGAACTCTCAGAGCAAATGGACTCGGTCCGGAAAAATAGCTCAAGCCCTAAGTATGCGTTAATGAAGTTAATTAACACATGGACTGCTGAGGGGATGGCCTACGAACCTGGTGTGGCTCATTTTGACTGTTTTGTTCTGTTAGCATCCCTAAAAAATACCTACCAATATCTCGACAACTAAAATCAATATTGCTGCACGACACCAACACCAGTGCAGCGGTGCAGACGATATTTAGCCCTGCATTATCAGCGGCCCTGCGCGGCAACGTAACACCAGTGAATAAGCAACAGCTTTTCAGCAGGAGGAGACAGAGAAGGAGGGGTTACAGGAGCTTTTGGAGAAGAGCTGTTAGAAGAGTGTGTCTGTGTTCTCCTGTCTGCATCCTCTAGGGGTGGCACTGCTCTGAGCTGAGAGACGGGATGGGACGGCCTCCACAGACGGCTGGACTCTGGCAGGTTGCCAAAAACACCAGGGAACACAGAAGAGAAAGAAATCATCGGCAGAGAGAGAGAGAGAGAGAGAGAGAGAGAGAGGGAGAGAGGGAGTAATTGAAGGATGGGAATTCTCATCATTTTATTACCGCAGACCGAGTGAAAGAGAGACAGAGAAAGAGGGAGAGAGACATGAGGGCTCAAGAAAGAGACGGAATGACAGAGGCTTTGAGGAATGCACATCAGGGAGGGAGCAAGGAAGCTAAAGAACTGAATGAGAGAGGGAATTGGAGGAGAGGAAGGGAGAAGGGATTGGAAAGTAGAGGAGAAACAAGGAAGGAAGAGGCAAAAAAAAGAGCTGCTAGAGCTGAACAACATGATGCAGGAGGGAGAGAAAGAGCAACAGATGGAGTGAAAGATGAGGGGGAAAAAAATAGAGAGGAAGGAAGGATGGGAGGGGAAGGGCAAAAAGGGGGAATAGAGAGAGAAAGCAAGAAGAGAAGAGAAGAGAAGAGAAGAGAAGAGAAGAGAAGAGAAGAGAAGAGAAGAGAAGAGAAGAGAATGAACATGCTCCATCCTGTCTCCAGGGGGGACCTCCTCCTCCACCTCCCCCCCGAAACCTACAGTGGATTCCATCACAGTCAGCAGCTCCTCAGCACAAAAGGGGGATGATGATGGCAATGGTGGTGGGTCTCTGTGTGTGTGTGTGTGTGTGTGTGTTTTATGTGGGGCGGTGTGGCATGAGATGGTGGATGCCTGTAGCACAGACCAGGCAAAGGGGAGGGGGCATGTTTTTGGGGGCTTGTTGTGTGCAGACCAATCAGAGTAAGCCGTCTCAGCTTACAAACTTCTCATACCTTAAACTGCAGAGAGAGGGGGGAGAGAGAGGGAGAGAGAGGGAGAGAGAGAGAGAGAGAGAGAGAGAG
>CM067492.1:9885305-9906083 GCA_034552555.1 Semaprochilodus insignis | reverse complement strand
CACCCTCCAGGACTTGTCCTGTTCAAGAACCAGGAAACGGGCAGGGAACATCATCACAGATGTGTCTCACCCTGGACACAACATATTCCAACTCCTCCCATCCGGCAGGCGCTACGGGACCCTGTACATCAAGACAACCAGACACAGGAACAGCTTCTTTCCTCAGGCCATCACCTTCATAAACAGCTGACCAGTCACATCATCTGCTGGACCATAGTTACTCCTGTTCCTCCATGGTGTTCACCGGTTTCACTCACATGCCAGATTATACACTTCAGTTACTTCCTCGTACATGTACACTAATACTGCTGCACTACCTCAACACTACTGCCTCTACCTCGACACTACTGCCTCTACCTCAACACTACTGCCTTATACTGTTTGTAAATATTATGTATATTGTGAAGATTGTATATTGTAATTGTCTGTATTTATTGGGTTTATGTGGAGTCATTGTGTATATTGTGGAATGTCAGTTAAGTGTATATTGTTACTGTACTAGAGAGACACAAACTGCTGAAACCAAATTCCTTGTGTGTGTCAACATACTTGGCCAATAAACCTGATTCTGATTCTGATTCTGTAGGGTTTCCCACTTAAAATGTCAGTGTTATTTTTTTTTCTTCAACATGGACACATTTGAAATTATAGATGTGTTATTTGAATTAGCCGCTGAATTAGAACCTCAGCTTTTCATGACTGCTGCACAATCACGACCTTAATCATTCAGCTCGTTTATATACTGTATATATTTACTCATAGAGAATCACCCATATGCCAGACCGTGTGAACTTGATCTTCTCTGCTGCTCTTCTAGCATGCATAAAACAGTCACCTGTGTTTTGAAATTCTGAATGGGATTTCCCATAAATGATCCCCCAGTCTGCGAACATTTACCTTCAACTTATATATGACAGATCAAAGGAACTTTAATCAAATGTGGGCTTTGAATGGGAATAAAGGACTCTTATAGACGACTGGAATTATCATTTTGTTGAATTCGACCTTGCTGACAGGTGGGATCACACCCTGAATTAAGGTTTCAATTAACTGCCTGTAGTCACATTCCTGCAAAGAGACAGGGACCGGGGCTGTAATATCTATAAATGTAGAGCACGCCACGTTCGCTTGCTTGGTTTGGGCTGCAGCCAGCACACTGAGACGAAAGGTCACCACTACTAATCAAACTGAGTACACGCTCCGACCTAATGCACTCTGCCCGATTCTTGCCTGTCTGGATCACACACGCACAAATACACAGACACACACAGACACACACACACACACACACTAGTGGTGTGGCCAGAATTTAGGTTCAGGGGGGCCTGGTTACAAGATAGAGGGGCTAACTAGCAAACATTACAACCACCAACTGCTTTATCTCAGTTAAGTCATTAGAAAACTACCTTTTAGTGCCTAGCAAGTTTCTAGCATGCTAGTTCAACTACTGTGCTAGGTAGTACGCTAGGAACTAGCACAGCTAAGCTCTCACATTCTGGGGAAATAGTTGACTAGCCACACTAGCTGCAAGACGGCATAGTAATTTATCATTAAGCATTCATTTCATTGGGAGCAGAGCAACACACCAACTTCTCTTCTTCCTCCTGTTACTGCAGCATCTACTCCTCTGAGGACTAGATTTTGGATCATTGCCATGAAGATTTGATTGCATCCAGAGAGCATCAGTGTGGTCAGTTACTGATGCTGCATGATTAGTTCTGGATCAGTCCAACTCCCAATCCCAAAGGTACACGGTGGAGCTCCATCACTCCCGAGAACACTCCACAGCCCAATGTTGGGGGGCTTTATACCCCTCTACCAGACAAGTAGTGACCTTAGGCTCATGCATGCAACTGAATGTATCTTGAAGTAGCTGAATTTACTAATTAGAAGTGGCTGCCTTGATAATTAAGTAAATGTAGTTAGTTATAGGCGTTAAAGTAGAAGATATACAGGGGTTGGACAATGAAACTGAAACACCTGGTTTTAGACCACAATCATTTATTAGTATGGTGTAGGGCCTCCTCCTCCTTTTGCGGCCAATACAGCGTCAGTTCGTCTTGGGAATGACATATACAAGTCCTGCACAGTGGTCAGAGGGATTTTAAGCCATTCTTCTTGCAGGATAGTGGCCAGGTCATTACGTGATGCCTGTGGAGGAAAACGTCCTTCTTGGTGGTATGCTGACATTACCCTGGATACCGTGGCTCTTGATACATCACAAAGACCTGCTGTCTTGGTCACAGATGCGCCAGCAAGACGTGCACCAACAATTTGTCCTCTTTTGAACTCTGGTATGTCACCCATAATGTTGTGTGCATTGCAATATTTTGAGCAAAACTGTAAAACTGTGCTCTTACCTGCTAATTGAACCTTCACACTCTGCTCTTACTGGTGCAATGTGCAATTAATGAAGATTGGCCACCAGGCTGGTCCAATTTAGCCATGAAACCTCCCACACTAAAATGACAGGTGTTTCAGTTTCATTGTCCAACCCCTGTAGGTAGATATGGTGTCTGAAAACCACAGTGTTGTGCCCTAAACATTTTGGTCATTTCTTGCCCAGTCATTGGCGTTGAGTGTTCGGAAACACCGTGCACTATTTACACACAGGAATAACATGGAATAAAGCAGTTGTAAGAGTTGTAGTCCACGCTGAAGTTGGAGGCCACGTTGTAAGGCAGGCAGGTGTCATGCCTTTACATTTCGGTCATTTTTGGCCAGCCGGTAGTTCTGAGTGCCAAAACACAGTGTACTATTGAAACGTAGAACAAAATACACCGTACCCAAATCTTTGATTAAATATTGTTTTAAGATAAGCACCACGGCAGACAGATCGCAGCATCGTGTTCACATCCACGCTGATCAGGCCTGCAAATGCGCGAACGCTGGGACGTGGGCGGAGAAGGGGACGCTACTGCTCCCGCCCATTGTCCTTATATTAACTTCCCATCATAAAACAATCTGAAAGGCCAAGCTGGCAGACTGAGGAATCAGCCGCCTGTGCCAGGGCTATACTTAGAAAATTACAGCATTCTCCCCTCAACTCCGAGTGCGTCGCCGCAGAAAACAACCACGAGGGAATTGCATGCACGCACATATAGAGAGGAGGAGAAAGCCTGCGTGCTGACTTGAAGGAATAGTTTAGTACGAAATTCTCCCTTCACCACAAACGTGGTTCGTCAGCCAAGACATGCTTGGTGGTTGTTTGGTTTTGCACTGGAGCTAAGAGGCTAATCCAGCTAATAAGTGATGGGAGCTTATACCCCACCGAGTAGCATGAAGCTGCATGCCTGAAACAAGACTTGCTTATGTGGTCTCTGATATTGCATGACATAGCATTATGGACGAAAATACATTGCATGGCTAAAAACAGCAGCAGCAGGAATCTTGGATCTATATTTGTCCACTTTTATAGATAACAGTATGTTATACCGTGTCACAAATCACATAAGTAAGTCTATTTCAACACTGTTCGAGGCAAGCGTGCAACGATTTAGGTATGCAGTCTGCACTAATGCTAATACTAGATGCTAATTAGTAGGTCTGTTTGAGTCAGCTCCAAGTGGTCTGGCACGTTATTAAAGAAATAATTCAGCAAGAATGTGATTTTCTGCTTACCCCAAACGCAGGCATGTTTGAAGTCCAAATTTTGCCTCTGTGCTTCAGAAATGGAGCTGCAAGGCTGAGGTTGATAGCATACACTGAAAGCCAATAGTCTCCAAAACTGCTTCCACAAATGCATGTTTAAAACTCTGAACCTGCTCAGTCCGCATCCAGTTCATAAATCAGTGTTGATTAGTCATGGCCAGCTCCCCCCTGCAAGCTATGTCCTCCCCATATCATATGATGCTATCAAGCTAAGAACATAAAGGCTTGTGTGTGCTTCCTCTGGGTCACGTGAAACCACCCAAGCTACTACTAAAGAAGCATCACTGGACAGCATCAACACGCTCGGAGGGGAGTGCTAACCAGTTGTGTTACTTCAACTAACCGACACCTGCATTAGGTAGCATCAAGGAGGGCCATCCTACTAGGAGGACACCAAAAAGGAGGACATCCCACCCCCAAAAGTGGCAGTCATAAAGTGGGGGTGTCTTGCACGATACTAGAACAGAATTAAAATCATAACCTAACCTATATAACACAAAGATGGCTTTACTCATCTAATTGGGTGGAATGGATCAGTCGGATGGGAGCTTACTAACTGACTAGCATTTAGGGCTAGTATTGAGGGCTGAGGCGAGTCATGATGTCACATGACCTTGGTAAAACAATGAAATGCAAGGCATGTCTTTTGACACGGATGTGAGCCAATGGTACACATGATATTGTTGGCAAGTGAACATTCTAAGTAGTTCATCTCGAAAAGAGGACTAATAGGCATCGGTCCAAGTATTGCACTGGATGGAAGACTGGGAGTTGAAAAAACTGACTGTCCGGCCTAAAAGCGGATATGTGGCCACCCTATTTCCTACCTGCTCAGAGACAGTGGATACAGAAGGATGTATCAATGCTCGGAACCAAACTCACAATCTCCTGGCGACAGGGCCAGACAGTTAGTGCCCCTGGATCTAGACATCAGGGACACGAGTTGTCAGTTTAATTACATGACAAGGGCGTTCCCAGACTACTGGTTGTACTCGGGCACATACAGAAGTAAAGGGGGGCACGGTCCAATCTCTTTGCTTGCCAGCTGTATGACTGTGGCCAGAACACACCGCATGAAAAACAGTTTTGCTGAATAAATACTCTAAACAGCGAATGTGTTTCTGCTCTAATGTTTTATTTAATTATAGTTATTCCTGCAAGCATCAACTACTGATTCATAAACAAGATGATGCAATCGGCATGTAGTTTTTTTGTTACTGTCTCAAATTATTATTTCATTTGTTTTGTAGTTAAATCTAATTGCACTACATAATAAAAGATATGAGCTAATACTTTTGGTTCAATGTGCATTTTAATGCCTGTATAGATACAAGCTAGGCTATAGGTTAGCATTAGCATTATTCTGGCTGCTCTGTGCTCTGTCCCCTATCCAGCCTAATTTCATGGAAACTGGATAGGAAGGAGGATCATGGGAAATGTAGTGTTGTAATGTAGTTTGGTCAGTTATTAAGGTTTGTGTAGTTGAAACGGGACAGTTTGAAACAGGAAACGTGGTGCGGTATGTATTGACTACAGCTGGGTTAAAGGGATTAGTATGCAAAAGAGATTTTTGGTGCCAAACTACTCCTCTAAATGCTAACATGTCGGAGTTCCCGTTCCTGTCGCCGTCTGTCAGCCATTTCTGTTTAAAGTGCTGTGGAGCTGAGCTTGCCAGGCCCATGATGCAATGTGGACTCTATGTCTATTTATAAAAAGGGGCTTGGTGAAGAGCTCTGTGGAAACACTCTGCGTCTCTGGCTCTTTCTCTCGGGACGGAGACTGCCCCTTCACCTCCAGACGAGTCAATGTTTGAGTGTGCTGTGCTATTTATGTCACAACGGCCTATCAGAAGCAGCCCGGCCTCAGGATCCGACCTACCTGTGAATGTGGCGTCTTATGTAACTCCAGCAGCCAGATTAACACCATCCTCAGATTAACTCTCTCTCTCCCCCTCCCTCTCCTCTGCCCACCTCTCTCTGTTTCTCTCTCATCTTGGTCCCCTCTCTCTCTCTTTCTTTCTTTCTCTCTCACGCACAGACACACACACATCTCAGTCCCTCTCTTTCAGTATCTCTCCATCTCTCTTCTTGTCCCATCACTCTCTCTCTCGCTTCCTTTATCGCTCCCCCTCTCAATCCCTCTGTGCCTCTCTTCCAACTCTGTCTCTTCCACGTCATCTCTCTCTCACTTTCTTTATGCACCATCTCTCTGTTCTCACTCTCCCTCTCTCATTGCTCATCTCTCCCTCACTCCCTCTCTCCCTTTCTTTTCTTGCTCCATCTCTTTCTCTCACTTTATTTTCCCCTGCTCCGTCTCTCTCACTCCCTCTATTATCTCTCTTCTCAGTCCCTCTTTTCTTGCTGTAATTGTAATCCTCTCTCTCACTCTCACTGAACGTGATGGACTTCACTTTGCTTAAGATGAGCGTCTACAAGTAGGCTGTCATGCTGAAACTACTTAGACTCTATTAAACCACCAGAAGAACTACACAGCTAACAACGTCCCATCACACGGTGTGGGTGAGAAACTATGTCAGCATAGTTTCGTAACAGGACTGAATGAAGACAAGAATGTTAAAATCAAGTGAACCTAGTAAATGCATCCACTATATGGCCAAATGTATGTGGACACCCCTCCTAATTACTGAATTCCAGTGTTTCTGCCACACCCTTTGTTGACAGGTGTATAGAATCAATAATATGGCCATCTAGCAGTCTCCATAGACACCATACACCTTTACCACAAGTCAATCTGTGAAAACTCTGCCCTGCTAGATCTGCCCCAGTCAACTGTAAGTTTCACGCTTCAGTAATGTGATATATCTCTTCTACTCATAAACACAAATGAATGTGCATTTCTATATGATTAAATTAATTTAAAATTAACAAGCAGCAAGTGGGATTATGCATTAATAGCAATCTGATGCCTTAAATTGAATATCAGCTCCAAAACCTGTTGGTACCTCTTCTTTCTAATTGTGATAGAGAAGACTAAATTATTATCTAAATTATGTCACCTGCAATTTCTGTAGCATAAAAATTTGTGTAATTTATAGCACACAGTACATTACACTAACCTGACTGTTCAATCCAAGCAAGAAGGACCTGGGTTCAATTTCTGGCCCAGGGCATCTGGGGTCATTTCTATGTGGAATATCCATGTTCTCCCTGTGTCTGCAGGGGTTTCCTCCAGTACATTTGAGATGCTAATTAGCCCCTAGATGTGAAAGTGTCTCGACCCTGGAATGGACTGGTAGCATTGTTGATCACATATGTAGTTACTGCTCGGTGACAGTTATTACCCCCTTCTCAACTGACATCCTTGACTTTTTTACAGTAATGAAAGCCATATGAGATCAAGTAGAACTGGTCTCAGCATTCTGCAAATGGTTTGGCATGTATGTATGATTCAGCCCAGCGCCGGATGGCTGGCTAGCTGGTAAATGCTAGTTTCGGTGCTAAATCTAAATCTAAATGTTGCTTGCCAGACTGACAAACACTACGATAGTTAACTTTCTCTTGCAAAGATCAGAAAAGTGAGCTGCATTTGAAACCGTAGTGCAATATGTGACCCATTAGACAGTTTCTGAGTTGTAGCCCAGTGTCTGGGTTTATTGCTTGAAACTGAGTACATCAACTCATAACTGTGGCACAGTCACTGTAACACACACCCTGTATCATACGGCCTCTCGTAGCATATTGCTTTATGTCGGGGTACAGTCTATGTGATATCACATGTTTAGTATCATTAGAAATATGCAATTTTGAAACCAGCAAATGCTCTCTACCCAGCCTGAACATGACTTTAAACAGGTCTGATGTCCTGGACAATACAGCATCCTCCAATGGCAGTATTTTAAAAGGTGCTGTGACATTACTGCATGTGACCGCAGCATGGCAGGAGACCACAAGGCTAAACATGTGGACATGGCCAGTGTCGGCTCCGTGTGGCCGGAGCATCTTGAAGATGGTCGAAAATGTCAGACACGCTCCTCCGCCAGAAACTGAAGCCACACTGGGACCAGTAATGCCGTTCTGTTTGCTCTGCATTCAGCTGGACAGCGCTCTGATTCTGCGCAGACAGACGGCACACTGTACCAAAACGCCAGCCAGGGGAATTTATTTGTTTGCCCTTAGCCTGCTGCTGCTGGGGGTGATTTTTAGACCAAAGGCTTATGTGTTTTAATGGCAGAAGGGCCTGTGCGGATTTAAACACACATAAATAGCCTACAGTGTCATCTGTAGTGTAGTTGTCCGGTCGAGCTAGCTGCTACAGCTAGCTCAAACGTGCTTGTGATCTCTGGGATTTTTGCTCCTGATCCGTCCTCTGGATGTGTTTGTCTTGTCGCATGCTTAAGCCAACTGTCAAGGCTGGAATGCAAGGGTTTTTTTGGAAGTCTAATTGGTGGATTTAGGGTGGGCCTTCCTGGCATCCTGTAAAAGGTTATTGGTGGAATTACAGGCCGGCGAAAAAGCACGGGATGAAATGATCCCTCTAAAAGAATGGGTTCTTTGCTTTTTCAGTGAATTATCGAAATAGCTTTTAAAAGAACATCCGGTGGCAAGGACAGTAAGCCTCACTTGTTCTAAGTAATTCTAGGCATCGGAGAGAATGTCTATTTAAAGCTTCTATAATAAGGAAGAGGAGAGCAAGATAGAGAGAGACAGAGATCGAGAAAATCCTGTTTAAATATCATAAAGTCATCATCAAGGTGTCACATCATTATAACCAGACATATATTTTTCCTCTCTTAGCATAACTGATAGAAGGAACATGTCAGAACACTGCTCTTTATAAAAACAGGGAGCAGGAAATTCTCATCTAGCCAGATAACTTAAACCCAAAGTCAAGTTTATCAGACAGGAGGAGAGCCAAGAGCCATTAATGCTGGATAAACCTCACTTTGTCTGAATACATCCAGCTTACTGAGAAATCAAGGCCAGAGTGTTCCCAACTCAGTTTTCTCTACATCTAGATTTCTTTACACGTTTGCACATTTAGATTAACATCTTGTTCATCTTCTATCCATGTATCACATAATCTATATATATAATATATACATATAGATATACACTCCTTATCAAGAATAGCCGTACGAAGAGTTGCATCCAGAAGGCATCAACCAACTGGAATGAAACTTGATGGGTAGGTTTAACGTTGTGAGACATGCAGATGATTCAAGTTTTACGCTCGGCTGCGCATGTGGCGTGGACAAGGACGAGCCTTATCCCTGTACCTGACTGACCCAGTGGCCACGATTGCGGACATTCACCAAGCAGTGGTGCCCACCATGACTCATCCTGTTAGTGTCAGCACCATTGGCAGATGGCTGCACGACGCAGGACTAGATGCACACAGACCGCTACAATGACCGCCCTTAACACCACTGAAGACTGCAATGGTGTCGTGCCAGACTGTCATAGAGTGACTCAGAATGGCAGCGGGTCATCTTCAGTGACGAGTCCTGCTTTTGTCTTGGTGGAGACGACCAACAATACGACGCCATACTGAGAGACTCTACTTCTGTATGTGTAGCTCAATAAATGTTGTCCATATCAGTCTAAATGTATCATCATTTATTGTTCCTGGTAATCTTTAGCTTCCTTCCCATAAGCAATTGATCCCATTTCAATAACACTTGAATACCATACAATACCATACCATACCATACAAGACCTATGCTTTGGATGTTATGCATAATGTAAGATAGCAGTTCTGAGAACCAGGATTAAGACTGGAATTAGGTTTCTGGACAACGGAGCAGGTTATGTCAGGACATCTTGCTTTCAGTCCGAGCCCCTAGCATCAGTCAATACACACACACACACACACAAAGAGTGCTAAAGCTGAGTGGACTGGAAATCCAGCTTAGTGGGGGGTCTGGTGTGCCCCAATTAGGCAAAAGTTGAGATTAGCTCTAATAAGGATCTGGAGCTAAATTAGATAGAGTGGGATTAGGGGCCTGCCGTGGAGGCGACTGACTATGATAAAAATAAATTAATAAATGCTATAAATAACCACGCGCATGCAAATTACAGGGCATGAGGGCGCAGAATTACAGATTACTAACAGACTTACACAGCAACAGGCCTGCACTGACCCTTCACTTCACTGACCTCACGTGGGCGTGTTGAATCAACCGATCATGCCACAGGGTTGGGGGAACTGGACCAATGAGAGGATCTAAAGGAGCACCGACAGAGACAGGGCCAGCTCACTTTGATCCAAACTCTGTGAAGATGAACAGAACAATCTCAAAACTCAGTTCAGGGTAGCTCAACAGACCACAAACACTTCTCCTCAAAGTGATTCAGAGTGGTCTGATGTCAAGTAGCTCATGGTAGAGAAACTCACAGACTCTGGTTTCTTTATAGTGGCACCAGTGAACCTACACATGCCTTCTGAGTTATATGAAATGCTGATAAAGATACATTTCCTTTGGGGACTATTTTGCTTCACAATGTCCTGCATGTATCCCGTCTCAGATATCAGGCAGTGTATTTCTAACCATTTCATGCAATAACTAAGTGTGGGAGCTTTAACAGATGAACGTCTGGCTCCTATCACCACCTCTGTGAATGACTCTGGCTCTGTACGTGTCTCTAGAACAGAGTGTTTCACACCAGACCACTCTAAATTACACCTCAGCTCTTTAATTATGTTTTTTTAATTTTGAAAAAGCTGTGGAGATCTATGACCACCCAGGAGAAAGCAAGTATACTGAAATATATTTAACTTAGGTCTGTTTAGGATACTTCCTTGCACTCATGATTAATGTGTTGGAAGTGTACTATTTTCAATATACTAACTATGTACTCAGCATGCTAAATACATATCAGCAGGTTTAAAAATATACTTAAATAGAACTAATTGTACTTACTAACTGTACTATTTTTAGACACTGCTAAGATTCACTTAGGTATACCTAAGTACATATCGCACATTTAAAATACCTGGGAAATGAGGTAGAATGTACTTGTAATTATTATATTTGTCATTTTGTTATATATATTTGTTATATATAACATTGATATATATATATACCGACGTTATATCTGTCTCTCTGTGTACTTTATTACCCGTTCTTCAATGGTCAGCACCCCCATAAGACCACCACAGAGCAGGTACTATGTGGGTGGTGGATCATTCTCAGCACTGCAGTGACACTGACGTGGTGGTGGTGTGTTAGTGTGTGTTGTGCTGGTGTGAGTGGATCAGACACAGCAGTGCTGCTGGAGTGTTTAAACACTGTGTCCACTCACTGTCCACTCTATTAGACACTCCTACCTTGCTGCTCCACCTTGTAGATGTACAGTCGGAGACGATAGCTCATCTGCTCCTGCACAGTGCAGTGTTGGTCATCCTCTAGTCCTTCATCAGTGATCACAAGGACACTGCCCACAGGATGCTCCCTACATGACACTGCCCACAGGATGCTGCCCACAGTGCGCTGTTGGCTAGACAGTTTTGGTTGGTGGATGATTCTCAGTCCAGCAGTTATACTGAGATGTCTAGCAGCACTGCTGTGTCTGATCCACTCACACCAGCACAACACACACACTAACACACCACCACCACGTCAGTGTCACTGCAGTGCTGAGAATCATCCACCACCCACATAATACCTGCTCTGTGGTGGTCCTGTGGGGGTCCTGACCATTGAAGATGAAAGAGTCTAACAAAGTATTTAGAGAAACAGATGGACTAGAGTCTGTAATAGCAGAACTACAAGGTGCACCTATATAGTAAGTTGAGCTGATAAATTGGATAAAGAGTGTAGATATATTGAAGTAATGTTATGGCTGATCAGTGTGTATGTCACACACACACACACACACACACACACATATATATATATATATATATGTCACAAAATAATAATGTGCTTGTAATGTATTTGCTGATATAAAAATACATTTCTAGTGCATCAAAATATAATTCATTTTTACCTGGGTAGCCTTCAAGCTTTCGTGCCAATAAGGCAGCAGCTCATATAGATTAAGATCTCAACCGTCCAGATTTGTTTTGATTAGTGTGTGAAACATCGTTAGTGGACAAACATGTTTGTGTCTCTGATCAGCTCGTTGCCTGGTCAGAAATGATGGTATAGTTGATCTCGTTGGTAGTGTTGCGCTCAATCACTGCCTGTAATCCCAGCCCCATCTAGTGGACATAGATGGTATTGACATTATGAAGTAATTAGTAACAATGTTGGAAACCTCCCATTCTGCATTTCTTGGTATTTGTACTTCTCCCCCTGTGGTCTACTTATGCCATCTGGGTGATTTAATGCATCAAAATCAGTCACAAACCATCTCCACATGCACGAGTGTGAAGAGACAGAGCTGAACACACGGTAGATTAAAGTTGTTTCTCGCTATGAAACTCTCAGTTTAAGATGATCTGCTTCAACACTGATACAATCACACAGCATGGTGGTTACTTACAGGCTGCTGTTGGGGCTGTGATGCTAATAAAGGTGGAACTGCTTCTGTCTTCAGTCTGTTCAGTGTTAAACGCTGAGCGAAGCTGCTCGATAGTCTCCAAGAGCTTGAGAAAGTGCCCAGAGTGAAATGTTCAGAGCAAACTAACAACTCTGAAGTTTGTTGTCCAAAACTGTAAAGTTGTCCATCTTGTTAAAGATGTGGAAGCTGGTGCTGGGCTTCCTAATCACCAGCTTGGTTTGTGAGTTTTCCGTTCCACCTTAAATGGTGCCTGTAAATATATATTAGAAGTGGAAATATGGCAGAAATATAATACTGTGATAGATCCAGAGTATATGTGGTCTATCAGGATATGTACTGTCATCTCATCCGTTGGAGCTGTTAAGTGTAAGCCTGTAGATTCTTTAAGATCCCCAACAACATCCATTTAGTTGAGTGTGTCTACACTTTTGACTGGTACTTGGTACTGTATAAACAGTAGAAGACACATGTAGGTTCAGTGATGGTACTGGATAGTAAATAACAGTGCTATGTTTGTGTTGTAGACATGGTGAGATCTGGTCACCCATTACCACCACTATAAAGAAACCAGAGTCTGTAAGGCTCTCTACAAATGAACCATTTCCCATCAACACTGAATTAAAGTCATCCAGGATCTTGTTAAAGATGTGGGAGCCTCTTATTCACCGGCTTGTTTTGTGAATTTTCCGATCCACTTTAAATGGTGCCACAGTTACGTTCGGGTGCCTGTATAAGATGTAGATTTTAAATTGTGCAAAAAAAAAGAGATGAAAAGAGATTTTATATGAGTATATATTAATAATAATATATACATTATATAATGTACAATATATATACTTATATATTAGATAGATAGATAGATAGATAGATAGATAGATAGATAGATAATTAGATAGATAGATAGATAGATAGATAGATAGATACTTTATTGATCCCGAAGGAAATTTAGCAGCCAGTAGCAGTTTCACAATACAGCACAGTAAAACAAAACAAAAAGGGTTGTACAGTATGAAACCTAGGTGGGTAGGTACCAGCTCAGCAATATTATTAACTATTGAACTATGAACTATAAATAGTACAGTTCTCTATGGATAAATATATCTCCCTTCGCAAGGAGGCAAGAAATATATACAAGAAAGTCTATCTACAAAAAAATACAGATATAACTGTAGATCCGTAGAAAATATGTAAAACTCGTGGAGATAAAAGGCAGTGCAATAATAATAAATAAATGTGGAAGGGGCGCAGATATCAGCATTATAATAAATAAACATGTGCATATGTTTGTATTTAGGTAAAGTGTGTCCAGGAGTGCAGAGGTACAGGATGTACAGTAAAGTGTAATAGTGCAGATAAATAAACCTCTGATTCAACATGAGATTCGGTCCTCATCTGTCCTCTTCCCTCTTCTGGCCCCGCTGGGAAGAGTTAAAGAGCCTGATGGCTCTCAGCACAAAGGATCTCCTGAGTCTGTCTGTGGAGCAGCTCTGTGACAGTAACCTGCCACTGAACTTGCTCCTTTTGTCCATAATGATGGTGTGCAGTGGGTGCCCATCATCATCCATAATGGAGAGCAGTTTGTACAGTGTCCTTTCCTCTGCCACCTTCACCACAGAGTCAAGCTCCACACCAACAACTGACCCTGCTCGCCAGACCAGCTTGTCTCTCTTCTTAATGCTTCCTCCCCAGCATAAAAGAGACAGCTGGACACCACAGCCTGATAGAACATCTGCAGGAGCTTCCTAAGGATGTTATATTTAGCTGACACTCTTATCCAGAGCAACTTACAAGGCTATTCATATTACAGATAGGCCAGTGCAGTGTTAGGAGTCTCACCCAAGGACTCTTATTGGTGTAGCTCAGCATTTGCTACCTAGACTGGGATTCAAACCCCTGTCTCCCACATGGGGTGGCAGCTCTCTGGTGGGTAGTGGTGTTAACCACTGAGCCACACCAACCGCTCAGCCATATGTTAAAGGACCTCAGAAAGTAGAGCCGGCTCTGTCCCTTTCTGTACAGGATGTCTGTGCTGGCTGACCAGTCCAACCTATCATCCAGGTGCAGTCCGAGATACCTGTAGGTCTTAACCATCTCTACTTCAACCCCCTCAATAGAGACTGGCTGTGTGAGTGGCCTGGCCCTGCGAAAGTCCACCACCATCTCTTTGGTCTCGGAAGTGTTCAGTAGCAGGTTGTTCCTACGGCACCATGCCACAAAGTCCTCCACCAGGTTTCTGTACTCCGCCTCCTGCTCTCCCCTTACACAAGCCACAATAGCAGTATCGTCTGAGAACTTCTGCATGTGGCACGTCTCAGAGTTGTACTTGAAGTCTGAGGTGTACAGTGTGAAGAGGAAAGGGGAAAGTACAGTGCCCTGTGGTGCTCCTGTGCTGCTGACCACAGTCTCTGATGTACAGTCGTTCAGCCTGACATACCTAGGTCTATATATATAATGTATTGGACTTGGAGAAATATAATACTGTGATCCATCAAGAGTATATGTGGTATATCAGGATATGTATTGCCTGTAAGATCACCAACAACATTCATTCGATTGAGTGTGTCTAAACTTTTGACTGGTACTATATAAACAGGAGAAGGCACATGTAGGTTCAATGATGGTACTGGACAGTAAATAACAGTCCTATGTTTGTGCTGTAGGCATGGTGAGACCTGGTCCCCCCATCACTATAAAGTAACCAGAGTGCGCAAGTTTGTCTACAGATGAACCATTTCCCATCAAACCACTCTGAATGAGTCTGTTTACGTCTGAATGTTTGAGCTATTTCCCCTTTACGGCTGTTGAGCTACAGTTCTACTACAGCTCATTTTACTGCTTCCCCTTCCCCAGCCGACCTGGCTCAGCTGATATTCAGATGTACTCAGGTGTATTAGCATTAGACTGTGCAGTGCAGCCCCCGTCCCAGAGAAGGCTGAGTTAAAGGTCAGGATTTTTAAATAGAGAGTGTATCCATTACATCTATCTACATATAGCCTAACCTCGATTTCCAGATGACAATATCTCCTGCTCAGTCTTTGAAATCAGCCCTCCCGTTGGGAAAAGAGATGTGGGTTTCAAATGTAAGTCATTTTTTCCAAGCAAGTGAAATAACCACAGAGGCCTAATTGGGTGGAACTTGTTTGGCCTTTTCCCTTCTCGTTGTTTCTCCCAGCTCTCTGAACAATGAAATGAACTGAATCCAGGCTTTGTTTCCATGATGAAAGCTGTAGAAGTGACCACTTAGGCTTTTTGGACAGACGTCTAATGAGTGCTGTCCTTTTTATGGAGCAGCTTGCAGTCGGTTGTCTCGATCTCAGCAATTATGAGGCTATTATGTATTGTTGGACAGTAAATGTACTGCACTGTGGAGCCCAGAGGTGATCTTGGGTTGGTTTTGGCTTTTCACATCCTGATTAGTAACAGATGCAGTGAGATCAATGCTGACTGCAATGACCTCATGATCTCTTTAAACAGTCTACTTAAAGCTAGGTGTGTTCACTCTGAATGTTTCTCACCGCAGCAAAGACTTGTAGTTCATCAGAAGCAGTTAATATAGTCTGCATTTGTGTAACTAATGATTGTATGTACTTTGTGATATGCTTTATTGAGATCCTGCTGGTGTTGGTTCATGTGAATTTGCTCCTTACAAATGACAGACACAAAACCTACTTCAAGCTAAAAGCTCCCCCTTGTGGGAGTCGTAGGTCAGAGTTTGTAAGGTTGAATTTTTTTCTCTGTTTTTTCATATTTGCGTTTTAAAAGCATCTTTTTTGGAATGTTTGATTCATAATATTGACCTATTATGCTGGAATAGTGACTTATTACCTGAAAAAAAGAATTGTTGATTTTTTTATGCAGCAATAATGACATGTTCTCAAAAGTCTGACTTACTGTCTTTAATATATAGTAACTTATTTTCTTTAAAAGTTAACTGTTTTATTTTGAAATAGTAATTTATTATCTGAAATATTTGCAATTATGCTGTAATAATAACACATTCTCAAAACTATTGACTTATTATGTTGTAATAATGACATATTTTTCTGAATGTGTGATTTATGTTGACTAATTTACTCAAAATGTAAATCACCTATTATGTTAAAGTAGTGACTTCTCACAAATTTGACTTACAGTTATATAATGACAGGCTTTCTCAAAATGAGGACTTTTTAAGCTGCTATACTGACATGTTCTCAGAAATGTTGATTTATAATGCTGAAATAGTGACTTTTTTCTTAAATGTTTGATTTGTAATGTTGGCTTTTAATTTACACTGACATTTTTTTTCAAAAAAAATTAATTAGCATGTTAATATAGGGACTTTGAATTGTGTATATATACTTTAATTACTGTGCTACTGTTTGAGGCTGCACTTTATTCTCTCCTGTTTTATTAAGCATGTGCGTGGCTACCTGGGAAAGTGTCACCTGCATTCATGCAGCAGTGTCAGGTTAGCTGGCCCTGTAGCACATGACAAAATAGCTGAAATATGAATGAACTGTTTGGCAGGTCAGACTCCACAATGTGACACTCATCACATTTATTTCCCCTGTAAGAGTCTAGACAGCAATACTTCCATCACTGCAGTCTACTACGGAGGATGCAGAGCGCCGTGTTAATACAGCAATCCATCAATAGCCTGTATTCTGTAATATTCAATAAATACATAAATATGTAAACACAAAAATACATTTCTATTCCACGGGCCTGATGAAGACGTAAATTATGCATGTGTGCATTTATTCCTGAACTGATTTATTTATGAAGATAAATAAGTATTGAATAAAAAATGTAATGGTTTATACATATTTAGACGCTGCATCGCACCATATGACCACTAGGTGGCGACTAGCGCAATAGGCTAATGCAGGTAGTTTAAATGGCGAGGTTTTGTAGCAGGATGTCAGAATAAACAAATACAGTTCTTCCGGGTTAATTACTTCAGTTCTGTTTAGCTTATTGATTACATATACACGTAAACCCGCGTCAGCATTTAGTGTTAGTATGTCTGACTTGTTCTAACATTTAATACCGGGCAACGAGACTTCTGATTCGCAGCTGCTTATTCGAATTTTCACTTCCACCTTAAATGGCGCTCAGTCAGCTGCGTTGTCCGCCTCTCTCCAGTATGTAACTGAGGCACGTTTTAAGGTGGAACGGGGAATTTGAATGAGGAGCCAATTTCAGCCGCGACAGCGCGCATTTATCAACCGAGCTAAGTAGTGCTAAACCCAGTATTCGTGCCATTTACACGGATGCAGCTACTAAACAAGAGTGTTACAGCGAAAAAGAAGGGACTAGACACAGAACTGTGCGGTCACCCTGTAAAACAGAAGGTTTGTTCCCGCAGATTGCCTCCTGCTTGCACGCCGGTCCCATGGTGTAATGGTTAGCACTCTGGACTTTGAATCCAGCGATCCGAGTTCAAATCTCGGTGGGACCTCGTCCTTTTCAGAAGCTCCAACCCAACACGTGTGATCACGCTGAGGGACTGAAACGAAAGACGGCCAATAGTGTTAACACTCATTCCGTAGTTCACCTGCTTATTCAGAGTCTCACCTGGGCTTAAATCCATTAACTGCAAGTAAAAATACGTCTTCCTTTGCTGCAGAAACAGCTTCTGATAAGTCTGTACTAGATGTTGGAACATTGCTGTGAGGATTTGATAGCATTCATAAGAGCATTACTCATGTTAGTTCAGGATCACAAATTCACAAAGGTTTTGGAAGAAGCTCCATCGCAGAGAACGCAGTTCCACCGCTCCACAGTCTACTGCTAGGTGACGTTATACCCCATCTAGCTGATACCCTGGTCATGGTGACCTTAGGCTCATGTGCAGCTGCTCCAGGCTGTCCCATTCTATTGGCACTGCTTTGACTATGGAGATTATACAAGCTGCTATGCATAATTTACTGCACATAAGAGCCAAGAAGACGAGAATGACAAGGAGAGGGCAAACTAATCTCCAGGAGAACCAGCAGCCAGAAGCAAAGGATGTGTTAGCAATAGAGGGAGAAATTCAGAAGGCTTCTTTTCAGTTCCATCCTCTCGCCAAAATGACCAAGGTTGAGAGCTTTTGATTCAATGGCCAGAATACATTTCCTGTCCTTGGTGGTGTCAATAGCTGTATTTTCTGAGGAGACTGGGTTCCTGAAGGTCACAGCGTTGGATAGATTCAGTGTTTACCTGCTTAGCTAGTTCGGCTGCGCAGCATTTAATGAGCTGGATGACGTGTGCTGGAGCAGGCAATCTATAACACACGCAGTACAACTGAATTCTGTATGCTGATGTCTTATTAATACGGTCTGTTTACTATTTCACGTTGAGTGCTGTCATTTCTCTATTCCCCAGGATTATGTGCCCTGTTTGTTTTCATTCTTTATTTTCTCACTTTTTCCCTTCTAGACACATCTCCCTTCTTATATTGTTGACGAATTGTTGCACAATTCTGGGCCGTTTCTGTTGGTCCATTCATCATGAAATTTCCTCATAATGTAAACAGCAGCTGCTGTGATCAAATGACGCATAAATGATATACACTGATCATCAAAAAAGTAGTTCCACCCAAAAGGAAGTGTGGGAATGCAGTGCTATTGGGAAGGAAGATAAAAGTTACCAGGAACAATAAATGGTGATAAATTTAGACTGATATGATCAATATTTATTGAGCTACACATACAGAAGTACTGTCTCTCAGTACGGTGTCGGGCTGCCATGTTTGCTAATGCTACAGGCCAGACGTCTCGGCATGGAGTTGTAGAGGTTCCTAATGGTGTCCTGTGATAATCCATCCCATGTAGCTTCAATATTCTCACTCAGTTCCTGCAGATTGTGCGGTAGGGGTGGAGGTGGAGTGACACCAGGCCTTCTGGATATGTGACGTGTGACAACAAACCGTTCATCTTGGTGCTGACCACAGTGCCTCCACACACAGATTCGTTGGTCGTCTCCACCAAGACAAAACTGGGACTCGTCACTGAAGATGACCCGCTGCTGTTCTGAGTCACTCCATGACAGTCTGACGACACCATTGCAGTCTTCGGCTACGTTGGCGTGGTGTTAAGGGCAGACGTTATAACAGTTTGCGTGCATGTAGTCCTGCATTGTGCAGTCGTCTGCCAATGGTGCTGGCACTAACAGGATGACTCATGGAGGGTAGCACTGCTCACTGAATGTCCGCAGTCATGGGGTTGCTCCACACATGTCGGACAACGTAGGCTCCTTCATGTCACTGGTGCTTGAATTGCTTTCAAACTCTTCTTCGGGGCACACATCACTTGCAAAGGAGTCTGAATGAAAAAGGACGACCTTAAACAGTCAGGTACAGGTAAGGCCTGTTCTTGCTGATGTGAAACTTAAATGTCTCCTGATGTAAAACCTACCTACCAAGTTTCATTCCTGTAGGCTGATTCCTTCTGGCTGCCACATGTTTTTTTTTTTTCGATGATGAGTGTATCAATGATTTATTACCAACCAGTTGTGATACCATAGCAAAAGCCCTGCCACACCTTGGCAGCCATACTTACTAAAAGCAGGATAAATTTAAGACCTGTGAATACATATGCAAAGGCTTATAGGCTGTTACTGGAGATAGCATCTTTCCTGGGAAACGCTGGATTCTGACTTCAGATGGACAATGACCTTTAAAAGCAACCCATGACTTTTCCACAGCAAAGTAGATGGATGTTCAATCACCCGAGCTCAATCCAACTGATCATTCATTTCACTTACTGAAAAATCAAAATGGCAATTTAATTTATGAATATAATAGTTTGTACAATTACTTTTGAGCCTCAAAAAAGTTGGCATATACAAACGACAGTAATTCCTACCCTGCTCAAACAGTTTAGATGTAAATACCCTCAGCTGAAAGTCTGCAGTCTGAACTCATAAGAAAATTATTTCATCAATTATGAAAATATTTATGGACCTGAATATATATATATATACTGTATATATATATATATATATATATATATATATATATATATATATATATGTATGTATGTAGATCTGAAGGAGCCATTAGAATGCTTGATCCTTTGGTCAAAAGCTTCTCTTCATTCACATACAACTGGATTTGCTGAAGATACACGTTTAACATGATTGAGATGCTACTGCTCTAAAACCTCATACGTTTCAATGAGCTTTTAGGAAACAGGACAAAGAGAGCTGCATAATATGGAGAACTAAATATATTTCTCAATTACAGCTCATATCTCAGAAGTGGTGGTCAAATCTGAGATGACTTGTTATAGATTTACTGTAAATAGATGTAAATGTCATTTATTAATGGGTATCTTCTAGTACTTGTTGACTGATAAGCTCACCAGACAAAAACTGTAGTCACCTTGTGTGTTTAAGGTGGTAGTAACTTCAGGCTCCTGCAGATGGCGCTGCAGGAGGATGATGGGGCTATAAATACCGGCGGGGTGTGAATGACGGGATCCATAGATTGAGAAGAGGTGGTACAGTGCAGTGAATGTCTCGTTCCATGTGTGGTAAATGGCTCCAAAGCAGATGATAATGATTGGCTAAAATGAGTGACTGCATTTGGGCGTGCCAAAGACCATAGTGTGAAGGAAGTAGCTGAATCTGCAGGTGTATGGAAGCGTACGGTCATACGGGTCTACCAGCAGTGGCTAAAATCCCAGTCTACAGG
>CM067492.1:9840932-9865917 GCA_034552555.1 Semaprochilodus insignis | reverse complement strand
AAGAAGAGGAAGATGATCGTAAATTTGTGCATTTATATTTAAACATTCCTTTCCAGTCCCTGTCCTGGACTACCATTAAGCTCTGGTTGAGTATCTGTGTCTATTTTTACTTATGCAACCGAACTGTGAAAGGAAGTTGAGTGGTGGTCACATGGTTTCTCAAGCAATGCTAATCTTAGCAGCAGTTATCACAAACAACATTAGCAACAGTGGAGGAACTACATAGTTATCTTTTACTCTGTATTCTTTAGACTTTAGACCGTTTTGCCAATTGTGCATTTGCCTATTCCGCATTTAACCCATCCGTAAAAAGTGAAACATCCACATACTAGTGAACACACGCACACAGTAGGGGGCAGTGAGCGTACTAGAGTGGTGGGCAGCCCTATCTGTGGTACCCATGGAGCAGTTGGGGGTTAGGTGCCTTGCTCAAGGGCACTTTAGTCATGTTCTGTTGGTTCAGGGCAGCAAACCGGCAACTCTCCGGTCAGAAGTCTGGTTCCCTAACCACCAGCCCACGACTGCCCCTATATGGTACAGGGTACAGGATACAGTACTTATTTCCCAATGGTTTTGCACATAGATTCTTCAGTAGATCGTCTGGAGTTGTGATTACAATACAGCCAACAACATTTTAAGTTCAAACAACCTGGGAAACCATCAGTACGTAACCTCTATTCAGTTAGAGGTCATCAGAGCCCATTTACATCAAGTAAGACATCGTCAATCGGTACTTAGACACTTGTCCTGCGTTCCAGTGGTGTTGGAAACTGGGAAATACCTATTTTCCCACTCAAAAACTGAACTCCAAGGGCAGACAAGAATTGGTAAACTTGGGATTCTAATATAATATAATTAATAATTATACTATAATTAATGATACAAATTGGCAGAAAAAGTCAAGTCTAATTGAGATTACTGATTAACCCAATGCAGTTTGAGGCAAAATGTTTAGGGGCGATGGCTACTGAGCGCACACGAGCTTCCGTCACTTATTACTTACATTAGACTTACAGCTCCAGTGCAAATCGACTTTACACTCCAAACATATCTTACAAGGTCAACTGCAATAGGAGTATGAGGAGGACTGTTTAGGCAAACTACCCCTTTGAGTTTCCTCATCGCTAGTATAAATAATTGGTGGCAGTGAGAACCTCATAAGAGCTGACACGACGGACGCACTGTTTATATTAGCTTCGTAGCAAAAAAGAGACCGGAGCAGTGCGTCAAGCGCAACAGCCAAAACTCAAGGAGCAGAAAACAAAAGGCGAGAGCATGTGCTTCCTCAAAGCAGAGCCTGGTACACAATCCAAGGAAGCCTGACGCACACAGACGGGGAAGAAACTCAAAGACAATCGGGCACTGTGCAAGAGTGACACAGATAAACTCCACTTCCTTTCTTTCAGTAGAGAGAATAGTCTCGCCCCCCTCACTCCTGCACTCTCTCGCACAAGCGATCTCTGCTTGGCTGCTCTCTCGTCTGAACCCCGTATCAGGTCACGTATGAAAAATGTTTAATAATAATGTGGTAATAAAACGTAATGCGATAATAAAACCTGATAACGGACGACGGTACCTCTGGGATTGGGTGATTGGGACTAACTAACTGGAGCTTGACATTGCACAGTTCCCTTATATTCATGTTAAACACAGGACGACATGTTGAAGGCCTAATTAGTACAATAGTTCAATACAAATGTATTGTAGGCACTTTTTTGAAAGTACCTCCCACAGGGCAGCAGTGGTGAACAGTGACGAAGTAAATAATGAGTTACTGTACTTCAGTAGTTTTTCAGTGTATCTGTACTTTACTGATGTATTTCCATTTTGCACAACTTTGTACTTCAACTCCACGACATGTCAAACTCAAATATCTCACTTTTCACTCCACTACATTATGAGAAATTTGTAGTTCCTTTCGGTTTATGTAGTGTAAAAACGTAACATGTCAAAAGGAAACAAGCTTATTCATGGATTCTTAGCATCCATGGAAATATCCATTTCAGGCCTGGACTACATCAAAGACCACCTGGAGGAAGGCAGGTAAAGCAGGATGGGGTTAATGAACATACAAAACATATTGTTACTGACTTTGTGGGTAAATAGACCAAATATAAAAATATGTACACATGCACTCGTGACTGGCGAGTGTCTTTTTCTGAATGTATATAAACACTATTTCCTTTTATAGTACATGTGTTTTGGCTGGTTTATGTTTATGAACAGAGACCTACAGATGCAGTACAGTAAAGGAGAAACTCATGTGTGAAGCTGTTTAAACCAAGTTCCTATGAAACGTAAATTTGTACCTAAGTTGCAAATAAATCTTAAACCGAAACTTTACTTGTTTGCAAAAAGTTATTTTTATAGTTCTAGCTAAAGGAACCTGTTCTCCTTCAGTGTTCTGTGCTTATTTAGTGTCAGACTAATTAATGATCTTCTATTAAAGACTGGTGGACTGAGAGACACTAGAGTCTCTTCACCTACACTGAGCTGATTAAGAGTCTTGTTCCAGAAATGATAATAGGACATTAGAGCCATAATAAATCATGCTCCTGTTACTCTCCATACTTAAGTACATTTGAAGGTAAATACTTTAGTACTGTTACTCCAGTGGAGGTCTAAAGGGAGGAACCTCTACTTTGACTGGAGGTATATTTTAGCTTGGGTATCTCTACTTTAACTCAACTACATGGTTTGTGTACTTCGCCCACCCCTGTAGGGCAGTGTGACTTGATGTCCACTAGCGCAACATTTGCTATGTTGAGTAAGTCCTCTGTTCTTGCCTAATTCTATTGTATCTGGCATTAACCGGGAGTTAGCTACTGTTGGTTTGATCTGTTTAACTGTAATCTGACCTAAAGGTCCAGTCTATGATGTTTCAATTGAGGTTGTCTGGTGAAATTGCACAGATATTTTATCCACCATGAATCAACCAATGAAAAATACCTTACACCATATAACCAAGGCCCAAAACACATGCAGCTCTGCCAGCTTCTTTACTTGTATTTGGAGATAAGAGGATTTGCTCCAACTCCAAATATCCAGACAAAACAAGAGTCACCTTGTGAGTTTAAGGTAGTAGTAAATTTAGGCTCCTGTGGATGACGCTGCACGAGGATGATGGGGCCATAAATACCTGCGGGGTGTGAGTGACAATAGAAGAGGTGGTACAGTGCAGTGAAGGTCTCGTTCCATGTGTGGAAAATGGCTCCAGAGCAGATGCTAATGATTGGCTAAAACGAGTGGCTGCAGGTTTCAAGTGCCAGAGGAAGCAAAGAAGCCCCAGAGCATCCCTGAGTCACCGTAATGCTTCGCTGAAGGCGTAGGGTGTTCTTTTCAGTGTGTGCTTCATTCTTGCTCCTCCAGACATTTAGCTGATTCATAAGCCACAAAAGTTCCAGTTTTGTTTCACCGCTGCCCAGAACAGAATCCCAAAACTTCTGTGGCTTATTAATCAGGCTTAATAAAAACATACTGGAGCTGACTTTTCTTGTGCTTTTGAGGCAGTAGGGGTGTATGCCTTGGAGTTTGGGCATGGAGACCTGCAGCGTTTAGTATGTGCTTCACTGTGCAAACTGACACCTCAGTGCCCGCTGCCACCAAATCTTACTATTCTCTCAACCTTGTGAAGAACCCTCTTAACCTATTTGCCATATTTCTAACATGCAATCAGCCGTCACAGTCAGTCAACAAATCGCTAGCCAGTCCAGGTATTTGATGTGTGCTATCTCGAGCAAACCTGATGCAACTAATGAAGCCCTTGATAAGTCGCATCAGACGTGCATGAAACAACACCTGAATTGCAACTGTGTGCTCTTATGAGAACAATGACACCTTATTTTTCCACTGCGAGTCACACAGGAGCACGCAGACGTTTCCCAGCTTTAATTCAGCTTCAAGCATTCGAGCCAAACGGACCTCCAGACAGAGTAAAAAACAGAACAGAGACGTTAGGCACGAGCACACACACACACACACACGGGCACTCTCCCTATCTCTCTCACGCGCACACGTGCACGCGCCTTCTCTCTCGCTCATTTTCTCGGTGCCCACATCCATCCTACAACGCAATAAAATCGCAGCCAGCGTGGAGTGAGGCGCTCCTTGTGAATGCAGCAAACATGGAGCCACGTGCATCAACCAAAAGTAGGTAACTGTGCTGTGTCTGTGTCAGATGATGTGGCCCACATCCACTTGCCATCTGTGATGTAGCTTATTTCATTTGTGCAGTGGTGAAAAAGTAAAATTCATAAAATGCTGTGAAAAAAACGCGTTTGGTTTCGGCTTCGGCCAAAAATTCTCATTTCGGTGCATCACTACTTATGAGGGATTCTATTCAGGGGGCTGAATCATTCTGAGACTCCAGTTGTCATTCAAAGGCATTTTGTGTTGAATATGAAGAAACCTCTTGTTATGTCCCTGTTCGGTTTATTATAAACAGCTGGACGTTTGTAAATGTTGCTGATAAACCTGAAAGCTCTCTGCTTGCTCAGGACTGCGTTAGTGTTTCAGAGATGGTGGTTTAGCAAAGACGACATAAACGACCGCATAGCAAGCAGTAGGCTTTCTTTCACTTTTTGCGGAATATCAAATTGTGAAGGTCTGGCAAGTCAAAGTCCACGGAGCTGTTACACACTGGCATCACACTGTTAGGAAGTCTCTGCTTTAGCTTCGCGGTGCACTCTGCGGAAGCTCTAAGGGTTCCTCTTCAGGGGGGCATGCTCAGGTCTGAGTTTCCAAATCATTTCAGCATTCTTGTGTGGATTTTTGACAGACAGAAAACAAATCCTATTCCTAATTCAGTGAACCTATACTTAAAGATTGAGACACCTGGAACAGTGATGGGTCAGGGAACACAGAAAAAGCATGGCTGACAGTAAGTCTAAGAGAGAGACATAGGCATTGGAGTGTGGCTTGTGTGTGTTTTCTGACCTGGCTCTGTGTGTGGTGGGTCATGTAGTATTCTCAGATAACACTCAAACTGAGCAGACAAGATACTCCCTCTGGACATCCTCATAATTATGGGGGATGAGGTCACCTCCGCTGGTGAAAGCGTTGGTATAGTCGTCACATCCTCACCCTGACACACCTGCAACACACACGGGTTTATACAATATCTGGATGTTTGGTCAAGCATTTGTCTTGTATGCATGATATAAACACCAACCAGCCACTTTTTTAAGTACACCTCCTTCGGTATCTACACTCCATTTTATCAGCTCCACTTGCCATACAGGAGCACTCTGTAGTTCTACAGTTACAGACTGTGGTCCATCTGTTTCTCTGTTTACTTTATTACCCTGTTCTTCAATGGTCAGGAAGCCCACAAAGCAGGTATTATTTAGGAGCTCAACATGACCCACCACCACCCAAAAAATACCCGCTCTGTGGTGGTCCTGTGATTTTAGAAACATTAGCCCTGTAATTAGCCCTGTTCAGTTGGAATTTAATTGGAAAACCTCAAATACAAATCAACACTGATTTCCATCAATAGTATTTTTTTTTTTTACCTATATGTCATGATAATATCCCCTGTATTTGTAATGTATGTGTATTTATAAACCTTATATCTTCAATTCTCAGGTTTCTATTTTTTTTTTACATAATTTGAAAACACCTGCTGTCATTTACACCACGTCAAACTTTTATAACAAAAAATTTTTTAAATTACTTTTAAAATTTTGCTACATTAATGCACAGTGGAATTTCAGCGTTTTTTCCCTTTACTAACTATGGGTACGAGTTCTGCTCTAATAATAAGGTTTATATTATTTATATTAGGTACATATAAACACTTACATTTTCTCACTGGTGTATACAGTATATTACCATTTGGAGATATGAAAATATTGAACCACAAACAGGTAATAAGAATTTTTAAAGCCTAAACCTACCACTATCCCTAACCTTGGTAACCAAAATAAATGGTTTTGCCCTTGCCCTGAAGGTTAGCTCTGACTTTCTCTAGTCGTCCTTCTCCTGAAAATTTATGAAAACAAACATGGTTTTCCCATTACTCTTCAGGGTCACATGATTCCAGCAGACTTCCCAGTAAGGAATCTATTTTTGTAACATGTGGAACCTGAAAAGTAGTTCTTCTCACAGGTTTTGTAACAGAACCACTAACAGTGTTTGTCTCTAAAGAGTTTCTCTAAATTCCACAGCAAAAAAGGTAACTTTGTCATCACGTTTACATCATAAGGAGTCATGTTGTAGATAAATGGTTTTAAATGGCTGCATCCCGAACTTTCAAAGTTGTCCATGTTCATAAGCGTTTTAGAGGACATCCAGACATAAGCACACATACATGACCATTCAAAAGTCTGATTAACTGTAACTAAAAGCATTAAAGCTACACAATGTACGTTTTGGGGATTTGGAGACCCCTCTTGTGGAAATGTGTAATTGCATGCATCATGCAGAAGAACATTTTGATGTAATTTGATTGCACATTCTGGGTGTGCTAAGGTCTCCTTCCATGAACAGATGGATGTAGTGATGTGAGCGATCTACTATTGCCATCATATCTTCATCAGTATAATGAGGATAATTTCACAATGGAGACCTAAAAAATGTAGCTGGACCTTCTTTTTGAGCCTGTGCGTGTGAAATTAAAACTCAATATAATAAAAAATATCAAAAAAATATAAAAAAAAAAAAAAACACAACAATATCTGACACCTCAGGTTTTAAAATCATTATTTTGGGCTTTACAGGCCAACTCAAAGCAGTGCAAAGCAGATACTATAGTTTGATGTGTTTGACTCAATAAAGCTTCTTTCAGTTTTACCAAAACCTGTACACGGTGCAGCTTTAATTCCCAACTTTGGAATACATACAATATGTGTCATGTCCTTTAGGAAGCATATTTACCATGTACCCACAGCATATAACACACAAACACTCCTTACCTCAGTGGCCAGCAGTGAAAGGAGCAACAGTAGAATGGACTGCTGTTTTCCCATAATGCACTAGAGGAGGTAAAGGAAAGGGGCGTCTGACAACATCAGTACCCTGCAGTGAAAATGAGATACATTTAGTTTGTAGGTGAGAATATAACTATTTCATTACAGCATCAAATATAATCAAGAATATATCAAAACAGTCAGAACAGCCTCAAGACATTTCAACACACAAAATGCATCTCGATATGAGAATCATACCAAACTCGAAATTGTCTTTTGTTGCTTTTGTGACATGTGACATACAGTCCTTTTTTGTTGGGCAAAATGATCATTCTGATGGGAAACGTTTATCCAAATAAATAAATAAATAAATAAACCGATCAGCCATAACATTAAAACTACCTCCTTGTATCTACATTCGCTGTCCATTGTATCAGCTCCACTTACCACATAGGTGCACCTACAGTTACAGACTGTAGTCCATCTGTTTCTCTGTATAATGTGTTACCTTGTTCTTCAATGGTCAGGACCCCCACAGGACCACCAGAGCAGGTATTATGTGGGTGGTGGATCATTCTCAGCACTGCAGTGTTTAAACACTGTGTCCACACACTGTCCTCTCTATTAGACACTTCTACCTTGCTGGTCCACCTTGTAGATGTACAATCAGAGACGATAGCTCATCTGCGGCTGCACAGTGCGGTGTTGGTCATCCTCTATAGTCCTTCATCAGTGGTCACAGGACGCTGCTCACAGGATGCTGCTCACAGGACGCTGCCCACAGGACGCTGCTAGCTGGATAGTTTTGGTTGGTGGACGATTCTCAGTCAAGCAGTGGCACTGAGTGTCCAGCAGCACTGCTGTGTCTGATCCACTCACACCAGCACAACACACACTAACACACCACCACCACGTCAGTGTCACTGCAGTGCTGAGAATGATCCACCACCCACATAATACCTGCTCAGAGATTGTCCTGTGGGGGTCCTGACCATTGAAGAACAGGGTGAAGCAGATGGACTATAGTCTGTAGTTGTAGGACAACAAAGTGCACCTGTGTGGTAAGTGGAGCTGATAAACTGGACAGTGAGTGTAGATACAAGGAGGTGGTTTTATTGTTATGGCGGATCGATGTAAATAATAGTGAATTTCTAGTGAGCACTTTGTCTACACATTGAATTTCACATTTAGAATCAAATTCATACAACAAACAAACATCACTTTTTGTTGAATCGTCTTAAACCATGTCACTTGGAAATATCATGGCGACTACTATATTTTGACATTGTTAAAAGGATAACTTAGGAAAAACGACACGATCGTACTCCAGAAAAATGGACTGCTGCATGTGGCACAGCTAAAAACACTAGCGATGGGCATCTTAAAACCTGAATTTCATCTGTACTTTTGTCTGTTTTTATAGATAAGATGAAGTCCTAGAGTTTCAGAAACCACCCAAGGTTATGAGGTTACAGCTTCAGCTTGAGGTTTGAGCCACGATTGAGTGTTAAATGATTTAGGCATGCCGTTTGTAAGATGCTAACTACTGTATATAAACTACCAATACTCATTAGTACAGCTTAAAGAGTTTCTTTCCAAAACACTGTACATCCATCTGTAATAATTTATGAATATGACATATTTTTGATCAATGCAACAGTGGATGTAAAATAGAAAGCAGCTTTTTAAACAAACAAACAAACAAACAAACAAACAAATAAATCAGTACCAGGCTGTACTCTGGTTCACATGCAAATTCTAGACCCCAATAAAGTTCAGACACTGTGGGCTGGACCATAAAACTCATTTCGACTAGTAGAAATTCAATTTTGTCTGGTAAGAAGTGACTTAATTACTAGTAAAATGTCAGTTTCATGTGTGTACACCGAATACCTTTTAAAAATACACCATTAATTAAACAAAAGGGCTAAAAACACGTAATTAGGATCTCAACACATACTCTTCACTAATTTAGACTCCAAACTTAACCTACTTTCTATACACAGGAGTGAAACTCGCCAACCTTCGAATGTGATGCAGGAAGAAGAAGCTAAATACAGTGCCAGCTGCATGGGCAACCCCCTAATTAGATACGAGCACTGCTCTGCACAGCATAGAAGGTCACTGAACTCCAGGCTGAACCAGTGACACAAGTACAACATGCTTGTTTGTTGACTAAAGGAGGATGCTGCAAGATGTCCATGAACTGCATGTCAAGGCACCACAGAACTAATCAGCGAAAAGGTCATGAAAAACCAACTTCTTTTTCTACAGTTGCACTTTTTAAACATGCCATTCTCTCCTTCTAATTGGTTCTGAAGCAGAGAAAAAGCAGGCGTAATTCAAAGGACAGCAGGCACAGGAACAATTCTTCATCACACCGTATTCAGACTCGGCCTTCGCTGCCGAGAGCACTTCTATTAGCTGCTTTCTTCAAAGATAGAAAAATATCCCATTGACCCATCCTCCAAAATGACATGCAGCTCTCAACGCTGATTTGGCTTTAAAATAGCGTAGCGGTAATTGGCCCCTTAAAAGCATTTCGCACTTCGGCTTATTATATTCAGACTGCCAGTCAAAGATAATGGAGAAATCTACGTCAAACCGCTTCCCTCTGCTTTGCCACTGTCTGCATTCATTCAGCTTTTCCGACTGAATTTAGTCTTTTGTGTCATTTGCCTTTATGACTGAGTGTTGCAGTGACATACTGAAGTGCTCTGTTTGCTGGCCAGTATTTGTATGTGGTGAAAGGTAATTCAATAGTAATTCTTGGAAATATGTTAATTAGACCTGTAGAGCTGTAGGGTCCATACAGAGCATGGCACCACAATGTAAATGCTGTGCTTAGAGCCTAACGATTAACTGTTATATCACATTCTAAAAGAGTGCCATTTCCAAACTGCAAGAGTGCCAACATTTATTACATCTGCATTATTACAAATATCGGCCTAGCAATGTTTAAGGGTGCCATTAAAGTCCTGTATTTGTAAAATGAATGCAGTACAATGGGCCAATGGGCCAATTCCCAAATCTTAGTTTGTTATGTAACAATCCTGACTCCATCCAAAATTAATCACATCCCCAAGATTCCCATACACCAGCTCAAATTTCAGCCCAGCAGAAACGACAATAATTGATCCAAACAATGGTGGACTATATGTGAAGAAATTCAACCTTTCCAGGCTGTGATGATGATGCCATACATGCCCTTTCCAATGATCTGTGGTTGGGCATAGATGAACGTTCCACAGAGGCTGAAGCTGGTCTTCCTATTCGCCAGCTGCTAAATCAAACGTTTCATTCCACCTTAACATTAAATGCTAGAGCACCAGATTGCACAGGAACTTGCTTTCCAGGCTGTGAAGCAGATGTCAACACTTTTCCTACCCTATTCAAGGAATTCTGAATGGGCATGGTTGATGTTGATCTTCAAACGAGGCTGGAGCTGAATCCTTTTCACCAGCTTCTTAAACGTTCTGTTCATGTACTGTTCACCACCAGTAGATGAGTTAGATCAATCAGAAGCAACAGGCAAACACAACACTTCATCCAATACTGAAGTCCAATACAGAGGTCAACTGGGCTGTTCAGAGTGTGGTAGGAGATTCACTGTTCAATCATATCATACACGACTGTTATTATCCCACCTGATAATAACTACAAAGCATAGCAGCCCAGCAGAAAACTACTATCAACTTCTATAAATACAGTTTCTCCAAGAAATCCGGTTAAAGAAAAATTAGGATATGTCCGAAGATGTTTAATGAGTCGCCACTGCACTGTTTTTATTTGTACATGTGCACATTAACATTTACGGCATTTAGCTGACGCTCTTATCCAGAGCGACTTACAAGGTCATTCATATTACAGGCCAATGTAGTGTTAGGAGTCTTGCCCAAGGACTCTTATTGGTGTAGCACGGCATAGTTACCCAGACCCGGGAATCGAACCCCCATCTCCCACATGGGGCGGTAGCTCCCTGGAGGTTAGTGATGTTATCCGCTGAGCCACACCAACCTATAGATCCATTTCTAATAATATGCTTTATATAACCCTAATATGGTTATATATGACGTTCCCAGCCCACTACAAAGTACTGCCTCCCTCTGACTACAGGTCCACGGACCACTAGAGGGTGCTTCATGGCCCACTGGTGGTCTGCGGCCCACAGGCTGAAAAACCCTGAGGTAGGTCACCCGTCTGGAAGCGTTAGCACTCGTTTCTCGACTTATTTATTCTGTTTTTTCCTTAACTGTTCATTAAATCCAAAACCATCTTAACTGTCCGTTTAGAACATGCACGTTCAACAAAGCTCTCTGCTTGTTTCAACGAGCTATGAGTGAGAAATAACTGCTACTACTAACTAAAATGACCCCATGCTTCTGTCATTACCAGTAATCACCGCAATTTCTACAGCATGTGCTTTAGTTCTGGCATCCCTGGCTCAATACAGCTCTTAGCAGATCATGCAATCCCATTCGAGTCACCTCCCTTGCACTTATCCAAGCAACATTTATATGTTTCTAAAGGACTTCCATGTTCCTGGAGGTCTTACAGATGCAGCTTGTCATCAGGCTGCTCGACATTGCTTGTACAAGCATTTGGGGTAGGGGGCAAGTTCATTAGCTTGGTGACCAGTCTTTATTTCCCCTGTGTTATATCATTCAATCCAGTTCAGTCTGGTTCTGAAAATGCTTATAGCACCCTCAGCAACATTAAGCAATTCCCTGGAGAGCGGTTCCCCATGCAGAGTCTTTTTAAAAACCACGTCCACAGTATGCTGGGACGAGCTATGTGTGTCCTGTGTTCTAGAGTGCACTCAGCATTGCGTGATGGGGTGACAGTTGTGTTGACATTAAGGAAAGGAAATGTAGCTGGATCACATGACCTCAGCAGTCCCCAGTAGGCCCTGTGTGGGCTATACAGTAGTGTAGGTCAAAGGTCAAGAATGTGGGATTGGAATCAGAGACCCTCTTCCAACATGGGAAACATCCCAAGTTGCAAACAGCAGGGGCTTCGACTTTACGGACCATTCAGATGGCCGCTCTGTCCACTGTAAACAAAACTTGGCCTATGCCGCACAAACACTCAACAGAAAGCGATAACGTTGCATGCTGAGTATAAACAAGGCTTAGGCCTCCGACTTGAACAGTTTTCCAGAATTTGCTTGTGTTTGGTGAACAGCCCGGCGAGTACACAAATGAATCCCGCAGCGGCCCAAAGATTTAGCTCACATGAAAACAATGGGATATTTCTAAATGGCCTTGGGTTCATCTGAGGTACACCAGGGAAAAAAAAATGGTGCAATTAGTCTCTAAAAGCCAAATGAGAAACACCTGCCCTGGGGGAAAAGAGCCATTACTGATGTCTCTAAAAAGGCACACAGTGCTACCAAGCTTGTGAAGCACCACTGCATCTTTATAAGACTGCCACAAACACAATGGACTGCTTAATGCACTTGGAGGACATAACGAGCAGTTCTGTTAGGCCAGATCTGACCAATGTATATGCACTGTACTAACTCTTATTGCTGTAAATACACTCACCGTCAAAAAATAGTTGCACAAATTGTTGCACCCAGAAGGAATCAACCGACAGGAATGAAACTTGGTGGGTAGGTTTGACATTGTGAGACATGTGAATGATTCAAGTTTCATGCTCAGCTGCACATGTGAGGTAAGCAAGGATGGGGCTTATCTCTGTACCTGACTGACCCAACAGCTGCAATTGTAGACATTCAGTGAGCAGTGATGTCATCCTGTTAGTGCCAGCACCATTGGCAGATGGCTGCACAACGCAGGACTACATGCACACAGGCCGTTACAACGTCTGCCCTTAACAGCACGTCAACATCACCAAAGACTGCAATGGTGTCGTGCCAGACTGTCATGGAGTGACCCCGAATGGCAGCGGGTCATCTTCAGTGACGAGTCACACTTTTGTCTTGGTGGAGACGACCAACAAATGTGTGGAGGCACCGTGGTCAGCACCAAGATGAACAGTTTGTTGTCATGCGTCACACGTCCAGAAGGCCTGGTGTCACTACACCTCCACCCCTACCGCACCATCTGCAGGAACTGTGTGAGAATATTCAAGCTGCATGGGATGGATTATCACAGGACACCATTAGGAACCTCTGCAACTCCATGCTGAGACGTCTGGTATGTTGCGTTAGCAAACATGGCGTCCCAATGCCATACTGAGAGACAGTACTTCTGTATGTGTAGCTCAATAAATATTGATCATATCAGTCTAAATTTATCATCATTTATTGTTCCTGGTAATCTTTATCTTCCTTCCCAACAGCACTGCAATCCCACATTTCCTTCTGGGTGCAACTATTCTTTTGACGATGAGTGTATATGGCTCAGTTTACTAAAAGTTTATGAAGTTTATGAGTTAATGAAAGCCTGAAGCCTGATGTAGATGATCAATCTGTTCCTAAGATGAGTGTTCTGTTTTTCTTCCGAATGTGGCTTGTTTATCTACAGACTAAAAAAAAAAAAAAATCCCTATAATATCCGGCTGATGGGTCAGCGTTGATTGTGTGCCATGATAGCTGTTATTGTTTCCCGTCCCTCCGGTCTGCGTCAGCGTTAGCGCCGCTCGCTTTGTGTCGCAGGAGGTGAGAAGGGGTTATTTTTACCCTGAGGGGGCACTGGGAGCTTCTAAAGGCCAGGGAGGATAAAGGAGAAGAGAAGAAGGAGAAGAAGAAGGCCGTCTTGCCTGGCAACATTCAGGTTAAAAATAAGCCATTGTTGCTCCTACACAAAAGCCAACAAATACCTCAGCATCCGTAGCTGACCAGCTGAGAGAGAGAAAGGGGGAGAGAGAGAAAGAGAAAGCGGAGATGTGTATGTGTGAGTGAGACAGAGCGAAAGCGGGAAAGAGCGAGTATGTGCATGCGTGGGGTGCTGAGGGTGCATTCATTTGTTCCTATTCTTATTTAACAAGTGATTTGATTCGAGTTCTAACCTTAACAATAGGGGAACCACAGCCTGTGTGATTCACACCCACTCTTATCTTTCCACCCAAACGATCCACAACAGAGAGAGAAATATTGTTCATGAACAGAATTCAAAAGAAGCTCACTCTCGGGCTGGTGGAGACACATCGCGACCGGCCTGCTCAGTGTGCTTACAGAGTACTTCTTTCTTATGAGTTACAAGATACTTATTGGTCTATCATAAACACGCTGCTTATTGTTAAATGGCTGCTATGAAGAGTTCATGTCTGACATGTCTGTTTCTCAAGAATGTACTTAATGCCAGTGGTTATAGCACTGTTCCAAAATTACACTCACTGGCCAAAAAATAAGGCACCCTGATAGACAGATAGAAATGTGGGATTGCTGCAGTTATGTCTCAGAAGAGATATGTAAATGACTACAGGTGTGGTCTGGTTACATGAGGGCACGCACACACGGCAAACAGGCTCCGGACGGCCCAGACAGACGGTGTCCTTGTCCACCTTCCAGACACAGGTGGCACCTTGTTTACACACCCCTGTCTCTGGACGGACCATTTCCAAGCATTTAGCAGAAGGTGCCCATTACGTGTCCTGCCACTGACTGTCAGCCACCGCCGCCTTTGTTCGCAGTGGTCTCGTGAATAAGAAACCTGGACTGCTACGGACTAGAACCGTATCTGAAGATAGCGACAAATTCAGGTTCTGTTTGGGAACCAACGACGGTCGGGTTCTAGTATAGAGGCGTCGTGGTGAGTGCTTCAATCCTGCCTTTGCTGTGGAGGGACACACTGACCCAACTCCTAGTGTGATAATCTGGGGAGCCAACCTGGTAGTGATACGAGGGACTCTAACAGCTCAGACATGTGTGCAGGACATCCTCCAGCCATGAGTGTTGCCTCTCACAGCAGGGCTTTTGACTGGCATTGTTCAGCAGGATAATGCTCGTCCACACACAGCAAGGGTTTCCTTGGCTGCGTAGGTCACCAGATTAATCACCTATCGAGCATTTATGAGACCACCTGGGACACCAGCTTTGGCACCCTACAAGTGTGCAGGATCCACAGGACCAGGTGCAACATCTACGGGCAAATGTGCCGCAGGATGCCATACGGAACCTGTACGCCTCCATGCCCAACCGTATCTCATCTTGTATCCAGGCTAGAGGCGGCCCAACAGGGTACTAGAGCCTACTTTCAATTGTACAGTTTTCCCCAATAGTGGCTAGCCCACATTTTGACCACCATCACAAAGATGGGAACACTATACTGTACATGTTACAATCTGTAAAATAATCTGGGTAAGATCAGCTCTGTGAGAGCACTGTGTGTGTGTGTGTGTGTGTGTGTGTGTGTGTGTGTGTGTGCGTGTGTGTGTGCTGATGCGGTTCATGGATTTGATGATGATGGTTTCTGGGAGAGTTTGCTTATTTTCCCAATATTATCTCCAAAAATAGCCCAGAGTGCTTGGAGACCCCAGTCTGTGAATGGGGAAAGCATGGTCAATACACGCAACTCTCCGGCAGCTGACACACACGTTAGTGGTCAGCATCACACGACAGCCCAGATAAACTCTCCAAATGAGCTGTTTATAGGCTGAATATGTGGTCTACAAATCAAAGAACCTTGCCAGATACCATAAATGGTATCCACCTTTTGCTCCCATATCCTGTACTACTGGTACTGATTGGACAGGCTGATCTTATGGGAGTAAAAGTTTCTGCCAGCTCAAAAGTATTACTTCCTTTGGGCCAAATGTCAGCTCACTGTTTCCATCTAGTCCTTATAAAAATAAAAAACCTGAAATATATATATACACACACACTCATCATCAAAAGAATAGTAGCACAAATAGTTAGAAGTCAACCGACAGGAATGAAACTTGGTGGGTAGGTTTGATATCGTGAGACATGCAAGTGATTTAAGTTGTACGCATGTGACGTAAGCAAGGATGGGCCTTATCGCTGTACCTGGCTGACCCAACAGCAACAATTGTGGACATTGAACAAACAGTGATGTCCTCCATGAGTCATCCTGTTAGTGCCAGCATCATTGGCAGACAGCTGCAAGACACAGGACTACATGCACATAGACTGTTACAACGACTGCCCTTAACACCACGTCAACGTCACCAAAGACTGCAATGGTGTCGTGCCAGACAGTCATGGAGTGACTCAGAATGGCAGCGGGTCATCTTCAGTGACGAGTCTTTTGTTTTGGTGGAGACGACCAACGGATCCGTGTGTGGAGGCACCATGGTCAGCACCAAGATGAATGATTTGTTGTCACATGTCACAAGTCCAGAAGGCCTGGTGTCACTTCACCTCCACCCCTACCGCATAACACTCAGACCTTACTCATGGCAGTGCCTACAGTGCAAGCACAATGGTTACATTTGTTGCTTCTCGTTTGCTATGTGAAATGATTTAGGAGCACTGATGTCAGCCTGAACAGCCTGCCATTATGAATATTCCCCATGGTTGAATACAAATGTGAGGATTTGGCCTCGAATGCAGCTATTATTCAGGGCATCATCAGAAAATCAGCCTACTGACTCACTTTGCATCTCACAAGAAGCACCTAAAGAGCTGCTGGTTTAATGTAAGACTAATGTAAGTCTTTTTTTTTCCTTTGCTGTGGTGTCACTTTTTTAATCGAACGGGTTAAAAAGTGTGTTTAATACACATGGCCCAGGATCATCACTGAAACAGCTAATACTGGGCTCGGCCACATATTTACAATGCACTGCTCAACAGCTGTGTTTAATTAAAGCAAAGGATGTTGATTTTGCAGGCTACCACAACTCTTTCCCGCATTACACATGTACCATGTGAAAACCTCCCTCGAGTCCAGTCGACTCCAAGCATTAGGCCAAAAGTCAGCAATAGCTCCCAGACGAGTGGAAGATCTGATTGTTTTGGGATCAACTCCGGATCACTTTAACCATGTGACATCGCCAGTAAATCGATGCATGTATAACATGCAAAGCGAAATTGCTATATGTAGCAACATAACTGTATTCTGCCTATATGGTGCAATGGCATTACCAAGATTCATATCTAGGCCTGTTACAGAATGTCATGTCCTGTTCACTGTATGCAACTAGTACGAGTCTAAAACTGCTAAACTGGCTGATCAGCTTGCCTCCAAGCTGCCTTTAATTAGTAGGTAGGCCAGGCTGAAGCCTAATGACATGAAATGCAAACACTGAGAAAGCATGAGCAAAATGCTGCTAGCATGCATGCAAGCAACATTGGCCAACTAGCGCTAATTTAGAAAAGTCTTTAGCTACGTCCGTCATTCATGCTGGCAGTAGCAGCGACTTTCAGTGTTTTTTCCAGCTTGGTTGAAACCCCGGGCCATGAGACCCCACTGCTGAGTGACACAGCTCACCTACATAGGTGCACCCCAGGTGGGGTTAGTAAACATACTAGCCTGGCTAATGGGCTGCTATGCTAGCCTGAAAATCTGTATTCACATTAACTCTGTACATGACTACACGGTGGCAGATGAGTGATTACTGAAAGAAGCCTGGCTCAGACAACCTGACAGCATGATTCTCCCGTGTAATACCGTCATTACAGATTTAGTTATGAGCATTTTTATTGGTGCTTGTCATCCACACCACCAGTGTCCAGTAGTGTTGGTCACAGGTATACTCATCTGCATCTGTATGCTGGTCTGTATACTCATCACCAATAATGATACTGTGTTATCTAGTATGGGTCAGTGCCAGTATGGGTGCCGATACTGAGACAGTACTGGTGCAACAAGGTATTCTAGTGCATTTAGCAGTTAAGATCAAGTTTTGTTGTTTTTGTAAGACCCATGATATGTCACTGTAAATTACTTATGTACAATTATTCACTCATAAAATGACAATGTTCCTAATTTACTTGCTGCTTGTCGCAGAGAATTTAAACACTTTCAACGAATCAGGCTTCCATAATGCATTATAAGTGCAGTAATAAAGATCTAGAAGCCATTCCTAATGTTCAATAATGATTGACATTAGGGATCCACCGAATGTTTGGCAAACTAAATTATTCTTGGGGGAAAAAAACCCCCAAAAAACCAACTTTTGGTGTTTGGCCGAATAAGTGAAAAAGACTAAATAATGTGTATGGAACAGTGACGTTTTTAAATGACGCCGTTACCGTCTACATCCGGGAACCAGAAAGGTACTTTTACTTGTTCGCTTCAGATACACACAGGAGCGCGCTGACGTTTCCCAGCTTTATTCAGCTTCAAGTATTCAAGCCAAACGGAGCTCCAGACAGAGTAAAGAGCAGAACAGAGCTGATACAGTGAGGCAGACAGACAGCAGCTTCTCAGCGCGCACACACGTGCATTCACACGCGCACGCATGATTCACACACGCTCACATACACACTCACTCTCACGCACAAGCTTTTTCTCTCTTGTGACCGTATCCTCCTTAAAGAAACCCAGATCCCAATTTCACAACATGGCAATAACATCGTGACCAGCGTGGAGGGAGGCGCTCTCTGCGAATGCAGCAGACATGGCGGCTGGGATTGTTTTATTGCTAATATATTTAAGTCATATTGTACTTGGTTGGTTGTCTGCTAGGATGTTAAAAACTTCAGTGTTGAATAAGTATGTTTAAATTGCAGTTTAGTAATTTTTTTTATTTGAAAGGAAAGACAAAAATACATTCAGCATATCGTTGCTGTCCAAAGGGAAAAAAAAAATCTCCAAAATAGTAATTTTCCAGGAGAGGCCAAAAACCTGATGTAGTTTTAATGTAAGTCAATGTCTTTCCTAGCAGTTCTGGGTCATTTCTGTTGGTCCATTCATCACGAAATTATCGCGTGGTGTAAACATCAGCTGGTGTTCAAATGGTACATAGCAGTAAAAATAGACAAAAATGGACATGTATAAAAAATACACATTGTTCATTGGACAGTGACAATATTGAATTTATGCAGTGCTGAAAAAAGTGGCAAAATTAATGAAAAACTTCGGGCACACATTTTCGGGCACACATTTTCATTTTGTTGCATCCGTATTGGACATAAGCACACATAAACTGGTATAGCACCACAGTATAAGGCTTCATAGCACAAAGTGATGTAATATGTTAAAACGAATCACCTGTCTGCTGTTACTTGAGATGATCAAAGTTATTAAAACAGTGACCATGTAATAACCAGACGTGACTGGCAGGCCTAATTCCAGCTTTGCAGAGCAATACTTAGTTGACTTTACTCAACTAACCACTCCTCTCTTCCTGTGGAGGTCCAAAGTGGCAATAAAAGGTTTTGAGAAACTTGGAGGGATGAAGATCATAAACAGCATGGGCTGGAATTCTCTGAAAACCTTACATCCTGATTTCCTTCGCTTTAGAAGAACGTCTCTAGAGAGACAATGTTTCCCAGAGACAATACAAATAAATAAATGAGGACTTTGCAGTACATGGGTTTTTTGGATACTGTCCCACAAAGCAATCAATAAATCATCCCGAAGCACAAAATGAGGCATTTTTATTAACTTGAAGAACTGCTGAACTTTTAAAAGCGTTCCAATCACACCTCTGATATAAAGTGTAAGCTGTGTGTGTGCCTCGACATCATAACCACACCATTCATCACTGTGAAAAAGGGAACCACCTCCAGGACTGGATTACGGAGAGACCAAGGAAACAAGACCAAGGAGCTAAATTGTTACCAGGTTTTCACTCCAATCCATTAGAGCCCCAATAAGAGTCTGGCACAGACTGGATCACTGAGTAAAGGAAAGTCAGCTGTAGACTACACAGAGCAGGCCTACATATGGTCCCCGATTATTTGCAGCCCTCGTAAAGATGAGTAAAAATGGGTTATAAGAAATTCACCCTTTGGTGACTTAGCTTAACCTCATGCTGACAAAACGAGAAAAACTTCAGTGTTTCATTTAGTCTAATATCAAAAAATAAATCCCTCAATAAATAATAATTATTTTTAACAAAATCACATGTACCACAAGTACTGGAATTATTGGAAATAGATTTTTTTTTTTCAGACACAAAATATAACAGTGTTTTCTAAGTTGATCAGATTGATCAGATGTCAGACTTCACATTTCACACACGCACACACACACACATATCTATCTATCTATACATATATATATATATATACACACACACACACACACACACACACACACTGCATGGGCAAAAAAAAGGTCACCACCTCCCATTGGATGATTACTGCATGGGTGATTATGTTTCAGTTGGCAACAAGTTACTGACTAACTGATGCAGTGAGTAGCATCGCATTTGTTAAACAACCGTGGAAAACATGTTAATCTGTTTCAGAAGGGTCACATTATTGCCATCAAGCAGAGAAATCATCTAAGGAGATGCTGAAACTACTAAAATCAGGTTAAGAACTGTCCAACGCATTATTTAATTTGCTAGGGAGCATAAAGATTGGACTCTGGAGCAATGGAAGAAGCTCATGTGGTCTGATGCGTCCAGATTTGCCCTGTTCCAGAGTGATGGGTGCATCAGGGTAAGAAGAGAGGCGGCTGAAGTGATGCACCCTTCATGCCTAGTGCCTACCGTACAAGCCTGTGGGGGCAGTGCTATGATCTGGGGTTGCTGCAGTTCTAGGTCAGGTCTAGGTTCAGCAACACTATGTGCCCAAAGAGCGAGGTCAGCTGACTACCTGAATATCCTGAACGACCTGGTTGTTCCATCAATGAGTTTTTCTTCCCTGATGGCACGGGCACATTCCAAGATGACAATGCCAGGATTCATCGGGCTCAAATTGTGAAAGAGTGGTTCAGGGAGCATGAACAGAGTCCAGAGGAAAAGTGTGTTGACCGTTGAAAGTCAGAGGATGATTATAAACATAGATAGTCATCTGAGTATGCCCAGATCTACAGTCAGAGCCACTATTAAACAGTTTCAATCAACTGGACCCGTGACATGCTGGCCTGAACAAGGACCCATGTTTATTCTGCCCCCATGAACAGTGAAGACCACTGTTGGAGTGCTACAGACAAAAGCCTACCATCAGACCCCAACTCCATGCAAACAGATTATTTAGAAGGCATGCCAGGACAAAGCCTTTCCTGTGACCTAACCACAAACACAAGTGCTGTTTTTCCTTCAAAGGCCCAGGGAAACCTGTTAGGGTACAACGGCATCATGAAACTAGAAATGGGTTGCCACTGGATCTTCCGGCACGACAATGACCCCAAAATATGTCCAGATTAACACAATAATGGTTGACACTGAACACAAAATCAAACTTCTGCCATGGCCATGTCAGTCTGGTCAGCCTGATCTAAGGCCCCTAGAAATCAGTGGGGTGAGCTAAGGCAGAGAGTGTACTGAAGATGACTCTTATAAGATGTTATAGAGAACAGACTAAGTGCTGTTTTATTGGCAAAGAAAGAATGTACATAGTATTTTTGATTTCAGAATGAATATACTTCAAATACACCGATCAGGCATAACACTATGACCACTTCAATGTATCTACACTCCTTATCCATTTCATCAGCTCCACCGATAAAATGCCCCATTGTAGTCCTACAATTACAAACTGTAGTCCATCTGATACAGACAGTGCTGCTGGACACCTCAGTGTCACTGCTGGACTCAGAATAGTCCACCAACCAAAACTATCCAGCCAACAGCTTCCCGTGGGCAGCGTCCTGTGGCCACTGATGATTGAATAGAGGATGACCAACACTGCACTGTACAGCAGCAGATGAGCTATCGTCTCTACAAGGTGGACCAGCAAGGTAGGAGGGTCTAATAGAGTGGACAGTGAGTGGACACAGTGTTTAAATACTCCAGCAGCACTGCTGTGTCTGGTCCACTCATACCAGCACAACACACACTAACACGGTCAGTGTCACTGCAGTGCTGAGAATGATCAACCACCCACATAATACCTGCTCTGTGCTGGTCCTGTGGGGATAGTGACTATTAAAGAACTGGGTAAAGGGGCCCAACAAAGTATGCAGACAGATGGACTACAGTCTGTAAGCTGATAACATGGATATGGAGTGTAGATACATTGAGGTGGTCATAATGATATGCTTGATCTATGTGTGTGTGTGTGTGTGTGTGTATATATATATATATACATATTTTATATATATATATATATATATATATATATATATCATAACATCCATACATTTCGACACCCCTAATTCTGGACACCGAAGTGACATACCCTACTTATTGATTAGTCCATACCGATATAGCTCCTCCAGATGAGTCAGATGGGTTCAGCCCTACCCGACTGCACAATAAAGCACAGCAGTCTAAAGCACAGCCTTATAGGTTTTTAATTCTACTATCTCCTTCTCAAATCTGCCATCTCTGGTCGTAGTGCCATTATGTAACTCGTGCCTTGTGATACTTTTTGTGTTCTGTGGCAGGGAAGCAGCCAATTCTCCTCTGACCCATGAACATCTAATAGCGCATAGTTTCTTTACACGCATCCCAAATATGTAACCCCAAATTAAGCAACTCAGGATGGACTGGATGCCCTGGAAGAATGCATGTCAGTGATCACAGTGGAGGAGCTCTTATGCAACTTTGCGAAAGTGAGTGCCCTGAAGTAGCAGGAAGCACACGACGCCTATTTATACCCCAAACAGCTGCCTGGCAGGGCCAGCATGTCCCCACGGCACAGCCTGGGCAATAGGCCTCTGGACACCTGTGGTTTCTCTCCACAACGTCCTTGACACCAATGGACGTCAAACAGCCGTCAGTACTGTACTGTTATGTAGTACAGCTTGCTGAGGTGGTCAAGTGAGGTTTGGTATGTATTCCGACTGTCTCAAGCACATGCACATATACGCACAACAGCCAAGCCGCGAGTTGTACCGTCAAAAAAGGCAGTGACAGTTCAGTACTGGTCCTTTCCCTGTCAGTCTCATAACGTTTCCTCAGTGGAGAACTTTAAGAGGATTCAAAGCTAGTCCTACTTCAAAGGCACAGGCCAAAGGAAAGTGCCAAAGGAAAGTGTTATAGTGGAAACAGCAGTACTGTCATAAATCATAGCCTCCTTAAGAAGGAGCATTTTAGCTGAAGGCATAGTATATAACATAATATTTACTGCAGAGAACTTGTCCCCCCACCGAGGGGTGATTCAACGCTGCAATATAAACGTACGATCCAAACGTATAACGCGAAGACTGTGCCTGTTACATCTACAGACAATTACAGACTGAAATCTCACCAAGGACATCATTGGTGCTTCATTGGTTTTCTACTGCATGGCTCTAAAAAATCACCAAACAAGACTTTAGGCAACATATCCTGCATCCCAAACCACATACTAAAATCAAGTACAGGTGTGACGTGCTATTTTACATACGGTTTACTGTGATAGTAGGTGGTATTAGACACAGACTCCCATGACTTGTTGCTAGTAGCTCCAGCTAAATGAAAAAGAAGCAAATTTAAAACACCACACACAGAGCCGGCTTTACCTAACGAGTGACATTAGCAGCCACCGCAGGGCACCCTAACAACTACTGTGAGTTATCACTACACTGCAGAATAAGAGGCTGAAATGAGGGGTAAAAGTGACTGATTAAAGATACAACACTCCTCCAAAAAGGAGATGAGGACAAAAAGCTAAAAGACGAAGGGTGCATCCCAACTGCGCACTTAATACTTACCCTAAGTAGTTTTTGAGTATGTAGTATGTAGTACTGTTACCAATGTCAATGCTGAGTATACTCAAAAACCTGCAATGCATAGTTAGAACCAGTCGACTATTGTCCCTTAATACAATGGGAAATGTAAAGGGATGAGCTGCTTCTCACGTCTGGAAAATTCTGGAAAAAATGGCTGATGGGGATGCGACAATGGCTGATGGGGATGCTGGATGCAACAGCAACGGTTGTGCTGGTGGCAGGACTGGAAATGATGTATAAATGTGAGTTCAACCCAAATCTGTCAAAACAGCCTGTAAAAAAAATGACAGGATTCTAGTAAATAATGTTTTTACAGGGGATGCTCTGGCGAAGCAGCCTTCAGAGTCCAGCTCGGTATGACGTAAGCTTCATCACTTCCTGTTAGTAAAAAATGATGTAGCATGCTAATATTTTGTGAGTTAGCCTGCCGCACTGATACCATGAAGATTAGCACACGGTATATACTGTGTAGTATTAGTGTTTAGTACACAGTTGAGACACAGTCAGAGGCATACTTTGGTTTTATTTTGTGGTGTCTGGAAGGAGAATGCTGAGATGCTGCTGGAAGCCTCGCAAACAAAGTTAGGATTCCTGACTTGGGAATGTTTGTTTAAGACTGCATACAACATTTATATGTCTGCTGTGCAAGCAAAACATTCTGTCTCCAGAACGATAACTTTACAAGAGACGCTTTACTTTTAATTCAGCGGATTTTTTCAAGTAATTTTGGGCCGTTTCTTACACACTGTAAAGAACAACAGGCATTTTCAAATTATGTCAAAAACTAAAAAACAACAAAACTACAATACAATGGTTCTTATTCCACATAATAATTCAACAAACCATATGAAACACAAACAAAATTAAACCGAAAATATATAAATATGCCACAACAGTATTCAGTCCAATTAAGGATGTATATACAAAACTGGACAGGCCAACCAACATTATTTTAAACCTTTTACAAGGTGCAGGTCAATGGTCACATGGCCCCCCACCAAAACATCCTGCTCAGGGCCCCTAATGCTAAAGTTGGGCCTGACCAAACCCGTCTTGGTCAAGTACATTCAGAGTAAGAGTAAATATATGTAAATTCGATTTTTCTGTAAACTGTTAATATAAGTGAAGTGCTGAGTTGTAGAGGCTACAAGATCCACTGTACATGCTGTGAACCATCACTCAACACAGCACCCATCAAAACAAGACCCTGAGAAGCAGGCAGGACCTCACTGCCTTTACTATAACTGACCCGGTCTCTCAGTCTAAGCCTTTACTATAACTGACCCGGTCTCTCAGACTTAGCCTTTACTGTAACTGACCCGGTCTCTCAGTCTAAGCCTTTACTATAACTGACCCGGTCTCTCAGACTTAGCCTTTACTGTAACTGACCCGGTCTCTCGGACTTAGCCTTTACTGTAACTGACCCGGTCTCTC
>CM067492.1:9830059-9840672 GCA_034552555.1 Semaprochilodus insignis | reverse complement strand
TAACTGACCCGGTCTCTCGGACTAAGCCTTTAATATAACTGACCCGGTCTCTCGGACTTAGCTTTTACTGTAACTGACCCGGTCTCTCGGACTAAGCCTTTAATATAACTGACCCGGTCTCTCGGACTAAGCCTTTAATATAACTGACCCGGTCTCTCAGACTGTTTGGAGTCCAGTCGAAGTCAAACTCCGCGTTCACTATCAGTGAAGTTTAACACGGCAGTCTAAAAACATCAACTCGTAAAGCACATACGCAAAAACAGACCCAATCCTACATCTTACATACCGCAAAACACCGTCGGATGTTCAGCAGCCGCTCCTCCTGTGGTCTCTCCGCCTGCACATGTTGGTTTGTGCCGCTGTCAGAGGCGTTGGAGCTGCAGAAGGTGGTCCTGCAGGGGGGCTGGCTGACAGAGGGATGAGACTTTGCAGCATTTACATTTTCAGAAAGCTGCAGTTTAAGCCAGAGCACACAAACCAGAATTCACCCATTAATAATTATAATCAGTAAGTAATTACATGAACGTCTTATGAACTGTCTTCTTACAGTTCAGATTACTTGGGGGTTAAAACAGGATCCACCTTAAAACACGTATCCCCTTCTGATGTAGCAACACACCATTTTACTCTTTATTTTCCCTCAGTTTTTTATTCCAATTCGTTTCTAAATATTCTACATTTGCAGTATAGTACTTCTGGCTAACAGCGAGCAAACAGCAATTTTGATTGAATGCTGCCACCTGTTGGCCAAATATACAAACGCTATAGATCATTAAATGTGGGCTTAAAAGAGACATAATCCAAGTAACGAATATCTAGGTGGTCTTAGCTCACTTTACCTGCTCGAAAGTTGCTGGAACCTGAATACTTAGGGGAAAAAACAGCCATCTAGACCAGTGTTTCTCAACCCTGGTACTGGAAGAACCCTACCCTGCACATTTTAGTGGGTTCCCTGCTTTAACATACCCCTTGCATCTCTGAAATGGCTTGTTAATAAGCTGATAAGTTGAATCAGGTGTGTTGGGAGCAGGTAAAGCACTGTGCAGGGCAGGGTTCCTCCAGGACCAGGGTTGAGAAACACTGGTCTATATTGTACTGTTAGAAAATCCCACATAGACCAGCACTGCTTGTCACCAGCAGAACCAGCAGGTCCAATTTTGTCGTTTTTCAGTTTTTGGCATCATTTGAAAATGTCTGTTGTCATTCACATTGTGTGTAAATTTCATGGCCCAAAATCACTTGAGGAAAAATGTGGTTCCATTAACTCACAGTAACAGTAAAAGTAAAGTTTCCTTATCTTGTAAAGTTAGCGCTGTGGAGATTTGGAGGTTTTGGTTCTGACACCAGCTAAACCAGCATATGTTGTGTTTTGATACTGGTATTCTGGTCAACCAGTATGTTCATGCTGGGATGGCAAGCTAAACAAGCACCAGACCAGCTTAACAGATAACAGCCTTAGGGCAGAATCAGTGTTGTGTTTTTTTATTGTTGTTGTTCCAGCAATTGCACCGTTATCCACGATTACTGAGGTGGTCAAGCGAGGTGTGGTATTTGCTCTAACTGTCTCAAACACAAACACATACAACCATCAGCCATAACACTGAAACCACCTGCTTGTATCTACACTCACTGACCATTTTATCAGCTCCACTTACCACATAGGAGCACATTGTAGTTCTACTGTTACAGACTGTAGTCCATCTGTTTCTCTGTATACTTTATTACCCTGTTCTTCAAAGGTCAGGACCCCCACAGGACCACCACAGAGCAGGTATTATGTGGGTGGTGGATCATTCTCAGCACTGCAGTGACACTGACGTGGTGGTGGTGTGTGTTGTGCTGGTGCGAGCCAACTATCCAGCCGACAGTGTCCTGCGGGCATCGTCCTGTGACCACTGACGATTGAATAGAGGGTGACCCACACAAACTGTGCAGCAGCAGATGAGCTATCGTCTCAGACTGTGCATCTACAAGGTGGAGCAGCAAGGTAGGAGTGTCTGTTAGAGTGGACAGTGAGTGGACACAATGTTTAAACACTCTAGCAACACTGCTGTGTCTGATCCACTCACACCAGCACAACACACAAACACACCACTGCAGTGCTGAGAATGATCCACCACCCACATAATACCTGCTCTGTAGTGGTCCTGTGGGGGTACTGACTATTGAAGAACAGGGTAATAAAGTATACAGAGAAACAGATGGACTACAGTCTGTAACTGTACAACTACAGAGTGCTCCTATATGGTCAGTGGAGCTGATAAAATGGACAATGAGTGTAGACACAAGGAGGTGGGTTTAATATTATGGCTGATGGTTGTATACACACACAACCACCGAGATGTGAGCTGTACAGGTTGTTCAGTTCAGCTGGTCCTTTCACTGTCAAACTCATAATGTTTCTTCAGTGGAGAACTTCAGCAACTCCTCAAATAGCCCCTACAGAACAGGAGTGGATGGGTAGACAACATAAGACCATATGCAGGCAAATGAAATAATCTCTTAGATTATTACACCTACTTCTCTTACCTTCGTTTTAGATAGAAGTAAAATTAGCAACAAAAAATATTCATTCATTCATCTTCTGAGCTGCTTATCCTTCTGGATCGTGGGGGGTGCTGGAGCCTATCCCAGTGCTCATTAGGCGGAAGGCAGGAAACACCCTGGACAGGCCACCAATCCATTACAGCGCAGAGACACAAACAACTGTACCACCATGTTGGCCCAACCAAAACCAAACCTGACTAAAAAGCATAAGGACCAACCAAACCCAAGTTCCCTATAGAACTGCAGTGGAACCTTTTAGTACATAAAGCACATATCAGTATTAGAAACTGATATATATATATATATTGGAACTTTCATATGTACCTAAGTATAGTTCAAGTTCAAGTTTGCTTTATTGACATGACAAAATTACATTTGTATTGTCAAAGCATTGTAACAGTTCTCTAAGTTAAAACAAATAAATAAACAAATAACTAGAATAAATAAAGAGTGGATTAAAATAGGAGTAATAAATGAAACATGAGATATATATACAACAGTGTAACAATAAAAAGAAAAATTATCATTTAACTGTTAATATAGAAGAATCTGTATTTCAACAGACACATCTACTAGTGCTCACTCACTTAATATTTAGAATACTAAGTACATAGTATATGGAAATAGCACACTTTCAGTACATTAATCATGAGTGCAAGGAATTTTACTAAGTAAACTTAAATTAAGTAGATTTCAGGATACTTTTTTTTGTCCTGGGAAACAATAGCACATCACTTTTACCAGTGGAATAGACAATCAGTGTCCACACATTGTTAGATATGACGATTAAAACTTCATGAACAATGATGTTTAATTTATCACAGTGGACTTTATGAACAATGTTTCATTAAAGTGTCATTAATGATGTTTCAAAAACAAAAAAGCCAGAAGCTGTGAATAGAAAAATAATTTTATTCACTGTGAGCACAGATTCACCCCCCACCCCTTCTCTTCTCCTATTTCACTCCTCTCCAATTTCTCTCCTTTTATGATCCCATCATTTCTTCTCGCCTGTGGACAAAAGGAGAATGATTGTTTGAGAGTCAAGCCCAATCCAATCTCGCCTAGGACTGAATTGCATTGTCAAGAGAAATAGCCCACTGTAAGTGTTTCTTTAGTCGAGAGACTGAATGCAAGGCCACTCTTTAGCTCAGCTCCTCTCACTACGCTGGCTTAAATGGGATTTGATGTAGTAGTCAGGAATTGCACCCTATTTCTATTTTGAATCACAGGTGCATGAGTAATGGAGCAACTGGAACACGTGCACCTCTACTTTTAGTCGAGGTGAAACAAACAAGCTTTTCCTCCCCCAGTATTTATTCAGATGGAAGACTGACGTTCAGTGTAAATGAGTGAGTGAGCAAGAGTTTAACAAGCTTGTATTTTTCACTGAACTTTATCACCCTCCATAAAACAAAATGGTGACTCATGGAAACTCCTCTTGGTTTCAGGCGGTAGTATGTCAATTTATGACTAACACTGAAAGTTTTACCTTTTATCTGAAAATTGGTAGTTATGTTCTATTTGGTCAAAATAATTATTAATTAATATTAATAATCATTTGTAATAAGAATGACTTGGGGGTTGTACAGACTGCCAGCCTAAATCAGACAGAAAAAATGGCACATGAAATGTGATTCCAATTTTTACAGATCCATCCCAGCCTAGATGCTCTGGCCACTCAAATCCAGCGTGCCGGAAGGGCTGGGATTCAGGAAATGTATTTTTTTTTTAAAATTTTTTAAATTATGATTTGTGTTTATGCCAGATAATTTGTATTTATATGCACAATGGAGCTAAGCTCACCGGAAAAAAGAGTCACCTCTGACTAAAACATACCTAATAGACTGTAATACCTCCACGAGCACAAACAACAGCTGTGATTGGATTCGGCATGGACTGGACAAGTTTCTGGATGTAGGCCATATCAATGTTCAGACACTCTACCATCAAAGAATTAGTCAGTTGGGTGAGATTTGGTGGATGCCGTCCCTGGCACAATTCCGAGGAGAGTTTCCTGTAGACTGGGATTTTAGGCACTGCTGGTAGACTCGTATGACCGTATGCTTCCATACACCTGCAGATTCATCTACTTCCTTCACACTATGGTCTTTGGCACGCCCAAATGCAGTCACTCCTTTTAGCCAATCATTAACATCTGCTTTGGAGCCATTTTCCACACATGGGACGAGACATTCACTGCACTGTAGCGCCTCTTCTCAATCTATGAATCCTGTTTGAAATCCACATAGCACATAGCATAGCTATGCAGTTACTGATGCCTATGTTACCAAAACATCGGTCGGTGATCACTTGCAGATTTAAGAACCAAATCTGATTTGCCTGCAGTCTGAACACCACCTAATTTTTGGCACATCTGGACTTTGTATCTCAAAGTAATGACTTATTTTCTCTGCACTTTGACTTCATTTGTGATTATTCTTCCTCTTTTGCTTATATCTTTTGCCATTTACGTGCTAGTAATGGGCTTCTCACTAGGACGCCCCCCCATCTGCCCAAGGAAAAATTGCGTCCACATTTTCAAAATCAGGCAACCATGTCTTGACAACAAAAACAATGCTGCTCCCAATAAAACATATAACAATCTCCGCTAATGAAACTGGAGCTAATAGCATTTTGGCTATGGCGCTCTTTCATAACTCTTGCCTGGGACTTTAATTCTAAGCATATGCCTGCATTATTGATGCATTACTGAATACACTAGCAAACCACATCAAAACAAATGAGTATCAGTGCACGACCCCAGTCGGTCATTGCTTTACTGCTGAACTGGAGCTGGCTCTAAGAAGTTTTGTGTGTGTGTGTGTGTGTGTGTGTGTGTGTATATGTGTGTGTGAGTGTGGGTGTGTGTGTAACACACTTACGTGGGGATTTGTGGAATTCCTCTCGTGTCTCCTTCCAGCGGATAAGTGCGAGGATGCTCTGTGGCTCGTTGTTCACCACATTGGCACTGTATGTCTGCAGCATGTTGAGTGCGCGCGTGATGCCCAGACACACTTGAGCTTTCTGTAGGAGTGGAACTGAGCCCAGATCACAGGCAGTCTCATAGGCCCTGGTAAAATACTCACAGCCAACATCATACTCACCCTGCACACACATACACATGCACACACACACACACACACACACACAAATAAGCAACTAGTTCTGCATGTTCTAATATCCCTGACCTCATGTTATTAACATCAGGTGGTAGTGGGACTTTTAAGACCAGGAGTTATATGATGCAGACCAGCCCATCCCAAACACTACACATTTCTGTTAAATGAACTTCATCTCTTACTCTTACCAAGGCAGCTCGTCAGTGACACAATAAAACTGGTGACCGCTTTAATCTTAAAAGAGATCAATCAATACACAACATTCAATTTGTGAATTTCGGGTACTAGTGTACTAGTTGAACTGGTGGTTATGTAATGAGTCCTCACTTAGTCAGTCACATCCTTATCACCTAATCCCACTCTTTCTTACCCTGGAGCTTTGTATGGACCCAAGGCACATGCAAGCATCCTGTAGGGCCTGGTCATGATTGTTCTCCTGAGAAACGTCAGCATATTTCTGCAGGTACTGGATGGTCTCATTCAGTTTACCCTCACTGCAAGACATACACATGAACTCACATAAAATTCATAAAAGCTTACAGACGTTTTAAAGTCAAAGCGAATAAACGTTTTCTAATACTTTCATAGTAAAAGCATGCTGGTTAATTGATATTGATATTACTGGTTAATATGGCCTGTGTCAAGAACCACATACTACCATTCTAAATGGTACGTCAAAATAGTACACAACAGAAGTACTGCATGCAGCAGTTTAGCATGTGTAGTATGTGCTATTCCCAACCCATGGTACAAGGTGAAGTAACCAAATGTCGCACTCCTCAATCAAAGGGTGCATAGATACAAGAATTTCATCTTTGGAATAATATACACAATGATAATGCCTAAATTATGCCATTGTCCATCTCACAAAAGCTTGACAGCTCGTTTTAAATGTATTGTTTTGGTCATGAAAACTAAGCACAAACTCAGTTAAAAAGGAGTAAAAGTGTCTCCAAAATACCCTCGTTACTGGAGATTACATGTGTACTACACCACTTATTTAACTTGTAATGTAAGTACATGTAAAGAGATTTCAACTCAAATCATTTCAGACCATTTCTACTGCTCTATTCATCACGAAGTCTTGACATAACATGAAGCTGTTTCTCTCCCATGAGGAGCTAAAAAATAGCTTAATTATATACATATATGATAAACTCCACAGTAGTTTAGCCCTGCCCAAGAGACACAATACAGGACAGCCAATCAGGGCAGAGCTCGTTAACATATATCTATTGCAAAAGCACATTAAATACAGTCTGATTAACTGTAAGGGATAAAGGTTTGAGGGATAAATGATAATGTAAAAATTAATTATGGTATGTAAACCTATACAAAATGTCACTAAATGACTTTTATTCTGAATATAGTATATAGAATAATATATATAGAATATAGAATAATTAAAAATTAATACTAATTCTGAGTTTTAAAGTTGTTTTCTTTGTAATGTGTCTACCATTACAGTGCATTAGTTTCCTGTACATCTCTCTTCGATTCTATTAGAAGGCCACCAAATGTGTTTAACTATTAGGGTCTTACATTATGATATCAACTAGGGCTTCACAATAAACCGTTTAAGCATCGTCATTGCAATGTCCGCATGCGCAGTACTCACATCGCAGGACGTGCAGTGTGTAGTAAGACAAATGAAATTAAAAGTGTTATGCTCCAACTTTTTTGCTGCTTGATACAAAAGAGCAACCAGCACGGTTCCTGGACTCTGATTTAAGGCTTCTCGGATGCACAGAGAGGAGTAGTCACAGCGCTCACCTGCTTTTGTGTTTGGTGCACTGAAACCGATTATAGAGGATTAAAGGTCCAGAAAACAGGTGTGAATTGTTCACATTCACAAGAGTGTTAAAAAGTCATTACTGTTTTTTTATTACTTTTATTTTCACCCCCTCCAATCATTTCACAATGAATAATGTTGTTAAATAATGCTGTTCATGTCATCTGGTGAAAACTCTTCAATATCTTTCATATTGTAATATATATCGCAGGGGAAAAATCACAATGTCAGTTTTTTCCAGTATCATGCTGATCTAATATCAACCCTGCTAATAGCCAAAACCACCAGGAACCATCAGAAACACTGAATGGTTTTTAGGGGGTTCTAGAGAAAATGCAAGGAACAAACAATGTGGGATAAAGAAACCTTTAATATGACATATTAATATGACATAAACGGACATAAACCTACAAGATGCAAATGGTCCATTTTGATTTCGGGCAGCACCTCATAATCAACACTAGCTCTTTATGTTTCAGTGTAGTGTGTGTGTGTGTGTGTGTGTGTGTGTGTGTGTGTGTGTGTGTGTACCTCTCCAGAGATTTGGCGATGGCTTTATATGCTTTCCCCAGACCCTCTGAGTCCTCCAGTGCTGTGGAGATCTCTACAAACACGTCCAGAAACTGAGACATAAAAACACAAACAATGTGAGTTTGATCGTGTGTGTGAGCTGAATGTGTGGGTGAGTGAAGTGACTGACCTGCTTAGCACTTCTTTGATCCCCCAAGCTCTGATAGGCCAGAGCCACCCTGTATGCTGCCTCTCCCTCCATCCTCCTGTCACCCACTGAAGGAGAGAGATGGAGATATCGAGGGATGATAAAAGATAAGATGAGTTGCAAAGATAACAGCATAACAGTTTATGTTTTCTGATACTGAAAATGAAACCTTGATCGATACTGATGCGTTATACGTTATCTCTTTAAAACTGTTTTTTTTTTTAGCTTGAGCACTTTCCCTCAGACGAGCATTTCAAAAAGCCATCCATTTAAAGGAGTCCAAACTACTCATATACTCCAGTACCCTACAGGAAGAAATATACAACTAGCAACATTGAATCATATCATACGTGCTGATATTGGTCCAATACTGATACCCATCAACACTAATACGCCATCTCCAGCAAGAAGGCAGGTTTGCGATTTTCTGTAATGGCTTGTTTGATGGGATCATGTCCAACACAAATGTGTTATTTGCTGAAGCTAAACTATTGCAGCAGCAGTAATTCTGTATTTTGTATCAGTATTTTTCAGCAGCAGGATTCATATTTATTAATGTAGTTATTTAGAAGAAGTCACACATGCATACTCATTTTATCACTTGCCTAAAGTCACTGGACCCCCAGCTGGAGAGATCCAGAAAAGCTGAAAAGGTTTGTGTGTGGCTTGACTGGGTTACCTTCTTTAGCCATGTCATAGGCCTTGGTAAGGATCAGAATGGCTGCTCTGTAGTCTTTATTCTGCAGTTGTCTCTGTGCCTGGATTGTGTAGACCCTCCAGAGCCCCTCACAAGCGCGATAATGAAGTGTACATCCGCTCTCATCCTGCCATAATCGTCCTACCACCAGATGGTGAAACATCTCGTAGTGCTCCTGAGCCAGTTCCAAATCACCTGTGTGTGTATATATACATATATGACAGGTATTCAAAACGCTTTCTGGAAAGATGTGCGCAGACTTGGACATTAGACTAGAATCTTTCTGCTTTGAATGATGCTATACCTTAATTAGGATTATTTTATTAAAATATAGGAAAAAAATTCATAATCCTTACCCATGTTTTCGGTAGTTATAATTTAAGCTTATTTTGAGCAGAACTTAAAAATGCTAACACACTCACTTTGAACAAACATAGAATCATATTTATCATTAAAACACAGAAAAGGTAACTTAATTCCAGAAAGTGATAATTCTCAGTGATTTTCAGACTTTCTTTGGGACACATTTACTTCAAAACAATAGGTTCCAACTTCTCATGTGGCCATGTTAACGACTCCACCTACAGACTAAAGAATATCTGTCTATCTATCTATCTATCTATCTATCTATAGATATAGATATAGATATATTCCCAAATCTCTCTCAAATTACCAAACCTCTCTCCTTGATAGCCCAGTATTATTTGAAGTTATTATGCAATACTAATACATTTATGTACATAACAATCACATTCTGAAATGCATATGCAAACAGAAAACCACTGTCATATCAAAATCATGCATCTTCTAAACTGCTTTATTCCTCTGGGTCGCATGGGGTGCCGGAGCCTATCCCAGCGCTCATTGGGTAGAAGGCAGAAAACACCCCGGACAGACTGCCAATCCATCACAGGGCAGACACACATTCACACCTAGGGGGCAATTTAGTATCTCCAATTCACCTGACTGCATGTCTTTGGACTGTGGGAGGAAACCCACACAGACCCTGGGAGAACATGCTTCATACAGCCCCAGCTGGGAATCTAAACCAACAGCGCTACCCACCACGCCATCGTGCCGCTCCATATCAAACCCATGTAACTCCATTTTTTTAAATTTCATATTGTTTCATGATTTGAAAACTCCAGTTCTCTCATTACATTGTGAGAAGATTTCATGAAGAATAGAGCAATATAAATGGTCCAAAATGGAAGAAAATCTCAGTATATCAACCTAACAGTTAACAACATTTTTGCCCAGAAAGGTTACTGTTATTGAGATTCAAGGTTCTGGTTATGAACAAACCTCATGGATTCTGGATTTCTGATCCTTGTACAATTTTTCCTGTCCGTGTAAATGGGATTTGAACGTCATTTTATTTTATGCAGCCATTCCATGTAACAAACAGTAGGTGGCAGTGCACACCTACTTTCTAAGCAACTACAGTGGTATGAAAAAGTTTGGGCACCCCTGATAATTTTGATGATTTTCCTTTATAAATCATTGGTTGGTCGGATCAGCAATTTGCCCAAATTTATGCACCTGCCTAATTTTGTTTAAATAATTATTGCACACTTTCTGTAAATCCTATAAACTTCAATTCACTTCTCAAATATAACTGTGTTCGTCTGCTACATGATATATTTAACTGAAATTGCTGATCCGACCAACCAATGATTTATAAAGGAAAATCATCAAAATTATCAGGGGTGCCCAAACTTTTTCATACCACTGTAT
>CM067492.1:9758835-9783864 GCA_034552555.1 Semaprochilodus insignis | reverse complement strand
CAGTAGTACAGATGAGATTAGCTACTTACCTCACTCTGTCATCCTCTGTGCTGGAGGGGGTTTGGCCTGCTACCCCTGTTCATAACCAGAAAACAGTAGAAAGATGGAAATATGACAGAGGGCTTATTTTACACTTCACCATCTTCATTACATCACAAGATGTCATCCTCTGAATTGTGTGAGGTGTATATTTAAAACAGTGTTATGCAAGTAGCATTACCCACACACTTACAGCTATTGACAGCTTTAAAGATGAAACAATGAAAACAAGCCTCTAATGTTGAACATAATGCGTCCTTTAACTTTGGCTGTTTGACGATGTCGATGTTGTAGAACATCACTGTGCTGTTTATGACACTGTACAATAATGTCAGCTAATTAGATGTTGGCCTTCACTGGCAAACTTTATTAGCAGGTTTTACCAAAGTCTAGTAGTGAATGTGCTAATTCTCTCCAAGCCAGCGAATAACTAGTGAAGTTAACTCCATTAAAGATTTGGGTGATAATATTGATTGCTGTGGTGTGACGAAGACTCCATTTTATCTTAAGTGAGGGCCACACATGGGCAGTGTCATGTGACCAAAGCCATTGTTCTAACAATTTGTCCTAACAAACGAGTGGCCCTATACTGGGCATGCACATGTGTTATTATTATACCATAGGCCCAACAACCCCTCCAATTCCTCCGAAGGCTGAGGAGAGTCAACCTACCACAACAGCTCCTCTGCTGCTTCTACAGATCTACTGTGTATAGCATCCTGACCAGCTGCATCACTGTCTGGTTCAGCAGCGCCACTGCTGAAGCGGGTGGTAAAAACTGCAAAGCACATCACAGCTGCCCTCCCACCCATACAGGACATATATATGACAGCAGATGTCTAAGGAAAGCTGTCAGCATATCCTCTGACCCCATACACCCCAGCCATCCTCTGTTCCATCTAGAAAGAGGTACCGGAACATCCAAACCAGAACCACCATGTTCAGGAACAGTTTTTACCTAAGAGCTGCCGAACTGGTCGCACCAGCAGCCCCCACCAGAACAGGACTACAACACTACAGACTGTTACTGATCTTGCCCTGATCACCCCAACCCACACACTGTGCTCCACTAGCCCATTTGACTGTATGCACTTGTACATTAACTAGACCTCTATACTTGAAACTCTGAGCTGTGTATTTTATATACTGAACATCTCTACTCTGAGCTGTATGGCTGTTTTAGCTGTTTACTGGAACATTCAGCTGCTATTCTTACTGTACTCGCACTGTACACTATTATATATACAACTACTGTTTACAACCACATACTTAACTGCACACCTGGCTACCTCAACATACTGTACTTTCCTATATGTACACTTACACTGAGCTGTATTTCACTCTATTGTATATCGTCGCTGTCCAAAGAAAAACACATATCCCCATTTTTGTTGATTTTTTTCTTTCATGCATCATTTGAACACAGCAGCTGCTGTTTGCACTGTGTGAAAATTTCAGAAATGGCCCAAACGTGCTTGGAAAGATTTCTGGTTCCATTGACTTACATTAAAACTAAATGAGGTTTTTGCCCTCTCCTGTTAAGTTACCATTTTAGAGATACTTGTTTTTGTTTGAACAGCGACAATATGCTAACTGGGGTTTGGACCTCAGTAACATTCTGATGCACAATTAATGCTCTTCTGCACATCTTGCACATCTGTTTTTCTGTTTATGCACATGATATATTGTGTGTCTGTGTTTTTGTCTTTGTAGTATGACTTACTATGTATCTATTTTTAAATACTCCAGTGTTCCTGATAGTGTTTCGGTATATTGTACAACCCTGTACAGAAATAATGTCAATAAAGTTGAATTGAATTGCTTTGAACTGAATAGTGTTTGAAATATTTTATTGTGTTTTTAATGTTAATGCAGGACAGATTCAGACTTGATAGTACTACCTCTTACTCAAAAGCTGATTTACCCTACATGCACACTAGGAGGCAACAAGTGAATTTGTGGGAGTTACACATTTTGTAGCACCAATTTAGTGACAAGCAGCAAGTCTCAACTTCATGCAAATGAATTGTGATGTGGTGAAGTGATATTGTAAACAGCTGGCTCCAACAAATTCTTTGGAGCAATCTTAGCGGATATATGTGCTATATATGTATGTATTGTTTCAGACATCTCATCAGTTGGAGCTGTTAAGTGTATGTCTGTCTTTAAGATCACCAACAACATCCATTTAGTTGGGTGTGTCTAAACTTTTGACTGGTAGTGTAAATCTATTCTAAATAAATAAATTAAACTATGAACATGAATGAGAATGAACATAAAAGGTCCACCTTTAAATTCAGTGAAAATGTTCTGACAGGCCAAATGAAACACCCTTATGAGCCAACGTTGGCCACTTTGGTCAGCCCCGGGCCTAATGGCCACTGCTTCGAAGCAATACCTCAGATGACTGGTAGACTGGCAAATGGTTAACAGCTGTAGGCTGTTTTGACTGAGCTTGCAGCTACGGCAGTTTTGACCATTACGGAACATTTTCTCATCCATGCATAGTTGGGCTTTGTACTCCATTAGCTACTGTTTGTTTACGGTAAAAATATAGACAAACCAACTAGCACTCTACAGCCTGTGAAAGCAGCGACCTCCTTGAGAGTTCAGAGGCTGTTTACTGTTCTCCAACTTCTCCAACATTCCTCTATCACCAGGAGACCTTTACGGCCGCCATGTTTCCCAAAACGCTGGTTGAGGCTTCCCATTCCAAACGAGCTAGCGTTGCTCCTTGACCAGTTTGGCGGCCTGACAGTGTGGCAGTATGACTAATGGACAGGCTTTCTGAGCACTGGGGTCCCGTTCCTTTATCAACAGGCCAGAGCAGCTGCTCGAATAGAGTCAGACTGTCACCTCCTGCCAGAGAGACGAAATGGCTGATTTTTATGTGGAAAAAGTGTTGGGTAGAAGTTTGCCACTTAAGAGAGCTTCATTCTCGTTATTAAATTCTTTGGGAAACTGAAAACATGGAACCACTAACAAGTGATACATCACTTCACTCTGTAGCACCAAGCAGTAAATTGGTTTCAAGATGTTTGATTTTACCACAGAAAATAATATGAAACTGAAAAGGTTTTTTTCTTTTAACAACCCAATAAAATGAGACAAATTGCCTCAAGACTAGACTTCTTCAAAGTTCCAATCCTGGTTGTAAGGTTATTGTGATGATGTAGCCTAAATGCACAAAAGCAACTTGTATACAGAACACAGCGTCTGGCTATAGCTTTATTAGAGTTTTATGAGGCCAGCACGTTCTGTTAAAGGAAACAGCAATATCACGTTTATTCACTGGCATTAAATCACCGAAACTGAACCCACAACAGACGTGTAATATCCTCTGAGGAAGCCCAACTACATTTGCAACTGTTGGCATACTGAGGTACATGGAAAACAAACAAGCTCCCCCAAATGAATCCCCGCACCAAGTCAGTTTAATGGGTTGGTACAGTTTGCAGTCATCCGTAATTGCCAAGTTCCAATATGACCTCCTTTCTGATTCAATGCGTAGATACACTGATCATTAAAAGAACAGTTGCACCCAGAAGGAAGTGTGGGATTGCAGTGCTATTGGGAAGGAAGATAAAGGTGCGGTAGGGGTGGAGGTGAAGTGACACCAGGCCTTCTGGACGTGTGACGTGCGACCACAAACCGTTCAACTTGATGCTGAACGCTGTGCCTCAACGTATGGATTTGTTGGTCATCTCCACCAAGACAAATAGAGGACTGTCAATGAAGATGACCCGCTGTCATTCTGAGTTACTCCGTGACAGTCTGGCACAACACTGTTGCAGTGCATGTAGTCCCGCAGCGTGCAGCCGTCTGCCAATGGTGCGGGCACTAACAAAATGACACATGAGCCCGTTCTCTGAACTTCGCATGGCACTCCTCTCCTTTTTTAACTCTGAAATTGCACAAAACAAACAACAACAAAAACACAAAATAATACACTAATCTTACTCAAAACAGATCTGTTTTGAGTAAGATTGCCATTGTATACTAGTAGGGTGTTGAAAAAGAAGTGAAGTGCCATGCAAACGTTTGAGCACCCTGAAAGATTTGAGCTCTCAGGTAACTTTAACTGAGGTCAGGCATGAAAACTCAAGGGGAGTGAACAGGGTGACAAGTTTAGAAATGATAACCCCCATTGTACTTTTCACTGCACTGGTGGAACCGAGTGTTTGTTAGGGACTAGTTACACCAGAGGCTTAACTGAATAGTCATAGAACATACTTTGATGAGAATGACAATGGTTTCTTGCACTTGAAAATAATAATATGTATTGTTCACTATATTAAATATATGTTTAAAGGCATGCATTTTCAAAATTTTACTCTATTCAACAACTACTTGTGGACATACGCTCCAAATCTGGTGAGTTTCTGATCATTACTTTCTGGGCTACGTACCAAAAAGGAGTCCTTTTTGTGAAAGCCAAATTTTTCGCTTTTGGGGAGGATCCAAATATCATCTGAATGAATTGCATTTGCAATAATATACAGTGGTAGATGAAGTACACAAACCATGTAGTTGAGTTAAAAAAATCCTCCAGTGTCAGTAGAAGTTGCTCCCTTTAGACCTCCACTGGAGTAACAGTACTAAAGTATTTACCTTCAAATGTACTTAAGTATGGAGAGTAACAGTAGCATGATTTATTATGGCTCTAATGTCCTATTATCATTTCTGGAACAAGACTCTTAATCAGCTCAGTTTAGGTGAAGAGACTTTAGTGTCACTCTCAGTCCACCAGTCTTTAATAGAAGGTCATTAATTAGTCTGATACTGATGTCTATTCAAATGATCATAAACACACAACACTGAAGGAGAACAGTTTCCATTAGCTAGAACCCAGCTCTGTCCAACGGGTCAAAACAAGCCCAAAACAAAGTGACTGCTGTTCCCTGATTGGTGGACTCGCTTCACACTTCTTTAGTTTGGACATGTTACGTTTTTATGCTCAAATAAGCCAAAAGGAAGGACAGATTTGGCTGTAATGCACTGGAGTAAGAAGTAAGATATTAGACTTTGAAATGTAGTGGAGTTAAAGTAAAAAGACCCCCAGAATAGAAATACTTCACTAAAATAAAGATATGAAGCACCATGGCTTGTGGTTTATTAAGTATCTCAACATCTAAGACCTTTTTATTTGATCTTTTTCTTGAACGTCCAAAAATTTTTTAGGTTGGTTATATTGGCTCTGTTCAAGAATCAATTTTTTCTACCCATCTTTCCTGTCCAAGACACTCTCTCCATCACCATAAAGCCAAAAATTATTAATATTATTCTTCTGTTTTTACTTTTTTATTATCTAGCTTTCACATCCTTAAAGAACTACAGAAAAGACCATGGCCTGGATAGTTCTGACCTTTGGTTGCAACAACAGCTGATCACGTTTGAAAAACTTTGCAAGCTCTTGCACCCTTGCTATGCTGTGTGTCACTTCTTTGTTTGTGACTGATATCTGGTCCAAGCGGGCCGAGGACTGTCCACTGCTTCATCGAAGGCAACAATTAAAGACAACTGTCTTTCCCATTGCTCTCAACCTTCATCCCATAATTTCACTGTATTCTTTCCTTCCGTAGAAAATACCCGACTCACCTTTAGACCTTCTTAACTTATTAACTCGGAATTACGTCATGACATCTGCATACTGAAGGTAACTGATGTTTCAAGTTACGTCAAGTAAAGGGGTCTTTGTGGTCATTCTTCAAAATATCTTTTGGAATGAAGTTCTTCAGGCTCTAAGGTGCAACACTCAGCAGTGGCCCATTATACAGGACTACAGAGAGTGGGCTTTCTTGGCTAGGTAGGTGGTGTTCAGGGTGCAAGTTGATGGTAATGTGCACACCAATTAACATTAGGCTTTTGGCTCTCTCCACAGCTGATGTACACTGGAGACTGACCACTCCGAGTCCTCCTGAGGTCAACAATCGTTTATTTTGTCTTGTCAATATTAACGGACAGATAAATTTTATTCTGCAGCATTGCTGCTATTAAGACCCACCACTTTCTGGTCATCAGCAAATGTGCGGATGTGATTGCAGCTATGAACAGTCAGCAGCGTAAACAGCAGGGGACTGACCACACACACCTGGAGAGCGCCGGTGTTCAGTCTGGTAATGCTGGAGGTGGTCCTGCCAATCCTGATTTGAGCTATGACCGAGGTCGCTTAGTCAGGAAGTCCAGGATCCAATTTCAGAGGGAGGTGTTCAGGCCCAAAAGGCTCAGGTTTCCAATAAGTTACTATGGTATAATTGCGTTGAGTGCTGAACCAATATGAAAAAGCATTCTCTCTTTCATGCCTCAATTTGTATTCCCTCCTCATTCTCTTCATTGTGTAGTAGCTGAATTCCACAACCTGTCTAGATCTCTTTGTTAATACTCGGGAGGTGTACAGTTTGAGACTAGATCATTTTCCGAGCACCATTTGTGTCAGTCATTGTGTAGCATTCATCAATGGTCAGTTTCCAAGCAAAGGATCGTTGTTGACTGGATACTTTTGATTGGTGAACTCTCATTAACCAACCAGTTACACTGACCTGTATGAAAACCACACATACCTCTTTGCCATTACCATGTTATTGGTATCAGTGCTGTTAAGAGAATGGTCCATCATCTAAACCATGTCTGGTCAGCACTGATCCTATGGTGGTCTCTACACACAAGTTGTCTGTATAGCAACAGATAAGGTACAGAGAGTAAATGTATATGTACAGGTTACAGCTGTTTTTACATATGCTTTTTAATAAATGGTTTTGTTGTATTATAGAACATTTTATAACAATATATAAGCTCACTAGACAAACAATTAGGCACCTTGCGCTGCACCAGGATGATGGGGCTATAAATACCTGGGTTGACAGTGTCCATAGATTGAGAAGAGGTGATACGATGGAGTGAATGTCTCATTCCATGTGTGGAAAATGGCTTCAAAGTAGATGTTAATGATTGGCTAAAAGGAGTGACCATAGTGTGAAGGAAGTAGCTGCAAGTGTATGGAAGCTTATGGTCATACGGGTCGACCAGCAGTGGCAAAAGCCCCAGTCTACAGGAAATTCTTTGGTGTAAGAGAGGACGAACATTGATATGCCCTACATCCAGAAACTTGTCCAATCCAATCATAGCTGTTAGTCATGCTTGTGGAGGTATTACAGACTAGTAGGTATGTTTCAGTCACAGGAGACTCATTTTTTGTCCAGTTATTTTTATAATAATAATAATTATTATCATAATTACTAATAGTTATTGTATCCTTATGGATTTACTTAAGAAACCCTTCAAATATGTAACATGTCATATAAGCAGATGATGTTCAGTGTTGCTGGAGGACCAAGCACATGAGATGTTTATCTGTTACTGGTTGTTTACTGTTTATCTGCCAAGTCAAGTTCCCGACAGTAACAAAGGAAGTCCGTGTTGTGATCACAAAGGTTCCAGATGCTGCCTGCTGCATACATATCCAAAACCGGAGCATCGTTTGGTTTTTATTGTAGTGGAAATTCATTCACGACACAACTGCAAGTGCTTTTTCTATAACTGGTTTCCCCTGAAAAGTGACCACATAAGGCAGATTTGATCAACATCTGTCTTGCTAAGCTGTTGAAACAGCTGCTTAGCTTCCTATGAGCCTCGAGCTATAGGCCTATTAACTCTGAGGAGCTCTGAGGTTTGGCTCATCAGGGGCAGATGTCTGTAACTGGAGGACTCGGAGACGTAGACTTTGCCGCAGTGATGTGGACCCAGGAAGATGCTGCTCGCAAACAGACTAAATTAGTAGAAGTTAATGAAACAGTGACTGAATTGAGGTGTACTGTGTGCATGGTAGTCTGTAAACCCAGAACAGACTTGTGTTCCGTGAGGACGATTTTGAGTGTGAAAACGAACCTTCTGAAATCACAACAGTGCTGGTGTGTCTAACAACCTCTGTGCTATTTTGAGGAGCTCTTTCTTTCTCATGATGAGGTTTGCATATGAAGATATGCGTTTGGAAAGAGAGATCTTGAATCTTAAGACTTGGACTGAAGGCGGTGGCAATCATAATGTTTCCCATAGGTCAAGGTTCATGAGGTCACGGCAGTAATTGCTCCCAGCGGTTTGCCTCTTGGCACAAGGCGACCTTTGGTCTGTTCTGAAAGAAATGCGTGATTCATGATTCATTCGTTTGTAGAACCTGTTGAATCATTATTTCTTGTTATTGTTATTGTTCTTGTCCAACCGTTCATCAATCTATCTATCCATGCACCATGGTTGGTAGAATGAAAAGAACAAACAGTGATATGTTTGTGTGTCTGTGTGTTTGTGTGCATCTCTATGTGTGTGGTCCACAAGCATATTCATCTTAGCATAAACAAAAACATGCAGTCGCCTTTCAACCGCAATGACCATGAATCAGATTTACTAGCTAATAACTCTCTTTCTATCCCACTCTCTGGAGACAATGCAGAGCATCAAAGGTCCACTGACCGCAGCTTTGCTTCAGATGTTGGAGAGCATAGTGCAGTGAGAACAAGTTGATGAACGGAGTACAAATTTAAGGCAGCCACTTCTGTAAGAGGTGATGCTACAAGCGTCACCAATGGCATTTGTGTAGATCTGCATACCTGTGTCTGGATTCTGTGCATTCCTGTACATTGCAATTAAAGAGGAAGACTCTGGAGAATCTTTTTTTCCATACTACATATGTAGCATACAGGTCATTATCCCCCACCATACGCTTCCAAAGACCTAAAAGCTCACTGACTTGAAACACATTAAGGCTATTAAGGCCAAAGTAATTAGGGATATACATTTTGGCTAATTCTTTTTGCCTAGTCAGTGATTCATTCTCAACCAGCAAGCCCAAAATCAAAGATGCCACCTATCAAAATATCAGTTATTAAATGAGTAGGCTGGGCCATGTTCACAATCATTGTAAAAATACTTGAGACGTGCAAACTTATGGGCACACACACCACGTATTTAGGCACCAACATGTAAAAAAATTAGGGTGCAATGCTAAACAATCAGCTAGTAACTAGTACAGGCAATGTACATAGCTAACTAAATAGTATGATGATCAATCTTATTACACTAGTATAGGCATTAGTAGCTAGCAAGCACCAAATAAATAGCATAGTTATCTTAATTACACTAGTATAGGTAATGATACCTAGCAAGATCCAAGTAAGTACTAACCTGATAGTATGANGTAATGATAGCTAGTAAGCTACTAGTAAATAGCATAGCTAACCTAATAGTATGATAGTTTAGCTTATTACATTAGTATAGGCAATGTAAGCTAGCATGCTCCAAGTAAATAGCATAGCTAACTAAATACTATGATCATCTAGCTTATTACACTAGTATAACTAATGTAAGCTAGCAAGCTCAATGTAAGAAGCATAGCTAACTAAATGCATTCTATAGCGCCTTTAATGATAAAATTAGTACTCTGCTTTTCTCCTGTAAACTCACTAGAGTTTCATTGTTCATCAATACGTGGGTCACTTCATAGTCAGACTTTCCACCAGCTGACCCCCCAAGACACCTGCCTGTCCCAGCCTATAGATGACCTGTGACAGGTAGAGTTCTAACCTGAAATTTAAGTTCAGTTTATAACAAGGCAGCACATTTACTGTCGTTTCTTATTAGTGAACTCAACTTAGATATTATTGCTGACAAAACTGAGGTCCTATTATGGTCCTCAAAATATAAGTTAGGAGACTGTATGACCAAACCAAGCAACAAACTTAGAAATCTTCACTCACCGGGCTTAAATTGTGTGTGTTTCAATGTGTGTGCATTGAGCATTATGGGCATGTTCACACACACACATGCATTGTATTAGTTACAGTAAACATGCACGTCCACAGTCATATTCCAGTGTACACAGCTTGCTGGAGTAAATTCCCATCAGAGCATGTCCTTCTCTCGGGACCTTCTCAAATACGGCCTCCTACTGACCCCCACCCCCATACACAGCCTGCAGAGTGGTCTCAGTGAATGTTCAGGACACTTTTGGCTGGATTTTGTTCTAATATTTACAACATTTGTTTACTGTTTCTGATAAACTGAGGGGGACTGGGGTGGGAGGAGCTTTCTTATAAAAGAACACTAAGAATAAAAGTATGGGTGGTTCTGATACCAGGGTTTGTGAGAGTGTTTGGGGGAACTGGGAGATGTGGATAAGAAAGTTCTGTGAATTTTATAAATAAAAAAAGCACTTTATTAGAATGACAGATTTAGCCTTGAAGGCCAGAGTACAATGAGAAGACACACACAGTGCAGTGTTTGCTGTTGGCCTTGTTTGGAAAATGAACTGCAAAGTTAAAAGAACCAGAGTGAATGGGAAAAGAATATTCTAGAGTCTTTCAGCAACCGAGCGTTTGTGTTTTTCTGGTCTGGTCCGTGTCCTCTGGTCTTTAGAAGTTGAATCAATGACAAAAAGGTCTTGAAATGTCATGGTTCTTTTTTTCTCTAAGCCCACTGAAGTAAGCAGAAACATTCTGGATTATATATTTTCAAACATTGCATATTTGTGTAGGTGAGGGGGAAAAAGAGATATTTTACTGTGGTTGAATTTGATGGAACGTTGTTGTTGTTGCTGTTACATCCTTCACAATTTCCCATCATTACATGATGCTGAAAGAGAGAGAGAGAAAAGAGTCAGAAGTTCAGACACAAAGGATGTAGAGGACTGTAATACATTATGTAACTACTATGCAATGCACAACACCATTATTATCCTACAGCATATTTCTCTGTTTCTTCTTCTACTTCTTCTTCTTCTTCTTCTTGGTAAACATTCATGTGGGAATGGAGTGCTTGTCTACTTTTTGATTGGATACACGGTTTTCCGTGTAGCAACAGATCTCTCTGGATTTCTGGATTTTTTTCTCAATTAAGAATAAATGGGATGTAAAAGTGCATGCCTATCTCCTGACCAACGGACACTGTTTCACATACACTAACTCTGGGCAGAACCCTGAGCACAAATTTAATCTTGGTTTGACCTACACTCGTCTTTTTTCCCCTGTCCCTCTTTTCTCCCATAGGGTCCCATTCATTTTTGGCCCTAACTAAACCCTATTGTTTCCTTTAATTTACAGCCACCAAACTGAATGTATTTAATCTGGGCAGATCCCCATAATCAAATCCACAGCCATACTGACCCACACTCCTCTATGTGTTGTTTACTTGTCTCTCTTTCCTTCTACAGACTCCTATTCATTTTTAGCAACACTTTAGCAACCAGCTAGCAACAAAAGTTCAGACACAAAGTTGCTGATACAGCATGTAGAGCACTGTAATGATGTAATAATGTAGTGATTGCCCAACTCTATATTCTTCATCTTCTCCTTTTTCTTCTTGGTACAAGTTTTTTGTCTGTTTTCAAAACTCAGTTTTCAAGATATCAACACCATTCCAACTCCAAAACTGTTCAATGTGATTGGGAATGGTCTGCTTCTATACAGCTATTTGATCGGATGCACGGTTTCTGTGTTGCAACAGATTTTTTGGGAAATTTTTCCCATTAAAAATAAATAGGATGGAAATGCATGCCCATCTACTGTACTTCCGCTCGACCGACAGACACCGTTTCACAGACACTATATCAGGGCAGATCCCCGAGCTCAAATTCAATGTTGGTTTGACCCACACTCGTCATTTTGTCTCATCCCTCTTTTCTCCCATAGCGTCCCGCTCATATCTGACCCCAACCAAACCCTGTTGTTTCCTTTAACCTACAGCCACCAAAAAGCATTTACTTAATCTGGGCAGGTCCCCAAACTCTGCAACTCTTCATCCCTCGTTTCTCCCACAGACTCCCATTCATTTTTAGCAACAAGCTTAAGTTCAGACACAAAGTTGTTGATACAGGATGTACAGTACTGAAATACATTGCATAACTCTTATGTAATTAGTGATTAAAGTCAATGCACGACTTTATATTATTCAACTGTATATTCTTCTTCTTATTTTTCTTCTTCTTCTTCTTCTTCTTCTTCTTCTTCTTCTTCTTGGTACACGTTTTTTGTCCGCTAACTCGTCCCACAGTTTTCGAGATAGATATCAACACCATTTCAACTCCAAAATGTTCGGCCTGATTGGGAATGGTGTGCTTGTATACAGCATTTTGATTGGATGCATGGTTACCGTGTAGCTACAGATTTTTCTAGAATTTTTTTTCCCAAATGAATGGGATGGAAAGTACACGCCCATCTACTGTACTTCTGCTCGACCATCAGGCACTGTTTCACCTACACCATCTCAGTGCAGACCCCCAGGCACAAATCCAATGTTGTTTTGACCCAGACTCGTCTGTTTGTCTTTTGTCCCATTCATTTTTTTATTGTTTACCTTTAGCCTACAGACACCAAACTCCACAGCCATACTTACCCGCACTCCTTTATTTGTCGTTTCTTCATCCCTTGTTTCTCCCACAGACTCTCATTCATTTTTAGCAACACTTTAGCAACAAGCATCAGCTGGGCAATCACTCTGCATTTACTTCAGGAAGTGCACTTTTCTAGTAATTGTCTAAACAAAACCAACTAATTTGCTAATCTTGACCATTTGTAAAGTGATATTCTTTGGGTGGTCTGTCTGTCTGTCTGTCTGTCTGTGACTTGAAGTTTCTAAAAAGTCTTTGAGTTAATGAAACATGTATTAGGTTTCACTTTACTCTTCATGTGGTTCTACTGAACTTGAAATGCAGAGTAAATTGCTTCAAACGGTTTCTATGTCATATTTACCAGATGAGGTCTCAGTTATGAAGAGACTTGTTGAGTATGCTTGTGTGTGTCCGTGTGGTTTGCGGGGTGGGGGTCGATGGTGGTCCGCTAGTAAGTAAAATTGTGAAATAGGAACATGCCAGTAAAGCCACATCCCACAGATAAGAGAGACAGAGAGAGAGAGAGAGAGAGAGAGAGACGAGAAAAGAAAAAGAGGGAGAGGGAGGGTCCTATAAGGGGGCGTCACACAGTTTATCTTCTGTCCTACTACAGCTGTCAACACACGCTCACGTACTCACCCAAACCAGCCACGCACGGGAACTCATTTTGCTCCACAGCACGGACTGAAGGCAACGTACTGAATTTGCTATACCTGAAAGCTGAAAGGTTTCACCTGGCCTGAAACTTCTATAAGGTGAGTGAAAGACCTTCACAGTAACTGCTCAGAGGTTTTGTCATGTGTATCCTGCATGTTTTAACATATACAATAATAACTTGTATAGGATGTAGAGGAGAGAGAGGCACAACTGAACGCAAGTAACATGGTAAAAAACAAACATGGTTTATGCAGAAGAAAGAGCTGTTTGTTTTCCAAACCTTCATGGTCTGTGAATTCTGACAGCAATTAGACAGATATTGGTCAAGATTCACTGTCAATTGCACCATAAAGCTGAACATAATTGTTTTGAGTACTAAACTGACTGTAAGCCATTCGAGTCACACCTGTATTATTTAATTTGGCTGCAACATAGCACAGTAACTTACAGTAGAGTTTCCACATGGTGGGGTTGGTTTTAACACTGAGCCTCAACTAAAGTTTATTCCTCCCAAGGAAATGCATTCATTAAAACATTTTATAGATCATATTTTTTATTCTGATGAAGGTGTTTGTGTGATGCATTTACACTACCAGTCAAATGTTTAGACACTGCTACTCATAGAAGGTTCTCCTTCTGTTTATCTTAATGCTTTACTGTAGAATAAAAGTGAAGACACCAAACTGTAAAATAGCACTCATGGAATTATACACTCCACCTTAAACTCCTCCAAAATGGAGCTTTAAAGGAGGATAAACCAGCTTTCTTAACCTGCAGTGGAGGCTGATAGGACAAGGTTTATTTCTAAGAAGTTTTGGAGCAATTCTATTGGTCTGTCCATCACGAATATTCACTAAACTGAAAGAGGGCAAAAAAGAGATAAAATTGTTTATGCTCAATAAAATATATTCTCGCTGTCCAAAGAAAAACAAGTACCTCCAAAATGGCAACTTTACAGGAGAGGGCACAAACCTCATCTAATTCTAATGAAAGTCAAAGGAACTTTTTTTTTTCTAAGCAGGTTTGGCCCATTTCTGTTGGTCCATTCATCATTCATTTTTCACACAGTGTAAACGGCAGTTGCTGTGATCAAATGATACATAAAAGTAAAAATCGTCAAAAATGGAGATACATGTTTCTCATTGGACAGCAACGATATGTACTGTCATCAAGTGTAAGCCTGCAGATTCACCAACACCAAGATCACCAACAACATCCAATTGTTTGGGTGAGTCTAAACTTTTGACTGGTAGTGCAGTTTGAAAAGCTTGGTTCAGGCAACATGGAACTGTACTGAATAAACCGCATCAGTTTACCAGACTTTGTATTAACAGCCCGTTAACGCCGCTTATCTGTTATACTGAACCCCTCTTATGGTCTGCTTTCGGTTGACTGCTTCACAATCAGTAGATTTTTGAAAGTTTATGTTAGATGTTTTTTAGATGTTTTTTTTAGATGTTTCATGTGGTATTAATATACTAGTTATTCTGAATGTTAAATTAATTTAAATATTATTAAAATCGTTTTGTACATGTATCAGCAACTAATTATTGTTTTACGTTACTGAACGTACGTTATACTGAAAACACTGGTTCTGAACCTGTGAAGAATAATTCTAAATGTTTAAATGGTGGTGTATATTTAAATACACCTGAAAAAAAAGAGGTTACAATAGTTGCTTAGTAAAAATGGTTCTGTATCCCAGCTTGCAGAACTTTGGCATTACCTACAAGTTCTGATCAATTTTTACCAGAAATGTTTTGATCTAATGTTCAAAGAACATTTTAAAGATGTTCCTACAGGTTTACATGTTAACTAAGACGTTTTAACTGCAATCAGAGGATGTTTAGAGGCTGTTCTCCGGATTTTCTCAGGACCACAGATGATGTTACATGATAACAAAAGAAGAACATTCTCAGCGCAACATTCAGAAAATGTCTGAGTCCCATCCCGGTACAGAAACATTAATAGAACATGGCACTGCGTATTCTCAGAACGTTTTTAGAACAAATCATTTCAAGCTGGGATAGAACCATGAGTACTCGATGAACCTTTTGCATTATTAAAGGGTTCTTCAGATTGATGAAAACAAAAACTGTAGATGGTTTTATGTATACTGTAAAAAAGGTACAGATTTTAAACGTAAAACAGGAAGTAACCAGGTGGAATGTTGGGTATTTTGAACTTAAATAAATGATTAACATTAAAATGTTTAAAACACAGATTTTTCATCTGTTTACTTAATATTACAAGTTCACTGACCTCATTTGAGGTCAACTACACTGAAAGCCCTGACGTTATTTGTTCTGGAATGATCTTAAATATTGTACTATGTAGTAATATTGACTTATTTTCATGCAATTCGTTGCTCTCACTTAATTCACTTAATTCAAAGTTGTTTGTACCAACTGTTTGGAAATTCAAGTGTACTTATTTTAGTGAGAAGAACAACCTCAAAGCAACCTCAAAAAGACTGGAGTTACCCAGAATTCCTAGCAAGAGAATTTATTTCTGTTTCTTAGGTCTTATTTTTCCTTCTGATGTTGCTTTTAATACGCAACACTTTCACATGTTATTTCCGGGTTAAATGCAGCTTTGGATGCACATTACTGGTTTTGGGTGTCCTAACCATGACTGTGTTTAGTGACTCTGTCGAGTGGTCAGTTTGGTTGTAACAAGACAACAGTTAATGCCAATTCTAACTTCTGCTCTAACAGTGGTGCTGGCGAATGTAGTCCTGAAGACTCATTATTAAAGGGTGAGCATTACAGTTAACGCTGCTGTGAACATTAAAGAACAAACACAGATGCTGTTAAACTTACAAACTGAGGTTTATGCAACAGCACGGTTTGTGTGATGTATACTTCCTTCATCTTAAAAGTTTCAGTGTATTTAACTGTATGTATAATTTTAGTGAACTTAAAAAAAATTAATTCATTTGAGGGAACGAATATAATTGACTAATAATTTGACTTAACTTATTAGGGTTACAGTGTAGGTCACTTCATTTTTAAGTTTAAAATCTGCCTCACTTTATATGTTGCTGAGCCTAAAAGAGTTTAAACGTTTGGCATCGTAACGATAGAAGAACCCTTTCTGGTGCTACATACAAGCTTATACAAAACATTCTCCCTCCATTTAAACATGGAAATGGTTCTATAAGTGTTTATGTCCTTGGAGAATCGTCAGTAGGACACGCATAACATCCTTTTGCGTCTGCAAGTAGTAAACTTTCTTTCTCGCTTCCCTTCCTTCTTTCCTTCTCTTTGCCGGCCTCTGCTTATCTGTTTTCTCCCCAAATCTCCCTCTCTTTTCTCTTTTACCCTCTGACGCACATTAAAGCAGGACGATGTTTATTCCTCTATTAATTGTTCATCTTTCCGCTCCGTATCTCCTCATCTCTTTCTCTCTAACCGCTGCAAAATGACTGTTATTTCCTTTGAAGAGAAACCATGTGGTCCGTCTGCACTGCTGACCCAGCCTGAACCCTAAACACGAGCTCCTTCGCTTTGTTGTGTGCCGTGATTGCAGTTCATGGAATGGAAGTTAAGATATCTCCAGCAAGGCTCGTTCACTGCATTGATTCATAGCTTGTAATCTGCTTCAGTCTCAGAGATGCAGCTCCTGTAATGTTAGAATAGGGTTATTGGAGCGTTATAGCAGAGGAGAACTATGCTCCACATAAAGATAATCTGATGGAATATCAACGTATGGTGTATCGTTTATTTGTACAGTGGATTCTTATAGGGCAAATTCCTAATTCAGTTCCTGATTCAAGAGTTGTTATTGAGTGGTTTGAGGTGAAATGGTTTGTTGGAAACTTACAGAGTAGTACTAGAAACCAGGGGATAATATATGTACAAATATACCAATTTTATTTTCAAAATGATAAGAAAACAGCTTTACACTCTTATTTCTAGTTTGTCAGTAAAATAAACAATATAGATTCTACTTTCTACTTAGTTTCCCCACTAGCTGGGTCTATTTCTATCACACACTCACACCAGGCATTTTCCTCTCTTGGGGTTCCAGATATGGACAGTCTTGATATTGAGTTGAAATAATGGGCAGTTGTACCATATTACATAAAACAACTATTTTTTCACAATGCACTATTATAAATAAAGTGAACAGTATTATGTAACTGAGTATGCAGCTTCCCATGACCCTTAGAACCCTAAGTATACACTTTGTAGTGTAGAGTCCATGGTTCTATCCTATACTTCATAAGTCACTAAAGGGTTAACTTACAAACACGGTGTATGGGTGTATCACGTCTGTAAGTTAACCCTTATCCTGAAGCTCAGGATAGAGCCATGCAAACTGCCTACAAAGGGATCCATCAAGAGTATATGTGGTGTATCAGGGTATGTATTGTTTTAGTCTCTCATCAGCTGGAGCTGTTAAGTGTAAGTCTGTGGAGTCTTTAACGTCACTAACAACATCCATTTAGTTGGGTGGGTCTAAAGGTTTGACTGGTAATGTAGTCTCAAACAACATAGAACTGTACTGAGATTTCATGCAGTGTTATTATAGTAGGCATTCTGAATGTTATATTTATCTAAACTTTATTCAAATCATTTTATCCATGAATCAGCAACTATTTTTTAAATGTTGTTGAACGTACATAATATAGACAACACTGGACGATAATTTGAAATGTTTTAAATGATGGTGTACATTTATATACACTTATAAAAAGATGGTTCTTCAAAAGACTGCTTAGTAAAGAAAAGGCTTCTGTATAGGACCATGAACACTCACCTTTCCACCGTGAACCCAAAGCAAAAAAATGCTCTGCTGTCATTCTCTTTTCTGGGATAAGTGTGATTTCTGACTGTTCAGACTTCTGAACATTTTAATGCATGATCACTGTTTGTTTGCTGAATTTAACATTGCAAAAACATTATATCTAGACAAATAAATCTGGTGAATCTAATAGATCTTGTGAGATCTTAAATCTAGGCTATCAAATATTTCTCATTTTGAGATTAACTTATTTTTAAGATTATTTTAAGACTTTTTCTTTTGCTTGTTTTAGTGTTTCTAGTACGTCTACATTTTTCAACATATTGTTGGATAAATTTACCTGTTTCAAGCATATTTTCTCCAACAATATCTACCAATATACTGTACTAACATCAGATAACACATGCCTGCAAAAGAGCTAAATAATGTTGTAATACGCATACAACATTCTTCAAATGACAAATATTAGATATATTGACTAGATTTAAGGTCATCACACTTGCATAACATTTTTGCAGAGTGGGGAAAAATGTGGCCTGTGCAGATATTATGGCACACTTAAAATTTCAGGTATATTTGATGTTTTTTCCAATGTGTCAAACGCAAATAACCAGAGAATTGTGCACTAACATTTGCACAAAGGGCATATTTAACGTTTTCACTTACAAATGAACAAAACCAAATTTGACAGAGGACATTTTGCATAAGGCTGTTATTCTGTAGAAATGAAGAAATATTGATGGAATTCCCATTAAAGATTTCCAACAATTTGTCTATTTATAATGTTTTCCTTTACATGACATATATTGGATATGAAGGATAGGCATGCAAACTGCCTACAAAGTTGGAAAGATGGCCCAACTCAAACTTTTTAGTTTAGTTAAAAGCTCTGCTAAGATTTTGTCTCTAGCTGGGACTTTTTTTCTACAGACACCCCGATGGAATTTCCATTAAATAATTCCAAGAATGATTTGTAATCTTTTCCTTTACATGATAAATACAAGAAATTTGGAAAATATTTAAAATTAAAATATCAGAAATTGGAATGTTTTAAACATAGTCATTTGTATAGCTTTAGTCTCAGATATAACGTTTTCTTTCACTCCTCTGTAAATGTAGTAATCTGTGCTGTGAATGAACTCGGGTTCCTTGTAATATAACCCAGCTTTCCTGACTGCCCTATGTTGATTGATGGACCAAGTATTTTTTTTTCTTTCTCCTCCAGCTGAAGTTTGGAAAAACATCTTCCTTGGCACTCCTGGACCGCCATTAACGTGAGGTGTCCCACCATGGCCTGGGTCATGGCGTTAATAACAGTCATATCCTGCTTGCTGATGAGCTGCGGCTACTGCCAATCAAACTCCTCCAGCGGCTTCCTGTTCTCCAATGACCCCGCAGCTGTCCACCCTACCCTCTCACCCCTGCCCCTCCTCTTAGAGCTGGAGAGGTCAGTGGTCATGACCCCTGAGTCTGAACGGACCCTTCATGCCTCCTCGCACTCCTCCTCCCCTTTTTCATCCCTCGTTCCTGGGAATGGCTCAGTTTTTGCCCGTTCTTCTCCCCAGCCACCCTCCTGCTCACAAAAGACGGCCGTGAATAGGGTGTTTAAGTACGTGAACACGGTGCTGTCCTGCATTATCTTCGTGGTGGGCATAGTGGGCAATGCCACCCTACTGAGGATCATCTGCCACAACAAAATCATGAGGAATGGGCCCAACGCCCTTATTGCCAGCTTAGCCCTGGGGGACCTTATCTACATCGCCATCGACATCCCCATCAATGTCTATAAAGTAAGATACATGGCATTTTGTAGTTTACCTTGGCATTCGAACAAGCCCTGACTCAAGGCTAGAGGTCTGAATAAGGTGGGGGATGAAATTTAAGTTGGAAATCAGGGCCAGCTCTAGTGCTTTTGGGGCCTTAAGCAGGATTTTTGGGTATGCTAGCCTAAATGCTAGCCTAAATTAGAGGCTAACTAATCACAATGACTATCACAAGCTGTCTAAACCTTTGCACATTGCATATTGCTGATGACTGGATGTCTACATTATATATCAGTATAAATATTATACATAGTTGTTTATTTATTGAGGAACATGTTCCAATATTTCATATCTGTGAGTGGCAAAAGTATGTGAACCATTGCTTTTAGTATCTGGTGCAGCAATAACTGCAGCTAAACGTTTCCAGTAACTGTTGATTAGTCCTGCACATCAGCTTGGAGGAATTTTATCCCATTCCTTCATAGAAAACAGCTTCAACTCTGTCGGTTTCCTTTCATGAACTGCTCGCTTCAGTGTCCTTCCACAACATTAACTTTGTTCTTCCTTAACCGTTCTTTGGTAGAATGACTAGATCGTTGTCCTGCTGCATGAGTCACATTCTCTTGAGATTTAGCTCACAAACAGATGTCCTGGCATGTTCCTTTGGAATTTGCGGGTATGGAATTCAGAAATCATTGTTCCATTAATAAGGGCAAGCCATCCTGACCCAAATGCAGCATAACAGGCTCAAACCATGATACTACCACCACCGTGTTTCACAGGTAGGATAACAGTGTTTTCCTTTCTCCAAACATTACGCTTCTCCTTTACACCAAAAAGATCTATTTTGTTCTCATCCGTCCACAAAACATTATTCCAACAGCCTTCCGGCAAGATCTCAAGATCTTCAGCAAACTGCAGACGGGCAGCAATGTTCTTCTTGGAGAGCGGCAGCTTTCTCCATGCGACCCTGTCATGCACACCATTGTTGTTCAGTGTTCTCCTGATGGCGGACTCATGAACATTAACTTTAGCCAATGTGAGAAAGGCTTTTAGCTGCTTAGAGGTGACCGTGGGTCTTTCTAAGGGACTATTACATGCCCTGCTCTTGGAGTGATCTTTGTTGGTGGACCTCTCCTGGTCTTGGATTTCCTTTATTGGTACACAGTCTGTCTGGCTCTGGATTTGGTGGAGTCCGAACTCTTTACAGATGGTTTGTAACCTTTTCCAGCCTGATGAGCATCAACAGCTCTTCTTCTGAGGCCCTCCTGCATTGGTGCCATGCTACACTTCCACAAACGTGTATTATGAAGATCAGACTTTGATAGATCCCTGTTCTTTAAAGAAGACAGGGCGCCCACTCAAACCTGACTGTCATCCCATTGATTAAAACACCTGACTCGAATTTCACCTTTAATGATCTGCTAATCTTAAAGGTTCACATACTTCTGCCACTCACAGCTACGTAATACTGGATCATTTTCCTCAATAAATAAATGACCGTTTGTTTAATCCGGTTCTCCTTATCTACTTTTAGGACTTCTGATGACATTTTAGCTCAAATTTATGCAGACATACAGAAAATTCTAAAGGGTTCACAAACTATTAAGCACCACTGTAAGTGGGGTTCTAATGACTTACAGATAACCTTCTCAGCGTGAACCTCCTTGCTTATCCGATTAGCTTTCAGATGAGTTTACCCTGGTGGCTGTGGTGACTGTGTTTCTTGTTTACTGGTGTAAATGCATCACTTTCTACATATTTAGTAGTGTGGTTTTGTTTTCCTTCATTCTTTGGGGAGTCTGTGTTTCTGTTACTGGCAGTGTGTCATAAATGTTATGCTTTCATGTGCACACGCATGAGGATCAATCACAGCCTGAGTATTGAAAGCTGGAATGTCAATCAAAGTTGTTAACCACTGTTGTGAAGCACCTGTGTTTGCTAGGATTTGTGAAGCTGAAACTCAGAACCTGCCTCATTAAGCCTTTAGTCACGAACACAAGTCACGAGTAAACTCGTCACGTTTTACATTCCTACATTAAGACCAAAAACTGGAATTTCACGGAATGATGGCTCTGTTTACTTTCCATGTTTTCCCGTAATGACGAAAGAGTGCTGCTCAATTTTCTCTCAGAGATGAAATCTCAAGTGTTGTTTATCTGATGGTGACAGTTTTGGAGGCCTACCAGGTTTTGCAAGGTAGTTAGGAGGCTGTAAGATGAATTGTCTCATTACTCCTCATAAGCGTCTATTGAAAAGGCATAACTTGTCCTTTATGGCCATTTACATTGGGAATGAAGATAATGAATGGTGGTCTTTGACTTTTCCACACTACTTTATTGTGACAGAAGGTTCATTACCATATAGCAGCCGTCTGAAATATCAGTTTTTAGCTGAACTGATGTTGAAACAAACTATATACTTTGGGGACCTAACACATATACACATAAACACATATGCATAAAACTCACTGACAAACTTCAGTCTGCATGTGAAGGTACAAAAGGGGCATAAACATCTTGAACCATCTCTGTTCTTTTTACCCATCACTCACTGCTACTGATAGTTGTCTCAGCAGTAGGTCAGTCTGACATGCTTATTTTGGAACATCTATCAATGCAACACTCAGCACATGCGCACTGTAACACATACCAGAACACACACACATGCAGCAGTTCATTCTCCTTAAATGGAATACTATTTGTCTCGGGCAGAGATGTCAGACTTTTGCTGGGCCACAGTTCTGCAGAGATCAGCACTTTCCCTCTGCTGACACTCTGATCTTTTAAAGGCCTTTTCAGTTAGATGACAAGTTAAATCAGGTTTGTTTACTGGGGCAGACCGATGAGCTCTGCAGAGCTGTGACCCAGATGGAACTCAATCTGACACCTCTAGTCCAACCTCCATGTTCTGGATACAGCTGTATGCAAAGGTGTGGGTGCACTGGTTAAATGACTGTTCTGTTGATTTCCTAAATGTGAAAATGTAAACACATCCCCAGAGAATGCATTTCTCCTCACTGTAATGCAGAGTCACTGTTTATTTGGTGAGTTTATCATATTTGAAAAAAGTAATAACATGTATAATGAAAACTGTGCAAGGTTATGTTGTACATGTAATAGTTATGCTCAGTGTGTTTTATTGTTGGGATCTTCTACAATAGATTTACATGTTTAAATGTTCCAAAAACACAGTATTTATTTATCTGTGTTCACCCTCTGTCTTAAAAACACTCTGTTAGAGCTCCTATGTCCCTAAGCCCCGCCTCCAAATGAGCCCAGTGTGCTCTGATTGATCAGCTCGGCCAATCTGTTGTGAATGGTCAATGGCCAGAGCAGCTGAAAGTGGTAATGTTGTGTGAGGGGGTGTCAAGCTTGCCGGGAGGCGGGCAATAAGGATTGTGTTATGAGATGATGTCACCTTGTAACAGAGAAGAGGGCTGGAATTCCAGCAGGGTATTTCAGGCAGCTGGGAAGAGTGGTTTCTGTAGGAGAGAGTTTCTCTTTGGCGTGTACTTTGGGCTTTATAAATCTGCAGAGTGTTTCTATGCACAAAAAGCTCCATAACACACTAACGGAAAGAGAAAAAAAGCAGAGAAGCAGAATAAGTCCTCTTTAAAAGTTGCAAATAAATAAATTGTGCATTTGAAGTTGCAGAGTAAATGCCATATGACACCTTGTTCCCTATTAATGATGTGTTGACAATCAGTTTGCGTATGATTGCATGTCTTTAAATGTTCTGGTGTTATTAAATGTCAATGAAACAGAGATGGCATTTTTAACAGGTCTGTTTTGTGGGTGTGATTCTGTGCAGTTGTTGGCGATGAGGTGGCCGTTTGCAGACAAGCCGTTTGGCCTGTTCCTGTGTAAGCTGTTTCCATTCCTGCAAAAGGCCTCTGTTGGGATAACAGTGCTTAACCTGTGTGCCCTGAGTGTCGACAGGTAAAACGCACACATGTACACAATTGCATGTGTATATCATCTTAACCTTTTTTAAAGCGCTCCTCAAGAAAGCATTTACAGTAGCACGTGTGCTGCTATATACACTCATCATCAAAAGAACAGTTGCTTCCAGAAGGAAGTGTGGGACTGCAGTGCTATTGGGAAGGAAGATAAAAATTACCAGGAACAATAAATGATGATAAAATTAGACTGATATAATCAATATTTATTGAGCTACACATACAGAAGTAGTGTCTCTCAGTATAGCGTTGGGCTGCCATGTTTGCTAACAGTTCCTGCAGATTGTGCGGTAGCAGTGGAGGTGGAGAGACACCAGGCCTTCTTGGCACTGAGCACCGTGCCTCCTCACACGGATTTGTTGGTTGTCTCCGTCAAGACAAAAGCGGGACTCGTCACTGAAGATGACCTGCTGCCATTCTGATTCACTCCATGAGAGTCTGGCACGATATGGTGACGTTGATTTGGTGTTATAGGCAGTGGTCGTAACGGTCTGTGTGCATGTAGTCCTGTGTCGTGCAGACGTCTGCCAATGGTGCTGGCACTAACAGGATGACTCATGGAGGGCTTCACTGCCATGTCCGCAGTCATGGCTGTTGGGTCAGCCAGGTACAGAGATACCTGGATACCTGCATGGCCATACGTGAAACTTGAATCATCAGCATGTTTTACGATGCCAAACCTACCCACCAAGTTTCACTCCTGTTGGTTGATTCCTTCTGGCTGCAGCTATTTGTGCAACTATATTTTTGATGATGAATGTATATCTATATCTGTATAAATCTATGCAATAGCTGGAGCACTAAACAGACAAGAACTGAGCCGGTTTTTCTGTTTGTATTTTTCTGACCAACATATTAACGGTTCTTGTTGTGTCTTACTGTATTTGTAATGTATTAGCTTGGGAAAGCTAACCTTTCATTTTTTTCATCATCTGCTCCTTTGTACAGATTTTTTGGACCCATAGAACCACAGCAACAGCCTAGCAAAGCAGTTAGCGACCAGCTAGGATTTAGTTAAGTAGTGTATAACGATAACAATGGCCCATAGGTGTTATACTCTATGAACTGTGCTATTCAAAAAGTCTCAGACCAGTCAGTATAATGAAAACAAGAAAATTATGTTTGTCGTTGTCCAAAAAAGAACAAGTATCTCCAAAATGGCAACTTCACAGGAGAGGGCAAAAACCTCTTTTAATCTGAATGTAAGTCAATGGACTTTTTTCCAAGCGATTTTGGGCCATTTCTGTTGGTCCATTGATCATGTAATTTCCACACAGTGTTAACGACAGCTGCTGGGTTCAAATGATGCACAAAAGTAAAAATCATCAAAAATAGAAATACACGTTTTTCTTTGAACTGCTACGATATGTTCTGTATATTCATACATATCTATGCATAGTGTGAGTTTTCTAAAGTCTTATACATATTTTTGACCTTTCAGCTTAAATTATGACCCATGCAGAATTTGAAAAAGACATTTTGTCCTT
>CM067492.1:9750692-9754564 GCA_034552555.1 Semaprochilodus insignis | reverse complement strand
ATATATACATATATATATATATATATATATATATATATATATATATATATATATATATATACTGTGCTACTGCTTGGCTGATTGGATAATTGCATGAATGACTAGGTGTACAGGTGTTCCTAGTAATGTGCTCAGTAAGTGTACGTGTAAAATAACTGTACACTTCTGAGGATTGTCCCTCATTTTCATGTCTCTTTCTCTCTCTCTCTTTCTCAGTCTTGTTTGTGTTGTTGGTGTTATTCGGACACACTGTTGAACAGCATGGGGACCAGTAACCAGTACAAAAGCCCTGAGCTCCAGAACGGCCCTACAGATCGCATGGCACTTCACAAAGACAGCTACAACTGATACTGATGCTTTTTTATGGTGTACATACATTTTGCTGAAGCTGCAGGAGAAACTGAATACACTGATGAGCACCGACTGTAAAGACGAATGAGGACTGTGAAGAGAAGCCACGGCCAGACACTAAACTAATGGGCCACTAGAAGGAATGGGTCTCTGGACTGTACTGCACTGTGATTAGTCAGCAGATGTTCCTCTCTGACCACTCCATTCCATCCATTCTCTGAAGGTTCCTGCCCTTAAAAAAGGACTCTGTCTTCTCGGCTATTGCTCAAAGTTCATTGACTGTTAATACAAACCACACTTTATAATAATGATGTTGCTAAATACTGACTCGCACCATAATCATAGCTACATTACTGTGTTTTTATCTGCTGTATTAATTTTGCTTTCTTCATATTTATTCAAGTAGTCCTAATGGGGAAAAAAGATCTTCAACTCTTATGATTTACAGTTACTGCCATTGATCATTGGTCACCGGACAAAAAATGAGTCACCTGTAACTGAAACCTACCTAATAGCATGTAATACCTACACAAGCAATAACAGCTGTGATTGGATTTGGCATGGACTGGACAAGTTTCTGGATGTAGGCCACATCAATGTTCAGTCACTCTACCATCAAAGAATGGTCTGCGCAGTTGGGCCAGATTTGGTGGATGCCTTCCCTGGCACAATTCCGAGGAGAATTCCCTGTAGACTGGGATTTTAGCCACTGCTGGTAGAGCTGTATGACCATACACTTCCATACACCTGCAAATTCAGCTACTTCCTTCACACTATGGTCTTTGGTATGCCCAAATGCAGTCTCTCCTTTTAGCCAATCATTATCATCTGCTTTGGAGCCATTTTCCACACATGGAGCGAGACATTCACTGCACTGTACCACCTCTTCTCAATCTACGGATCCCGTCACTCACACCCCGCAGGTATTTATAGCCCTGTCATCCTCGTGCAGCGCCATCTGCAGGAGCCTGAAGTCACTACCACCTTAAACACTGAAGGTGACAATTTTTTTGTTCAGTGGTCTTATTTCTCAGTTGTAACTCATTGAAACCATCAAGGAAATTTGGCTGAAAATGCAGATTTCCAGAAAAAATATTTGTTTTGAAAGATTCTTTATATTTGTTGCCATGTTTTTGTCATTTGTTGACACTGAATGCGTTTATATGGCCTTTTGGCCGTTGTCTCATTATTCAGTTGGTCATGTAAACAGCACAGTCCCATTTCTTAGATCAGATTAAGACCAAGAAATCCAGTTAAGAGAGCTGTATTTTAGCTCAGTAATCAGGTTTCTCAGTGCATGTTTACCCCAACTCTGATTTCCTTTGGATTTCGCAGTCCGTGCATTTTGTGTAAATAAACAGATTGCCTTTCCTGAAATAAGCAAGCCTAACGCAGTATCTGCAAGACAGCAACCAAACACTTTTGGAGAGACAGAAGTTTTAAAAACCGATGGTATGAAGTTTGAGTTTTATGTTACGTTAATTGACGTCACATCTAATCCTGTGAGTTGCCTTGCACAAATCTGATTATTGCCTGACTCATGTAGACCCAAAGTTTCCCTATTATCTGATTGCTCAAGTGCATGTAAACGCATCAATGGAATTGTCAACACACTGTAAAAAACACCAAACAACAAAAAAGAAAGTTATTTGAGTTATTTGAACTATTAATTATAAAAAGTTCAATTTCTTAACTTTGAAATTCTCAAAATTTTAAGGCGGCCCAAACACTGTTTTTTTACAGTGCAAAATATATATTTTTGCAGCTATCAGGTTATTTAGTGCTTAGAAACACATTTACTCATAAAAATGGGGAAAACAGTCAGAAGGGCATAGTCTGTTAATAAACGATGTATATGTAATTAATAATATATTGATTACATAATCATACTAATCATGTAATAACCTTTAATTGAACAGTTAAGTATCAGTAAAGACTGTAGACGTTTAAAGCTAAACCATTACAGTAAAACATCATCAATTGAAATATTTATATATTGTCGCTGTGGGGATAAAACCTCGTTTCTCCTTTAATATATATATCACCATAAACGTACTTACAATAAAGTCTTGTTACTTTAACTAACACTAAACACTGCAGGGGAACTCCACCCATGTTTTGAAATATCTGTATAGATAAATTGTTAAAGTGGTTTGATGTGAAATGCTCTGTTCTAGAGATACTCGGCGAGTCAGAACTGTTCACAGAGGTGGTGATAGGAACCAGACGTCCTAAGAGTTTAAGCCCTCTTAAAGCCACATCACAGACAGCTATGAAACATAACATGGTTATGAATAAGCGGCATGAAACGTGAGTAGTGTTTTATGATATGAAGGTATGAAGGTTTTTTGGCCTGTGGATTAAAACTGTTTCCCTTATTTTACCATCGTTAAGACTAATGATAAGAGTCACAGAGGACACCTGTACTTTCACCGGTCAGTTTGAATAGTTAATACATGTGCTGTATTTGCGCCGTACACATCGCAACCTCTGGTTCCTATTGCCGCCACTGTAAAGCCATCAAAGCCTACAGTGAACAGCTTCACATTAACCCACTCTGATTGACGCTGTTTACAGCTCAAAGACTGAATATTCAGAAACTGAAGACCAGTTGGGGAGGTCACTCTTTAAGAAGGTTTCTTTTCCTTCTCCTGTGAAGTTACCATTTGGACATGTGAGGTTTTGTCTGACAGCAACAATATTACTGTAGATTTAGAGCTGATGCGCAGCTTTCACCTGTATATGTTAACTTATTTTCATGTTTGTGTTGGTCATTTTATATGGGCTGGTGTTTAAAGGCACCGTATAGAACAGTGTCACATGTTGTTCGTATGTCAGTCAGGGCTTGCTATAGGTATATTAATGTGTCTGGGTATTAGGCTCAATACACGACCACAGTAAACTGTCCTTTACTCACCACCCCACGAAAAGCTGTGTGGTACCTACTGCTGTTAAATACCCTCACTGTTTGTTTGTTGAGGCTGTATGTATATCTGTTGATGTATAGTTAAATGTCTGTCTGTTATAAGAGAAATATGTGTCTTGTATCCATAAAGAGCTGTTGGCCAGTCAGCATTACCCTGAGTTGTACTGTGCTTGGTTCTTCAGTTCACAGAACTCTTTATTAAAGAAAGCTGTAGTGAATCTTTATGCCTTGAATGAATAAGAATCTGCACGTGTGTGTGTGTGTGTGTCTGTGTCTGTGTGTGTGTGTGAGTGTGTGTGTGAGTGTGTGTGTCTACTAAAGCAATGGAAAGTTAATCTAGAGTGTGGTAAATTGTGTTCCGGCCTCTCCGCGCCTCCTGTGGAGAATAAAGTGAGGAGTAAAGAGCTACCAGGAGCGGAGCTTTCATGTAGTTAATTAATCAGAGTTGTGGCTTTGAGCACATGTAGTTACACATGTTAGCAATTACACGCCTCTCTCCCTGATAAACCCCATCCAGCCTCTCTCTCTCTCTCTCTCTCTCTCAGTCCCTCTCTTTCTCTCTCTCTCTCTCCTCTCTGTTTTACCCCCTCTTTTT
>CM067492.1:9728192-9748192 GCA_034552555.1 Semaprochilodus insignis | reverse complement strand
AAATGAAATTGTTATTTTTAATACTTGGTTGTGAATCCTTTGCTTTTAAGGACTGCCTGAAGTCTGGGACTCAGACATCTGGGTTTCTTATCTGGTGATGCTACATGTTGATCTTTAGCCTTCCCTTAATAAGACTATTATGATTCCAGAACTGTACAGGTAGAGTCTTCTCTTGATGGTTGACTCAGATATGTCTACCTGCTGGAAGGAGTTCTTGATCTGGCCATTATCTTGATCTGTATAGTGTTCTTCAATGGTCAGGACCCCCACAGGACCACCACAGAGCAGGTATTATGTGGGTGGTGGATCATTCTCAGCACTGCACTCCCACCTGGCTGGTCCACCTTGTAGATGTACAGTCAGACGACAGCTCATTTGTTGCTGCACAGTTTATGTTGGTCATCCTGTAGTCCTTCATCAGTGGGCACAGGACGCTGCTCACAGGACACTGCTCCCAGGACGCTGTTATCTGGATAGTTGTGGTTGGTGGATCAGTGATCACTGATCAGTGTAACAACTTTGTCAGTTCAGCAGAACACCTACGAGAATTCACCAGAAACATCCGAGGATGGTCACAATATTCCCAGCACACAGTAAACTACAGCGATTTGTTTGAAGGCAAATACGGTTCCGAATCTACATGGGTCTGCAGAGATCTTTCCACAAAGAGCCTAAAAGAAAAACCATACCAAAACACAAAGTAGGTTTTAACAATGGACATGCGTCTCACATCTGAGCTGACCGTTGCTGATGGTTCAGTTGAGTTCATGGTTCGGTTAGCTTTACCTGTTTTCTGGTTTTACTGTATTTCTGACATCATCAGACCATGTGTTTTTTTTTGTCTATGCTTTTGTTTTTTTTGTCTTTTCAGAATATTGTGGATGGTGCCAATTTACAGCTTAGACAGCGTAAGTAATCTAATCAGCTGCTCTACTTTTCCCTCCATTCCCTGCTGTTGTTTCTGCATGCACTTTTTACCATTGACTATTGAAGTAGACCACTAGAGGCCAAAGTAGTACGGAAAGTAGTGAGGAGACGCTGGGATGATCTGAATTGCTCTAGGGCGATGCCAATATCCACAGTTTTTCATGTAGACATCTGCTGAAGCCAATAAACATTTACAAAACGTAAAAATTGGGTCTAGAATCACCTAAATTAGTGCTGAAATAGGACTGGGCAACAGGACGATATTTATTGTGATCATCTTAAATTATGCAATGAAATGTCATAGTAAGCTGATTTTGGTCGGCCTGTTTAGCAAGTTTGTCTTAACATTTATGCTATATTATATATATTTTTATATATATAAAAAGTTTATGCCGTTACTACACATGTATCAAAATGTTATAGCATGATTATACATATATACATATATACATACTAACTTATTTTACTTTTGACATTCTGAAATTATGGAATGCAATAATTGCAAATATCAAAAGTCATCAAATATTGATTTGAACTGATGATCAAATATAGATCAGATCAGTCAAAACCTATCTGAACAAATTACCTGCTGATGCTGATATGATTCCGATATCATTGTGCATTCCTAGAAGGTAGTGTGTTAGTGTGTATATGAGGTGTGTTTGCGTGTCCCCCTTACAGTGGATCGCTCTGAAGTACCCTTCTATAGCCATCTATGTGGACACGTGTCGTGAGTGCTATGAAGCGTATGTCATCTACAACTTCCTGATGTTCCTGCTGAACTTCCTGGAGACACAGTACCCAAGTCTGCCTCTTATTCTGGAGGTGCAGGAGCAACGCTCGCTACTGCCCCCTTTCTGCTGCTGCCCACCATGGGCTATGGGAGAGTGAGTATATGCACCCACTTAAATGCCCTGGCTTTTAATTTCCATGACTGTCTTGTAACTGTTCTCTATACATTTTATGAAGAAATAATTATGTCTGTCTTTTCTGAGACGTTTCACATGATTTTTTGTGTACAGCCCCAGTTCCAAAAAAGTTAGGACGCTGTCAGTCTCATAGATCCATATTTTATTCACAAAATAAAACCGGACACATATCAGATGTTGAAAATGAGACATTTCACCATTTCAGGTAAATGATTGCCTCATTTAGAACTTGATGGGAGCAACGCATCTCAAAAAAGTTTGACAGGGGAAACAAAAGGCTGGAAACGTATGTGGTGCTAATAAAAAGCAGCTGGAGGAGCAATGTGCAACGAAGTCATATAACTGGGTTTAAGAAAAGAGTGTTTGATAGAGGCAGAGTCTCTCAGAAGCAAAGATGGGCAGAGGTTCACCAATCTGCAAAAACTGTGTCTAAAAATTGTGGAACAATTTCAGAAAAATGTTCCTCAATGTAAAGCTGCAAAGACTTTGGATATCCCACCATCTACAGTATGTGATATCATCAAAAGATTCAGAGAGTCTGGATCCCTGTGCGCAAGGGGCAAGGCTGACGGTCAATATTGGATGCTCATGATCTTCGGGCCCTCAGACGGCACTGCATTAAAAACAGGCATGATTCTGTACTGGACATCACCGCATGGGCTCAGAAAGTTCCAGAAGTCATTGTCTGTGAACACAAATACAATACAAATACACAAATGCAAGCTAAAGCTGTATCATGCTAAGAAGAAGCCATATGTCAACACAATCCAGAAACGCTGCCGTCTTCTCTGGGCCAAAGCTCATTTAAAATGGACTGAGGCAAACTGGAAAACTGTTCTGTGGTCAGATGAATCAAAAATCTGAAATTCTTTTTGGAAACAATGGACACAGTGTCCTGCAGACTCAAGAGAAGAGAGACCATCCAGCTTGTTATCAGCACACAGCTCAAAAGCCTGCATCTCTGATGGTATGGAGTTGCATTAGCATCTATGGCATGGGCAGCTTACACATCTTGAAAGACACCATCAATGCAGAACAGTATATAGAGGTCTTAGAACAACATATGCTCCCATCCAGACAGCGTCTCTTTCAGAGAAGGCCTTGCACATTTCAGAAAGACAATGCTAAACCACATACTGCATCCATCACAACAGCATGGCTTTGCAGAAGAAGAGTCCGGGTGCTGAACTGGCCTGCCTGGAGTCCAGACCTTTCACCAATAGAAAACATTTGGCGCATCATGAAATGAAAAATCTGGCAAAGAAGAGCCGGGAATGTTGAGCAGCTAGAATCCTACATCAGACAAGAATGGGACAACATTCCTCTCCCAAAACTCCAGAAATTGGTCTCCTCGCTTCACACCCAGACGTTTAGACTGTTGTTAATTGAACAGGGGACGGTACATTATGGTAGACATGACTCTGTCCCAACATTTTTGAGATGCATTGCTGCCATCAAGTTCTAAATAAGTTAATAATCTGAAATGGTAAAATGTCTCACTGTCAACATCTGATATGTGTTCTGTGTTCTATAGTAAATAAAATATGGCTCTATGAGATTTGCAAATCATTGCATTCCCTTTTTTATTTAAATGTATTTACATTTGACACAGTGTCCAACTTTTTTGGAATTGGGGTTGTATATCTATAAAGTCAAAGGCTCAGGCTCAAAGAGAAGGCCTGGCTTGATGCTCTCAAATGCTAAATAATTTGTTGTAACATTATGCTGCTGAAGATATGATTACAATAGTGTATAATTCACATACTTCATCTGAAGGCACATCCTACAGCAAGTTTAAACTGAGTTCTCTTTGAATACACTTATGTACCATCCGCTTGTGCAAAGGGCCTAAAGCACAACCGGTGCTGCAAAAAGTGCACATTTCCACCAGAGACTTTCACAGTGCAGCTTTAAGGTGATGAAAGTAAGGATGAAGAGTAAACAGGCTGTGAGGAACTCCAACTCCAACAAATTCGAAACCTAACATAAGCCCAACAGATAATCCACAACTGATGTTTGAAACTTACCAAACCCTCTAGTCCTGTTATGTTTGGACAAACATCTAAAACCCTACCATACACCAACGTAATGTGACGCTTCCAAGACAACACACCATAAAAGGACTAAAATAAAAGAGCTTGGGACTGTTGGGTTCTCGTCACAGTGAAACTCTGCCGTAATTACTGTAGCAGTTTTAGCTGCCAAAGCTGCGAGGTCAGGGTAAAGGTTTCTGTTTTCAGTTTATGTGTGAGATGTGATGCAGTCAGGAACAGAGTGTGCTACATGAAATGACCAGCATGTTCTTTCTATCTTCAGGGTTCTTCTGTTCAGGTGCAAACTGGGAGTTCTACAGTACACCGCTGTCAGACCTGTTACTACAGTCATAGCGCTGTAAGACAAAGTCTCTTATTACATTTTAGTGCTGTTTAGCAATTTAGCCTTGACTAGACTAGATGCACTAGCCCTGAATGTTCATGGCCTGTTCCAATTTCTGTCAAACCGTGTGTGAACCCAGAAAACACACTACCAAACTTCCAGTTCATTCGATCAGTCAAAGCAGTACATAATGTTATTTGCTGCTTAAATAAATATAGGTATGTTTATATATATATGTACACTCAAAAAGCAGCTGCACCCAGAAGGAGGTGTGGGATTGCAGTGCTGTTGGGAAGGAAGGTAAAGGTTACCAGGAACAATAAATGATGATACATTTAGACTGATATGGCCAATATTTACCGAGCTACACATACAGAAGTAGTCTCGTTGATCGTCTGGCACAACACCAATGCAGTCTTTTTGCGACGTTGACTAGGTGTTAAGGGTGGTCGTCGTAATGGTCTGCGTGCATGTAGTTCTGCGTCATGCAGCTGCCTGCTCATGGAGGGCATCACTGGAGGTCAGGTACAGTTATAAGGCCTGTCCTTGTTTACGGCACATGCGCAGCCGAACGTGAAACCTGAATCATTTGCATGTGTCCTGTCAGTTGATTCCTTCTGGGTGCAACTATTATAAATATAACAGTTATATATATGTATATAACTGGGGTTTTAAAGTGCACACACACATATGACTCACATCCACAGCCATACCAGTACGGGAAAGTGGTGTGTTAGTGTGTATATGAAGTGTGTTTGTGTGTTCTTTCTGTAGCGTGTGTCAGTTGTGTGGTGTCTATGATGAGGGAAACTTCAGCTTCAGAAACGCCTGGACTTACCTCGTCATCATCAACAACGCCTCCCAGCTGGTACTTATTCTGCCTTTTTATGCATGTGAATATATGAATTATTTTCTGAAGCATATTGGCTTTTTCATGTCATTAAATTAGCACCTTGTTAAAACCACATACTCACATACTTTTGAGTTTTCAGTGCTATGGCTAAGGAGGAGAAATAATAATAATAATAATAATAATACAAAGACATGTGCTGGCTTTTTGCTGCTTATAACATCACATTTTATGACGATTGGACCAACAGAAAGGCTCTAACAGTGCTTAAAATAAAATCTCTTTATGTGAACTCGCTTAGAAAATAAAGAACGTTCTCCTGTAAAGTGACTTTTCTGGAGCTACTGTTTTTTCTTTGGATTATCTAGTAGAATGACCATCTGCTTGTAGACCCAGTAGAATGTTCTGTTGATTTTGATCTTAGTAAATTTTTTTTAAATCCTCTTAAAAAATTTCTGCACACTTTAGTTTTTTATTTGCTGAGTTTTAAACATTGGAATATAGAATATAGACTGTGCTATAATATGTGTGACATATTTTTGCCCAATATGTTAAATCTAGCAAATAAACAGGACTATATTACATTTTACTTTATTTCGTTTTTTATTACTTTTATTTTTATTTTGTTGTTTTACATTTTATTACTTAAAAACTTTATTTAAAATGTGTAGGTGTTGAGGATGCGTATTACTCAGGAAACAATTACATCAGGGTGGCAAAGCTTTGGCGTACAGATGAATATATAGTGAATATATGGTGAAATTGTTCAATTTAATATAAATATATGTTATACATATATATATATATATACATACTGTCAGGAACAAAGAACTTGGCTTGACGCTCACAGAGCTAAAAAATTTTTTAAAAGGTCCAAAGTAGAGCACAACAGCACAATCCAAGCAAACATAACAAATGGGCAATGCAGGGTCATAGGTGGAGAGACAGGCAAGGGTCGAAAACCAGGAAATCAGACAGACCAGCAAACAAATCTGAAAGGGAAATCCAAGAGAGTAATCAGATAACCAAATGGAGAGTCAAAAGCCAGAAAGGCAAATCAGGCGACCAAAACAAAGGGCGAATCAAAGAGAGAAAGTCAAAGTAAAGGGAGTCAAAACCAGTAGTAGCAAAGAGAAACCACTCAGTGACGCAAGCAGGGTTTGGCAAAACTTCGCAATGTGAGTGTGTTTGTGTGGGGTTTAAATGCAGACTGGCTGATGAGAAGCAGGTGTGAATAATCCGTAATCAGGAGAGTTGGAACGGGAGAATGAGGTGTGATTAGATGACTGGGGACATGTGAGGGTGACTTCATCAAGTAGTGCACTCTGGGAAATGGAGTTTGGGAGATCGGCAGTGTCAGGGAAACCCGGAGGCGTAACACATACATATAGTTTTACTGGGGCTCATGCCTGTATGTATATCATTGTATAGTAAATTTAATATAAATAAAAATCTTTACGGTATCATACAATTAAGACTGTCTTTAAGTATGCTCACTATGTGTTATCCAGTTATAACCGTTGACTTACACAGCTTTTTCTCCTATCTCTGCATTTTTGCATGTGGTTGACAGTTAAAAGACTTTATCCTGCAGTTTTCATGTGCGGCTGCTGAACAACTAAAATACATTTAATTTACAGTAAAAATATCAACAGCCAACATGACTCAATAACACCCATAACTTTATAAATTAGGACATCCCACTAGTGATGATGGCCTTGCAGTAGCGTTCACATGCACTTGTCTTGTGATTATGATATTTCTCATATGACTTATGAAGGCATACCTGTGATCAGATTCAGTGTTAAGGTTACAGTTTTTATATCACAATATCGCTTGAGACAGTAAGTCTTTACCACTAATGCAATACCTTCTCTCTGTTTGTGTGGGTTTTTTTAGTTTGCCATGTACTGTCTGCTGCTGTTCTACCGCACTCTGAGAGAAGAGCTGAGCCCGCTGAGGCCTGTTGGGAAATTCCTCTGTGTGAAAATGGTGGTGTTCGCCTCCTTCTGGTATGTTCGAAGATCTTATGCTCTCAGTCCCATATGCTCTTTGTTGTGTGTTTTTAGCTTTTTGGTCTTTGGTCTTTAAGATTTCACTGGATTTAATTTCCGGATATGTCCACTTTGAGTAATCAGCTCTTTATTTGTCAGCCGCTGCCTTGCTCAGTTGCTTGGTTGGCATGTATTTCTTGAGCTCCATTCACTTTATTAGAAAAACCTTCTGCGTACTTCCACCTACTGGCCACTTTATGATGTCCACCTACTTATCGTGCTAGGCGCCATATGCAGATCCTTTTGGAGTTTCCATTATGGTATCTTATCTAATCTTAGTCAATACTGGTTTTGGTTTATTAGAACCAGTTTAAGGCAACTTGAGTTACCATGTTCCATCCAGCTGAGTGTGCAACAGCACTAAATACAACACTAAATGTAAAGTGTTACCAAAAATTATTATTTTTTTGTTGCTTCTAATATGTGTTTATTTGCATTAAATTTGATGCTATATATTACAAACCATGCTATTTGAGCAGGGACACCAAAACTTTCACGTAAGACTGGAAATATATATATATAAATTCCAGCAGCACTGCTGTGTCTGATCCGCTCGTACCAGCACAACACACTACTAACACACCACCACCATGTCAGTGTCACTGCAGTGCTGAGAATGATCCACCACCCACATAATACCTGCTCTGTGGTGTGTCCCCACTGCTAAAGAGTCCAAATTATAGATTGGTATTTTGGGCACAGCGAGAGTGCACTTACCTGCACATACCTAGAGTATTAACAACACAGACTGACCACAATAAAAATATAGATTGGCTGATTGACTGTTAGTAGTTTGGAGCAAAAATCTGCTGGTTTCTATATTAGCTGATCCAATGTATAATGTATATGATAATTCAAAATGGCCCCTTACATGGTTAACTGGTTCTTCTATAAGATGGAAAACTAGTTGTGAAGGGTTCTTTAAAGAACCTTGTTAAATGGTACTATATACCACATCGGGGCTCCAATAAAGTCTTTTTGATTAGGAGAGTACATTTATCTGAGGACATGTAACATAGTATGAGAACTGTCAAACTATTAAACAACAATTTTAGCAATGATTTTCCTTGATATAGTATATAGAAATGCAGCACAAGATGTTTGTCCATACACAAGAAACACGCTTCCTAAGCAATGTTCATTATTCAAAAGCACCTATAGCACTATGCAAATACAGCATAACCCTTTATTTCAGAGTCTTCTTTTCAGAAGCAGCTTTGCTTTCCTTGTAATCATAAAGCCTTTGTTCCTCTTTTTTAAGCATTTCAAATTTAGACTTGCTGCCGTAGCTGTTAGCAGAGCGATGCTGGTAGGTTTTAAATGTCTAAATAAACTGCCTCTTCTCAGAAGCCTACAGGAAACCACTACTTGCCCACATGACAAGGTGGTATCTAAGAGCAGACTAGTTAGCAGAAACAGGGCAACATCATGCTTAAAATGGTACGCTAGGTTGAAGTTTAATAGGGTGAAATATGAAAGTGCATATGGAGCAGGGGTTTGTGGTGCTCTTTCTTTGCTTTTTTTTTTTTTTTTTCATTATTTTCAATTCTAGAAAATCAGCACAATACGTTATTCGGCCTGGGGTACTCAAACTTATGCATGTGATTGGTATATACAGAAACAGTTTCACGTCATGTTGCAAAGTACTGATTATAGTATATTACACCGCAGCTTATTTCATTAAACCACTTGCATATATACAGTGGTGCTTGAAAGTTTGTGACCCCTTCAAAACTTTCTATATTTCTGCATAATTTTGACCTAAAACTTCAGATGTTCAGAACTCCTTAAGGTCGACAAGGAGAACCAAATTAGGTCGACAAGGAGAACCAAATGAAACAAATATATTAGACAAAATTATTAGACCTCGTCATTTATTTACTGAGGAAAATGATCCAGTATTACATATATGAGAGTGGCAAAAGTATGTGAAAAAGTATGTGAATGATGTGTTAGCTGTATTGGATCTAATTATATAATAATAATATATTTTTATTATACTTTTAATCACTATAGAAATCCAAAATGCAATACTTAACGATTTGCTGACACACACACACACACACACCAACATGTGAAAAAGGAGAGTACCAAGACCTGTTGGTACCTGTTTTTATTCCCACTGACAGATCATAACTCATATACTTTGTGATTTATCATTACTATTGAAACTTTAACAAATTTCAAAAATGTCAAAGGTCAAAAATGTAGAATGGATTTTAGGTCAGCACAAAATGTTGGTCCATACACAACAAATAATTTCCTTACATATACATGCAATTGGATTAAAAAAATATATTCAGTGGAATTCATGCATGGGAATGATTTTAAATCAAACCTTTTTAGAACATTAGAATTACACATTGCAAATTCTCAACAAGTTTATATTTAAAGCACTTCCAGAAGCAACCAGCAGAAACAGCACTAAGTACATACTAAGATCTTTTTGGAAACATTTCACATGGGATTCCTTTTTCTCTCCAAGCATCTCACATGTAAACCATCCTGCCAGGGCTTCTGGAGAAGCATGGAGCACAGCAGCCTATTGCTCCTCCAATGATGAGCAGAGTGGCAGCTGCAAAGCCAGTGTAGAGTGATGCTCCAATTTCTCTGTGCTGAGCTGAGATCAAAACAGGATTGTAGAAATCCTGCACAATGGTGTTGCTTGACCAGGACACAGGGATGAGCACCAGTATACCACCAATAATGAAGAAGACCCCAGAGATGCTCATGCAATTTGCCTTCGATGCCATGTCCTCAATGCAGTTCATGCACTTTGTGCCAATTATAGAGACTACCAAACCCAGTGCAGTTACAATGTTGGAGGCCACAGTCATGACTCGAGCTGTCTGCAGGTCTGATGGCAGAGCCAGCATGGAGTCATAGACCTTACACTGAATCTGTCCAGTGCTCTGTGTAACACAGTTCATCCAGAGGCCCTCCCAGATGGTCTGGGCTGTGACTATGTTAGCTCCAATAAAAGTTGTGACTTTCCACTGAGGCAGAAGACAGGTGACAATAGATAAGATCCATCCTATCAGAGCCAGAGCAATGGCACCTATCCCCGAATGGTGTCTGAATGTGGATGTTATGGCCCTGAAAATGCAAAAGGGAAAGTTACAACACAATGAAAGTTTTCTTTACCAGTGCTACACTTCTGCGCTCTTTTTCTGCACAGTGTAAAAGCTCCAGTTCTCCTTTCAGTTTAGTGAATATTCATGATGGACAGACCAATAGAATTGCTCCAGAACTGCTTAGAAATAAACCTTGTTCTATCAGCCTCCACTGCAGGTTAAGACAGCTGGTTTAAAGGTCAGAGGTTTGGAGGTTTTTAAGGTGGACTGTATAATTTAGTTAGTGCTATTTTATAGTTTGATGTCTTCACTTTTATTCAAGTAAGTAATTCAAGTAAACATTAAGATAACCATAATGAGAACCTTCTATGATTAGCCCTGTCTAAACTTTTGCTAGTTTATGTTTAGCTACAACATGTCACTTACATATTATTATCATTATATTACATATAATGTATGTAATATAATAATGTACATATTATTATTATTTTTTGATTAGTGATCATATATACCAGACAGGTCAGTTATGGTTATTTCACATTAGTAGGTCATAAAATACAAATTCTAAACATTTTCATTTTTATATTTTACATGTCTTTGGTAGGGATGTCCTGACCCAACCTGATCTGATCCGATATGTGTTTCAAAAGGATCTCTAAAAGCACCCGGTCAACACATCACAAACACACAATGAGAGCTTTACAGAGAAAGAGAGATTCCTTGTGGTCAGTGTAGCCCACCTACTGAAGGATGTAGCAGAGGATCCCTTTTCAGGGCGTTTACCTTTCCTCCTGTGGAGTGTAGACGCAGCATAGCAGGACTCCTCCGGTGATGAGCAGAGCAGCAGCTGCAAAGCCAACGTAGAGTGAAGGTCCAAGATGCTGTGAATACAGGATGCTGTTCGTTATCCAGGTCACAGAGATGAGCATCAGGCAACCAGTGATCATGAAGAAGACCCCCGAGATGATCATGACTTTCCCCATTGATTCCTTGTCCTTAATGCAGTTGGTGCACTTTGCACCCATAATGGAGAGCGTCAAAGGCAGCAGAGCTGTGATGATGGCGATGACGGTCATGTCCCGGGCTGCCTGCAGTTCTGAAGGTGGAGACTGCATGGAGTCGTAGGCCTTACACTGCCTCTGTCCAGTGCTGCTCATAACACAGGTCATCCAGAGGCCCTCCCAGAGGATTTGGCCTCTGATATCACCTGCATTAGGAACAGAGCCCTTCCACATAGGCAGAACACAAGCCAAAATCGCAGTCACCCATCCTATCAGAGCCAGGGCAATGCCTACAACCTCCTTCACCTTTGACATGGTGTCTGCCTGTGGATGCTTTTGGTCCTGGAAATTTAGAGAAGCTGAAAAATCGGGAAATCAAACGCAACTTTAAATTTTGGTTAGATGATTTTCATCTGCACTGTGTATTAATGTGAAGCTCTCTTTTATGCTTCACTGCAGAAATGGGGTGGAGAGAAACAAGCAGTCAGTCATTGGTCTGTTAGAACCAGCACAGCCAAAGCTTAACCAGACAGTACAATATTAAAAGCACAGGAGATGTGTTACAGCGATTACAGTTCTTTTCACAGAAACTTACAGGAAACCGCTGGTTATCAAAGTGCAATAACTGCCCTTCAGGCTTCTTGAAAACATGCACCCCAAATGGGCAAGAAAGCAGAACGTGCTCCTCAAAAATGCAAAATGAGACAACTGAGGTGAAATGCAGATGCATCAATCTTTTGTATTAGGGCAGGTGTTATGTTGGCTAGATCTTGTTTACTGGATCAGGTGTTTATGATCAGGTTTACTTCTGAAAGAGCATCAGATTGCTTACAGTGGTACCTACAAGTTTGCAAACCCCTTTAGAACATAATCATATTAACACACCAAAAGTCCTAAAAGTAGATTAAAATATTAAACAAATTAAATATGAATGTTATAAATGAGACAATATTACAGATCTATTAGTTGCAAAAGTATGTGAACCTCAAGGTTAGCAGTAAACTTGTGAAATTTGTAATGAAGAGAGACGAGGAGGCATGATGCAAAAGCAAGTCTTTAATATGAACCAACAAGTACAAACAGAAATCAAAGACACTAGAAAAACAAGAAACAAAACACTAATAAGAACAAGGAACAGGGAGACAAACAACCGGCAGGGAGACAAAACACTGAGACAGCACAAAGGGAACAACAGGGAGTCTGAATACACAAGGGCTAACCAGGAACACCTGGGAAGGGGCGGAGCTACAAACTAGAGACAGGTGAGGGGCATGACAAGAGGATGGAGACAGGAGCTATAAACCAAAACAAACAGAAGCACATGGCACAGGACAAACAAAAGGCACATGGAAGTAACAGAAGAGAAACAGAGACAGAAACAGAGACAAACGGGGGCAAGACAAGACAGGATGTAACAAAATTAGAGTGTTTCAATAAATAGGATGACAGGTAACCAGACTGCCCACACTGTTATATTTAAACAACAGGGGAAAGAAAGTCAGATCTTCAGGTAGCACTTTACTGTGGGGGGTCACGACAAGCTTATGTAGGTGCCATGTAGCCTTACGAACAGTACACTACAGTGAAGTGCTACCAATCTTCATAACACGTGTCTGTTGAAGAGTTTTATGGCACGAACAAAGATGATTTCTGAGGAGCTCAGAAAGCGAGTTGTTGATGCTTATTAGGTTGGAAAGAGTTTGGACAGACTGTGTAACAGAAACCCAGGTTACCTTCAAGCACTGCTTTCCTAAGAATCTTGTCCCACCTATGAAACATGGTGGTGGTAGTATCATGGTTTGGGCCTGTTTCGCTGCATCTGGGTCAGGACGGCTAGCCATTATTGATGAAACAATGAATTGTAGATTATACCAGCAAATTCTAAAGGAAAGGTCAGGGCTTTTGAGTCTGTCCGTGAGTTGAGTCTCATGAGAGCGTTGGTCATACATCAAGACGATGATCCTAAGCACACGAGTCGTACTACCAAAGAATGGCTGAAGAAGAAGAAAGTTAATGTTTTGGAATTGTCAAATCAAAGTCCTGACCTTATTCCAATGGAAGGGTTGTGGAAGGACCTGAGGTGAGCAGTTCATGCGAGGAAACCTATCAACATCCCATAGTTGAAGCTGTTTTGCATGGAGGAATGGGATAAAAATTTCTCCAAGCCGAAGTGCAGGAGTGATCAACAGTAAATGGAAAAGTTTGGTTGCAGTTTTTGTTGAACAATATGCACAAAAAGGGTCACATACTTTGGCTGGTCATCCAGTGTCATGTGTCTGTACCTTGTGCAGATTGTGTGCTGACCTGCCGGTCTTCTCCCCTAGTCCTATGGCCGTTCTGTCCCTTCTCCTCTTGAATACAAGATTTAAAGGGATTCTGGTGAGCATGAGCGCCTACTCAACTGTCCCCTTCATAACATCGTGCCGCAGGTCCACACCCCTGAGTGGATCTGCCTCAACTTTCTCTAGGGCAGGCTGGGCAGAGGCCTCAGGTGAAGTTGCAAGCTCGACAGAGACCTCAGGTGAAGCTTCAATCTGGGCAGAGGCCTCATGTGAAACTTCAATTCGGGCAGAGGCCTTGGGTGAAGGTTCACTCTGGGCAGAGGCCTCAGGTGAAGCTTCAATCTGGCAGAGGCCTTGGTTGAGGCTTCAGGCTGGGAAGGGTATATACCAATTCTGGCATGTGCTTAAAGAAGTGAAATACGTCAGTAGCCTGCAGAGAAAACCCAATTGTAAATGCACTGTCTATGGTAAAACTGTAGATAATTCTTGAATCTCTGTCGCCCTCTGCAGGCAGGCTGTGCTCATTGCCCTTCTTGTGAAGGTTGGAGTCATCTCTGAGAAGCACACGTGGGAATGGGAAAGTGTGGAGGCTGTAGCCACAGGATTACAGGTACACATAATACCTATTCTAATGTGTGACGGCATGTTGAACAGATAAAAACAACATTTCGTATATCATGTGAGTGTTAATGGCCCTCTTTGTATGTGTGTAGGACTTTGTTATCTGCATAGAGATGTTCCTAGCTGCGATTGCGCATCACTACAGCTTTAGCTATCGTCCATATGTACGTGAGGATGATGAAGGCTCCTGCTTCGACTCCTTCCTCGCTATGTTGGATGTCTCAGATATACGAGCTGACATCTCGGATCAAGTTCGGAACATGGGTACGTATCTCCCTTCTTCTGTTCATGTCACACACACTCACAGAGTCAAACCTAAATCAGTTTGTTTTGGCTATTTAAAGAAAGGGAATATACATTCATGATCGAACTGAAGTACATAGTACATTATTAGTGATCTGCTGAAAATACAGGATGTGTTTAAATACAGTATGTCCAATAAAAAACACGTATCTCCAGTTTTGGACACTTTTTACTTTTGTGCATCATTTGAACACAGCAGCTGCCGTTTACACTGTGGGAAAATTAATGGACCAACAGAAGTGGCCCAACATTGCTTGGAAAATAGGTTCCATTGACTTTTAGAATTGACTTTAGACTTTAGGTTCACATTAGAATTTAGACATTAGAATGAAATTAGGTTTTTGGCCTCTCCTGTAAAACTGCCATTTTTGAGGTACTTGTTTTATATATATATATATATATATATATATATATAGTGGCAAGTGGCAAACTGTGACTGTTATAACTAGTATAGCTGGTATAAAGTTGATGCTGCTGTTTCAGTGCCGCTAGCATTCACAGTTAATGATGTATCTGGAAGGTCCAGACTGACGTTTGCATTCCTCACAAAATTGGTTCCATAATTAGGTGCTCTTCATGATTCTGCTCTCTTTAGCTGGAAGTACTCATTGCTGGGTTTTGCTGCTTAAATAAAACAACAACAGCAACATTAAAACGATTACTGAATCCAAGAACAAGAGCTTTTGCTGTGCACTCATGGTTTTGCGATTGAAACAAAAATAACCTTATCTCAATTTTAATGGCTTCTTTGCTGAAAGTATGAAGCAGAAATGAAGGGATGCATATTAAACTAAAGTGCTAGTGCCCTTTTCAGTGGAACTGTTTTCATGTTTCTTCTCAGAAGCTGCCAGCATTTGAGAGAGCAAGTGCTCAGCAGGGAATAGATTTTTTCATTTCACTGGTTGGGGAAAACGTCTACAGTGGCACTACAGACCATGACTGCAAAGCCTCCACTTTTGCCAGTATGCATATGTGTTTGTGAAATAGCTTCTTGCTAGCTAGTTGTTTTACCATCTCCAGCTACCATGGCTAATTTAGCTTTTCAGTTCTAGGTATTTTCCCATATCCATTGCTTTATAGCTTTGTCCAGTTAGCTAAAGCTCAAGTACCCTGATTGCTATAAAGGACCAACACCCTTTATTTAACTTGGACTCCCACATAGTTGTGTGTTTGGTGTTATCCAACACATCCTCGGATTGGAATCTTGGCACCTACAACTAAGATAAAGTGACCTACTTTTCCATGACGAGCTGAAGTGATACGAACGCCTGTATTCCTGAGGTTGATCATTGTCTGTAAGGCAGGTTGTTATGAACTACGAAAATCCCATTTATTTCTGCCATAAATATAAACATCTTATGATCTTGTTCAAATTAATCATGACTGAGAATACATGAGAATACAGACCTAGAGCTCTTTAATGTGGGCATATTGAGGGCATATAATGTTTTAAAGCATGTCTGGTTTCCTGCAGGCCGTACAGTGCTGGGACGTCCTCGTAAGCTGTTCTTCGGTTCTGAAGCAGACATTGTTCAGGGGGAACACACTGGCCTCCTCTCAGGGTCATCTCATGAACGCCTGGGTGTAGACCCCCTCTCTGTACCTGCCTCACCAAAGGGTCAGTACCAGGGACTGGGACAAACGGACACGCCCCGCTCACGCTCCGCCCCGGCGGGCTTTAACCCCTCCTCCTGGAAGAGTGACAGTTGCCCAGTGCCTGGGTCCACCAATCAGAATACAGGAGTGAAGTCTTAGAGAACCGGTTACTCATAACAGACACTCTTCTCTCAAAAAACAGATACAACAGACAGACTGAGAATATGTGTTTAATCTCTTTAATGCTGTAATTTTCACATAATTTTCTGAATATTAATAGCTGAACTGGCAGTAATGCCGGGTCAGTATTATGTGGTTGCTTTGTGAAAGTTTTGCCTTTGAAAAATATCTGTCATGCTATTTCAGAATTGTGTGTGTGTGTGTGCGTGTGTGTGTGTGTGTGTGTGTGTGTGTGTGTGTGTGTTTGTGTGTGTGTGTGTGTGTGTACTGACTGGCTCAGTGGAGTTTGTTGGTAACCCTTGTATTCTTATATTTCATTCTCAAATATTCCATATTACTACTATTACCGTTTTACTTCTATTTTCTATTTCATTAAAACAACATGCTGAGGCTGCATAATCATACAGACGGAATCACAGCATATTTATCCTGATTCAAAAACTATTTATTTATTTATTTATTTATTTAATTTGTACAGTTTAAGTCCTTTACTGTGTATTTTGCAACATATAGAAATAAAATAATAAAAATAATAAAGCTGTACTGTTACTCACACTTCTTTGAAATGATAGACCTGTCAGACCTGACAACACTTTTAATCCTAGCTAAACACATAGAGAGTGTAACATTCTCTTCTTCTTACTTGGTTCTTTTAGACCAACCCAGAACCAAGTATACAGAAAACAGTACCAGTGTCTTTACTCCATGGTAGACACTACTCCCGACCCAGTTAACCCAAACCTCAAACCTCCAAAATCCTGAAACCTACCACGTTTCTTGTTACTTGGTTCTCGGTTTAGCCTCCACCCAGAGGAACCAGCTGTTTGCTCACTGGCTAGCTAATCTTAGGTGAACACATACCGTGTACCATTTCCTTCTTCTTACATGGTTCTTTTAGACCAACCCAGAACCAAGTATACAAAAAACAGTACCGGTGTCTTTACTCCACGGTAGACACTACTACTGACCCAGTTAACCCACAGATCAACACAAAACCCCACAAACAATACATACACTACCACTCACACTCAACAACAACAACAACAACAACAACAACAAATGTCTCTCCTATAAAACAGGGAAGGAGCTGCTTTGCATACAACACCCCCTAAGACACCTCCTCATCACACAGAGCTGCCACTCCTCATTGTAACTGCTGACCCATTCTCAGTTTGCAGATCAGCATAGCTAAGTCTCACCGATTGACAGTGAGACTCACACGGTCAGTCTAATCTCACACTCTCATGCCACACTCCTCATTTCTCATGCACTTTTACATTTCCAGCTACTCTAACTGTACCGGTCAAAAACACTCCAGAACCGTTTACCTGTACATAAAAGACACTGCTCATCTGGAGAGGCATGCTCTAGTCAGTGTGGGGTTGGTGACAGGTAGATCAGGACATTCACAGACAGGCCCAGCTAGTAAGAACTGAGGGGAAATGAAAAGGTATATAACTGAAGGGGTAAACTGAACATAATTAACAATTCATAAATGATATAATAAGAGCAAAAGCAGCATTCATGACTACATACAGCATCAGAGCTTATGCAGTAGAATGAACACAGTTCTGTCTCACCAGCTCAACCGTTTTAGCTAAACAGCACTTGAAATCCATGCCAGTCAATTGGAAACAGGTGAAGAATTAGACCGCTGGTCACCGATAATGCGTACTTCGTATCTGGTCTACATTCTGTACTCTCTGTAATTGGACTTTTGTTCTGCCTGCATTATGGTGTATGATGTGGGAACAGGCCAGATTGAAGCGTTGATAAAGATCTGATGCTGATACAGCGTAGTAGTGATATTTGAAATAAAAAATAAAAAATTTTAAAAAATCATGTAGAAAATGAATTAAAAAAACTGTTTCATAATGGGTTCATATGTGGTAACAAAACATGCATCTAGAACCAAAACAGTAAGCATGAAGAGTAGCACTGCTGTTTGACTAGTCCGCAGTAATAATAATCTTCTAAAGATCCCGTCCTTCATCAGCTACACATCTGCTGTAAAATCCTGCTGCTGACCTTTAATGGACGTGCACCCACTAATCTGAGAGCTCTCCTACATCCCTATGCTCCATCACACAGGCCAAGATCCTCTGACTCTCTAGTCTTCTGTCTGTTCCTAGGTTCAGGCTTTCCTCTATGGGTGTCAGGTCCTTTAGTGTTGCTGGCCCTATACTCCAGAACACCTTACCCTTCATCTATTCGCTCTTCTCCCTCTCTTTCCATCTTTGAAGCCCAGTTAAAATCTCATCTTTTCTTAGAATGATTTCATTCTCCATTATTTTGTTTCCCTTTAACTGTAAAGCATTGAAGGGATAAGTAAAATAAAGTTATTTCATGGTAATATTCATGGGATAATACAAAAATACAATGTCCAAATAATACTTACAACAATACAAGTACCTGACCAGCTCAGGTCAGGTCTGTAGAATGTGCTAGAAATGACAAAAATAGTTTTGCAGGTGTAGCAGAGTTTAAATTATACAGCTTATTCAATACAGAGCTTCACAAATATGACCCTACTGCTGCAGAAAGGGTTAAAAAGTGGTTAAAAGTGAATTATAATTCCATAAAAGAGGTTAAAATGACTTTTCCGGGGGCTTTTTCTTTTCTCGTGATGACGTCACTGCGGGCTGGGTCCCTCTGCTGCTGCAGTACTTCCATCAGACGAGCGAGAGCTCTGAGATGGATTGAACATTTTGTTCTAATAAATCATATGAGCATGTGGTATTTTGGTCAGCCTAGTATTTTAGTGTAGACACTATTTTTGCTAGCTTGCCAGCTAGCTGAGCCATGGTAAATGTACAGTGCTCACACTCTGCAGCACAGTTGGTTAAACTGCTTGTTTCTTATTTTTATATGTTCAGCTTATGAACTCTGTCCATTGATCTTTATATCACATCTCTTCCAGAGGCCCTCCCAGATGATTGCCCTTTGATATCACCTGCTTCAAGAACTGAGCCCTTCCTCATGGACACAACGCAAGCCAAAATAGTAGTCAAGCATCCTGTTTTAGCCACGGGATAGCCACAATCTCCTTGGGCTTTGACATGGTGTCTGCCTGTGGATGCTTTTGGTCCTGAAAGTTTAGAAAAGCTGGGAAATCAGGAATCAAATGCAGATGAGATTTTTCTTCTTTTATACTCCAGTGCAGAAATGAGGTGGAGAGAAAGAAGCAGTCTGTCATTGGTCTAGTAGGACCAGAACAGCTAATGTTAATACAGTACTACAATAAAAACACAAGGGGATGTGGTACAGTGGCAAACATCCGCATCACAGAACCATAGAGGAAACCGCTGCTTGTTAAAATGATATTGCATTATCTGCCCTTCAAGCACCCCAAAATAGGGCAGAGAAGGCAAAACAAATACCTCAGATACGGAAAATATATACAAAATAAGATAACTAGAACAGTGGCAAGCTAAATCCTGAATGACATGAAATGCTCAATGACATGAAATGCAGGTGCATCATTTTCACTTCCAGAAGAGCATCTCAGTTACATAAGATAAAGAATTCAGGCTGAGGAACCCTGCAGAAGCCAGGTCTAACTGACCAGATCACTGCCGAGCATATTGTTAGTCAGCTCTAGGTTGAATCTGTGATGAGTTCTGTGAAGGGTGGAGTGCAGGCACATATTGACTTAGTGTGTATTTTGGGGTATAGTATCTGGGTAAGTGTAATGTGTTGGTGTACAGTAACTCAGTAAGTGTAATGTGTTGGTGTACTGTAAGTAGTGTGTTGGTGTACAGTAACTCAGTAAGTGTTATGTGTTAGTGTACTGTAAGTAGTGTGTTG
>CM067492.1:9598750-9723297 GCA_034552555.1 Semaprochilodus insignis | reverse complement strand
GTAAGTGTAATGTGTTGGTGTACAGTAACTCGGTAAGTGTAATGTGTTGGTGTACAGTAACTCAGTAAGTGTAGTAGCTCAGTAGCTGTAATGTATAGGTGTTAGCATGGACTGGACAAGTTTCTGGATGTAGGCCAATGTACAAACACTCTTGCATGAAAGAATTGTGCAGTTGGGCCGGATTTGGTAGATTCGTTAACTGCCGTTTTACTTAACTGCCGTTGTTCTTGGGAGTTCCACGGATTTTAAAGAGGATTCCAATCTGGGGGTTTTCCAGGCCAGTCCAGATGTGTGAATGCTCCTGAATGTTCACATTTGCATAAATACAGTTGTGTTGTGAACATCAGCGATATCTCCCATCTTTTATTCACTGTAGAAATTCAGAATGTAATACCAACATGCGAATAAGGATAGCACCAGCGCTGTTATATTCCCACTTAAAGCACTGACATAATAATCCTTACTAAAAAAACTGAAACAATGTTTGGGAAGTGGCAAATGGCTAATTTTGAGAAGAGCTTAAAAACACTATCCAGTATGAGATGAACACACAAAGCTTTGAACTGTTGTAATTACAGAAATGATATGTTTTGGTAGTGGCAATACTTAACTATACCAAATGGGATCTAAATGCTCACCATGTGGTCATTAGGGGATACAGGAATACAGCCTCACTGCATGTTGAAAAATTCAGGGCTGGGGCCAAAAAAACAGTCCACCTAAACTAAGTACATGAAAACGCAGGACAACATTGTAAAAATGTATTTATTAAAACATTACCCTCATAATACATCTTAATATTTCAACTTCACTTTAAAATATATCAAAAATATTTTTTTAAACGTTGAAAAAAGTGTAGAAGTGTAGAAAAACTTTAGTGGAGCACAAAACGTTGGTCCATACACAACAAATCTTTTCATTAACAAAACATGTTATTTGAATAGAGAGCATAAAACTTCTTAATATTTTTATATTTTTTATTGTATGAGCACGTGCACTCAACTTCTTTGGTGGACCATGCCGAGGCCTGTTCTGAGTGGAGGCCTGTTCTGCTGGGCCATCTTTATGTAGAGCAACACTTCTTTTTTTTCAGCTCCTCAGAGAGTTCTTTGGCATGAGGTGCCATGTTGAACTTCCAGTGACCAGTATGAGAGAGTGTGCGAGCGATAACACCAAATTTAACACATCTGCTCCCCATTCACACCTAACGAGTCACATGACACCGGGGATGGTAAATGGCTAATGGCACAGTTTGACCATTTTTAGGGGTGGACTCACTTTCGTTGCCAGTGGTTTAGACATTAATGGCTGTGTGTTGAGTTATTTTGAGGCCACAGCAAATTTACACTGTTATACAAGCTGTGCACTGACTACTTTACATTGTATCAATGTGTCATATCTTCAGTGTTGTCCCATCAAAAGATATAATAAAATATTTACAAAAATGTGAGGGATGTCTTTATGGGTCTTATGTCTTCTCAGAAACATTTTCCTTGGGATCCCTTTTTCTTTCTAAGCATCTCAAATGCTTAAAGCATGAAGCACAGCAGCCTATGTTTCTGGGCTTATACCTTTTCTCTTAATGCACCCAAGAGAGATTAACAGGACTCCTACCGTGATGAACTGAGCGGCAGCTGCAAAGCCAAGGTACCATGATGCTCCAAGATCTCTGTGCTCATCTGAGGTTGAACCGGGATTGCACAAATGTTTGATGATGATGTTCCTTGGCTGGGACACAGGGATAAGCACCAGTATTCCACCAATAATGAAGAAGACCCCAGAGATGATGGTGAATTTTGCCTTCAATGCCTTGTTCTCAATGCAGCTTGTGCCAATCATCAAGACCTTTAAAGCCAGCAGGGTCATAATGATGGAGGCCATGGTCATTACTTGAGCTGCCCGTAGGCCTAATTGCAGAGTCAGTGTGGAGTTATTGAGCTCACACTGAAACTCTCCAGTGGTCTGCCCAACACAGGTTATCCAAAGGCCCTCCAAGATGACCTTGGGTATGTCTCCAGTGTTACCTTCAGTGACTTTCCACACAGGCAGAACACAGATGAGAACAGATAAGACCCATGCTATCAGACCCAGCACAATGGCGCTTATCTTTATTCTCTTTGAATGGTTTGTGTTTGTGGACGTTGTAGCACTGAAAATACAAAAGGCAGAGTTAAAGCACAAGGTTTTCTTTTTGGCTAAGGTTTTCTTTGGCAGTGCTACACTTGTAATGCTGTGTCGAGTTAATAACTACAATCAGCTTTTCCAGAAAAGTGACCTGCAGCACTGTAAATAAGCTACCAGGGGAATATGTATAGTGATCCAAAATTGCTTAGAAAAATCTGTTATATCAATCTCCATTGATTTTGACTGGTAGTGTATGTTTAGCTACTACATGTCCATTAGAATTTTAGCATCCTCAACTTCCTTCATGCATCCCTGCTCTTAACTGATTAAAATTCTACCTAAATTCTTCTAAAATTCTTTGGTAGGGATGCCCTGACCCAACCTGATCTGATCCGATATGTGTTTCAAAAGGATCTCTAAAAGCACCCGGTCAATACATCACAAACACACAGTGAGAGCTTTACAGAGAAAGAGAGATTCCTTGTGGTCAGTGTAGCCCACCTACTAAAGGATGTGGCAGAGGATCCCTTTTCAGGGCTTTTACCTTTCCTCCTGTGGAGTGCAGGCACAGCATAGAAGGGCTCCTCCGGTAATGAGCAACGCTGCAGCTGCAAATCCAACGTAAAGTGAAAGTCCAAGATGTCTGTGCTGTAAATACAGAATGACGTACGCTGTCCAGGACACAGGGATGAGCACCAGGCAACCAGTGATCATGAAGAAGACTCCCGAGATGATCATGAGTTTAAGCTTAAGCGTTTTCTTTTCCTCAATGCATTTGGTGCACTCCGCACCCAGAAAGGAGATTGTTGAAGACAGCAGAGCTACAATGATGGCGATGACAGTCATGTATCGGGCTACCTTCAGGTCTGAACCTACAGCCTGCGTGGAGTCGTAGGCCTTACACTCCATGTGTCCAGTGCTTTTCATAGTACAGTTCATCCAGAGGCCCTCCCAGATGATTTGGGCTGTATTTGCTTGAGGATCACCTGAGATTTTCCACATCGGCAGAACACAAGCCAAAATAGCAGTCGTCCATCCCATCAGAGCCAGGGCAATGCCTACAATCTCCCTCACCTTTGCCATGTTGTCTGCTTGTGGATGCTTTGGGTCCTAAAAATGTAAAAAAGTGATAGTGGGTGGAGTGAAACAAGCAGGCAGTCCGTCACTGGTCTGGTGGGACCAGCTCCATCTAAAGCTAAAACACTAAAATATTAAAAGCACAGGAGATGTGCTACAGCGATAAAAGTTCTTTTGCATAGGACAAAAGGGGGAAAAAAGCAGAACCTCCTCAAAATGTGACAACCGGAATATTAGAGAGCTAAATACTGAAAGAGGTGAAATGCAGATGCATCAAACTTTTATATTAAGGCAGGTGTTATGGTCGCTAGATCTTGTTTACTTGTTTCTAATCATGTTTACTTCTGAAAGAGCCTCTTGATTACAGTGGTGCCTACATGTTTGCAAACCCCTTTAGAACCGTGTGTATTTCTGCATGAATATGACTGAGCATAATCAGATTTTCACACCAGAAGTCCTAAAAGTAGATACAAGTACCCAAGTAAACAAATAAAATTTGAATATTATAACTGGTCATTTATTTATTTATGACAATGAGACAATATTACATATCTGTTAGGGGCAAAAGTATGTGAACCTCAAGGTCAGCAGTAAACTTGTGAAATTAGAGTCGGGTGTTTTCAATATATAGGATGACAATCAGGTATGAGTGGTGCCCCGTTATGTTTAAAGAACAGTGGAGAGAACCTCAGATCTTCGGGTAACACTTTACTGTGGGGTACTGTTCATAAGGCTACATGACACCTACCTAAGCTTGTCATGACACTGGCAACACTTTCTATGAATCTGGTATCCATAATGCATTATAAGCGCATTCATAAAGATCTACAAAGCTTTCATAATGCTTTATAATACTTGACATAAGCCTTTGTAACTATACATAAATGATCAGAATAGTACACATAAACTATTACAACACCACGGTATGAGGCTTCATAGCACAAAGTGACATAATGCGTTACAATACATATATGTAACATTATTGGGGAGACCAGCATCATAAAGCCTAGTAATAAATATACTATACATGTTCCCAGACGCTCCTCAGTATCTTTAAAATGAAAATAGTTTTATAACTGCATTGAACAGTTATAAGCTCTCTTTACAGACGTCAGGTAAAGTTATGTTGTTGGTCAGCTCTGTAAATTAGTCCATGTTAATTTAAGAATATAACGACTGTAAATAAAGTAAGATTGCTTTAAATATTATTGTCTAAACAGAGCAATGCCAGAATTTGTTGATAAAATATACTTTTACAAATTACATATAGACAATATACAGGTTCTCTATGGCCGCATTTTATGAGCAAACAGCTAGAGATTATGTCAGTGATCTTAACAATATAGAGATTATAATGAATTATGTCACTTTGTGCTATGAAGCCTTATACTGTGGGATTACAACATTTGTGTGAGTGAGTGTGAACATTTATGTACAGTTACAAAGGCTTATAGCAAGTATTATAAAGCATCAAAAATGCTTTATTTGTCTTTATGAATGCATTGATAATGCATTATGGATACCTGATTCATAGAAACTGTTACCATGACACCTAATATAACTGTACATGTTTATGAATGCTTATTCCAAAAGGCATCATCTGTCATAAAGGCCACTTCAGCTAACTTTGATCAAAAAAGACAAATGTAACCTTTATAATGAATGACGCTGTGATGTGGTGGCCGGTATACTCCCATCACCAGCCTTGAAACCACCTTAAGAGACATTCCTAAGGACTGCCAATGTTATGGGTTTGCTAATATAGTTCTTACCTGAGATCCTGTTGGTTGAAGTATTTACAAGAAATGTTGGTGAGAGCAGATGTCCTTCTTATCCCAGTTGGGTGGAACCACTGGTGTGGGGAAGTAGGGTCCACTCTCTTCCACAGGTCCTGTTAACAAAAAGAGAGAAGGTTAATAGAAACATAGATGATTAATATTTAGTGGTAAATGGATAAATTGTTACAACAGCAGACACTATGATTTGATTGTACAGTTCTGTTAATGTGTTAATTATGCTTCTTGTTTTTGTATACCCCTTTTACAGGGTTTGGTTCGACCTGGGGCGGGGTCTAGAGTATAAGAGCACCAGAGAGTTCATGGGGGAACTGAACTCTGCTACTAGCTGCCCATGCAGTTTAGAGTCATTATAAAAATAAGAGAAATAAGTTATAGAAATAAGTAAGAGAAGTTCCATTCAGCCCCACGTAAACCTGAAATCCCTCAATTAGGGTGTCACCAGCTTACAGACGCCTATTGGAATAAGCATTTCTATATGTTTATGTAGGTGTACATCAGTTGTAATGACATGCTTATGTAGGTGGCATGTACCCTTATGTGTAGCCTTAACAACACACTACAGTAAAGTGCTACTGATCTTAATAACGCATCCGTGGAAGTGTGTTACAGCATGAAAACAAAGGATATTTCTGAGGAGCTCAGAAAACGAGTTGTTGATGCTCGTCATGCTGGAAAGAGTTTGGACTCCACCAGTCCGCAATCAGACTGGGTACAAATTGAGAAAATTCAAGACCAGGGAAAACATTAGAAGAACACTGAACAACAGCGGTGTGCATGGCAGGGTTGCATGGAGAAAGCTGCTGCTCTCCAAAAAGCATCTTGCTGCCCATCTGCAGTTTGCCAAAGATCACACGGACAAGTCAGAACGCTACCAGAAAAAGGGTTTGTAGAGGAATGAGACCAAAATAGATCTTTTTTAGTTTAAATAAGAAGTGTTATGTTTGGTAAAAGGAAAACACAGCATTCCAACATTAAAACCTTATGCCATGTGTGAAACATGGTGGTGGTAGTATCATTTGGATTTGCTGCATCAGTGATGAAACAATGAGTTCTGAATTATACCAGCAAATTCTACAGGAAACTGTCCGTCGGCTGAATCTTTAGAGAACATGGGTCATGTAGCAAGACAATGACCCTAAGCACATGAGTCATTCTACCAAAGACAGTTAAAGAAGAATAAAATTAATGTCTTGGAACAGCCAAGTCAAAGATCTGACCTTAATCTAATACAAATGTTGTAACAGGACCTGAAGCAAGCTGTTCTTGGGAGTAAACTCTCCAAAATCCCATCAGAAGGTGTTCTGTACAGAGGGATGGACTTCAATTTGGACTAAATGGACTATAACAGTGATTGCAAATGTTTGGTTGTAGTTTTTGCTTGACCAAAAGGGTCACATACTTTGGTTTCTGTTTATTTGATGGAAACATCATACTTATTTAATGTCTGCAAGTCGTATGTTAGACAGTAAGACATATGTTATCTGAATAGTCCTGAGTCCTCTCAGAAACATCTTTACTTACCTTGTGGCCATGATATCTTTATACATCTTTTCAAGCATCTTAAACATAGTGCTTCCTACCATATCCTTTAGTAGGCACTGAGCAGAGGGGCTTTTTTTTCCTCCATACTGTGGAGGGCAGGTGCAGCATAACAGTACTCCTCCAGAGATGAACAGAGCAGCAACTGCAAAGGCAATGTAGAGTGATGCTTTAAGATCTCTGTACTCTGAATGCAGGATGATGTACATTATCCAGTACACAGGGATGAGCACCAGGCGAACAGTGATCATGAAGAAGACCCCCGAGATGATCATGACGTTTACCTTTGATGCCTTGTCCTCAATGTAGTTGGCGCACTTTGCACCCATAATGGAAAGTGTCAAAGGCAGCAGAGCTGCGATGATGGCGATGACGGTCATGTCTTGGGCTACCTGCAGAGTCTGCAAGGAGTTGTTGTCCTTACACTTCATCTGTCCAGTGCTTTGCATACCACAACTCATCCAGAGGCCCTCCCAGATGATTTAGTCTGTCGTATTTTCTTCAAGAACTGGTATCCAAAATGCATTATAAGTGCATTCATAAAGATCTATACAGCATTCATAATGCTTCCTAATACTTGGCCTAAGCTTTTGTAACTGTACATAACTGATCATAATCAGGCTCATAAACCTTTTCAACACCACAGTATAAACCTTCATAGAGAAAATACGTTAGATTCTATCTATATCTAATATTACTGGTGAGATCTCCTTAAAGCATCTTAAAGCCTAGTAACAAACGTTGTGATCAGTCATATAATGCTTCCCAACAATACACAGTGATGCTTAAACTCTAACATACTCTGAGATGTTCCTCAGTATCTTAAAAATAAAAAAAATATTTTATGACTGCAGTGAACATCTAATGAAGCTCTTTATACAGATTTAGGTAAAGTGATGTTGCTATGATGTTGCCCTATGAAGTAGTCCATGTTAATACATGCACATAACAGTAAACACATACAGTAAGATTGCCTTAAATAAGAACGTCTAAAAAGAAGAATACCAGAGGAATACCAGAACCACTAGTTTGCACTTTGAAGAGGGGTGAATTGATGAAACACACTTTTACAAACTACATGCAGTATCAGTTCATCTGTATAGACAGTACCTCTACATCTGCATTTTATGAGTAAACAGCTAGAGATTATGTCAGTGATCACAACAATATATTTATTATAATGCATTAGGTAACGCTTTATACTATAAGATTTATACTATTTATATAGATTTATAGGTAATATAACACTAAGCAAATACTAAGAGTTTTACAGCCTTCTCAGAAGCATTTTCCTTGGGATTCATTTTTATTTTCAAGTGCTTTCACCTAGATCTTCCTCCCATAGCTGTTTGTGAAGCATGGAGCACAGCAGCATAGCAGGAGAGCTGCTCCAAGATCATTGCTCTGAGCTCTTTATAGTACAGGAGGGGAGATGGATGATGGTGTTGCTTGTCCAAGACTCAGGAGTGAGCACCAGGATACCAGCAAAAACGAAGAAGAGCAGCCCATGGATAAGTATGAGTTTTCTCAATTTATACACTGTCTTTAATGTACCTTGTGCCCGTAATGAAGAAGATCAAAGGCAGCAGAGCTGTGAGGTTGGAGGTGACAGTCATTACATAGGCAGCCTAGAGATCTAAAGGTAGAACATGGAGTTATAGACTCTGCACAACGCAGCTTATCCAAGATGCACTGGTGTTATCTCCGGTGTTGGAATACAGGTGACAACAGCTAAAGTCCAGCCTATCAGAAAAGAAAAGAAAGTAAAGCCCACACTCTTCATTCTCCTTTAATGGCGACTGGTTGTGGTTGCTCTGGCCCTGAAAAAGCAAAAGGTAGAAAATTTATGTTTTTCTTTGCTTTCTTTTCTACCAGATGCTTGTGATCTACTCTGTATATGTTGCACAGCACTGTAACCAAGATCCAACTTTAGTGTCCATCAGATAAGTGATCTACACTGCACAGCGCATAAGCCAGATATAAGCCAAACTGCCAAATATGTGTATTACACCAACTACCAGTGTTTCCTTTAGTTTCCCCCATTGCTCCATTTTTAAGCCATACATTGTTTTTATACACCTTTTTCTTCATTTGTACGTTATCCATCCCTCCATCCTGCCAAAAAATAAATACGTTCCATAAACTGATATGACCCGGCTTATAGTTTTTTATGTATGCCATACCAGCTAATAACCCAGCTAACAGTGAGACAGACTACTCATACAGATAACCAGATATAATAAAGCCTAATCTGCTGATTTCTTATCTCACAAGATATTATGCCATTTTATTTATTCTTAAGTGATTATTTCCTGAAATAATGATTTTTATACTAATGTAGAACCAGACTCTTCTACCTCAGGGTGCCTCTGTAAATGATCTGCACCTTTGTGGAGCCCCAGAGGAAACCACAGTTTCTCAGAATGTGCACACACAGGCTGGTATTTCCATCAAGCATGTTATCCGGGGGCCCAGAGTTTTCAAAATAGCAATAGTTCAGGTAAGCTGTACCTAAAACGCCTAAGAGATCAAATCAGTGTGAGGAGGCCCGTTACTGAAGAGATTCTTGAAGGCATCTGGGCACCTCAGCAGTGTGTATCCACCGTCTAGCTATAAGGAAGCATACAAAGTGCTGAATTCTCTTCACTGGTGACACTAGTGCCCTCAGCATCATGTGACACTGTCACGAGTTTTACCCCATGTCCACTTCCCAATGAGACAAGTTAAAAAAAAAGGGATATTGAGCCATGAGAAGGGATTTTGGTGCTGCATAGGGTCAATTAAAAATGTCTCTACATAGAACCATATACACTCATCATCAAAGGAATCGTTGCACACAGAAGTGGAAGTGTCAGATTGCAGTGCTATTGGGAAATAAAGGTTACCAGGATCAATAAATGATGATAAATTTAGACTGATATGGGGAATATTTATTTAGCTACACATACAGAAGCAGTGTCTCTCAGTATGGCGTCGGTCCACCATGTTTGCTAAGTTGTTGAGGTTCGTGATGGTGTCTTGAATATTCAGCTTGAATATTCTCACATAGTTCCTGCAGATTTTATGGTAGGGGTGGAGGCGGAGTGACACCAGGCCTTTGTCACTCCATGACACCACGCAGTCTTTGGTGATGTTGACATCATGTTAAGGGCAGTCATTGTAACGGTCTGTGTGCATGCAGTCCTGCATCGTGCAGCCGTCTGCCAATGGTGCTGGCACTAACAGGATGACTCATGGAGGCATCACTGCTCACTGAATGTCTGCAATCATGGCTGTTGGGTTAGTCAGGTACTGCAATAAAGTCTGTCCCTCCTTATGTCACATGTGTGGCTGAGCACAAAACTTGAATCATTTGCATGTCTCACAATATGAAACCAACCCAGCAAGTTTCATTCCTGTCGGGTGATTCCTTCTGGGTGCTACTATTGTTCTGATGATGAGTGCATTAAGCAGTTTAAAGCCCCCTTAATATCATCATAAGGATGAGCATAAAAAAATAATATTGCATTTCATACTGCAAATTCTGAACGGACCCTTGTAAGACCCTTAAACTCTAAAAGCACACTGCAAATACCGTGTAAAGCAAAATACACAGAGCTTTACAGAGGTCTCTCAGAAATATCTTTTCTTTCCTGGTGGCCATGAAATCTTTACACTTCCTTTCGAGCATTTCAAACATAGTGTTTCCTGCCACATCCTGAGTGGAGGAGCCCATTTTCACATTTTTACCTTCTCTCCCATGGTGGGCAGGTGCAGCATAGTAGGACTCCTCCAGAGATGAGCAGAGCTGCAGCTGCAAAGCCAAAATAAAGTGATGCTCCAAGATCTTTGTGAGATCTCTGAGCCAAGGACACAAAGGGATTGTAGAAATCCTGGACGATGGTGTTCCTGGTCCAGTACACAGGAATGAGCACCAGGCAACCAGCAATAATGAAGAAGACCCCAGAGATGATCATGACTTTCGCCTTGGATGCCTTGTCCTTAATGCAGTTGATGCACTTTGCACCCATAATGGAGGTGGTCAAAGGCAGGACAGCTGTGATGATGGCGATGACGATCATGTCTCGGGCTACCTGGAGGTCTGAAGCTACAGCCTGCATGGAGTCATGAGCCTTACACTGCATCTGTCCAGTGCTCCTAACAACACAGTTCATCCAGAGGCCTTCCCAGACGATTTGGGCTCTCCATGTGTTTTCTTCAAGATTAACAAAGACCTTCCACATAGGCAGAACACAAGTGAAAACAGCAGTGAGCCATCCTATCAGAGCCAGAGCAATGGCCAGAATCTCCTTTACCCTTGACATGGTGTCCGCTTGTGGATGCTTTTGGCCCTGAAGATCCAAAAAAGCAGAGAAACCAGGAATCAAGATGCTTCTTCCGGTTATCAGATGATTGTAGACTACACTGTGTATGTGGTTAAATCGTAGCGAACACACGCTCCTTTTTATACTCCAGTACAGAAATGACGTTGAGAGAAACGAACAGTCTATCACTGGTCTGTTAGCACCAGCACAGGTAAAGCTAAAACGCTAATACTTTAAAAGCACAGGGGATGTGGTACAGTGATGAGCTTCCACAGAACCCTATAGAGGAAACCACTGCTTTTCAAAATGATCTGCATTAGCTGCTTTTCAAGCTTCTTGAAAACATGTTAAGCACCGCAATGAGGCAGATCTATTGAAACACGTTCCTTAAAATCTAAAATACACTCAAAATGAAATACTTGGTGACTCAGAAATACTCAGAAATACCGTGTAAACATTTACAGTTTCTTTTTCCATTTGTTGTGCTGCTAAATCAGAGCTGGATTTAAGAGGTACTACAGTTGACAGGTATCATATTTCCAGACACTTCTGTTCTTTCCTCTGTGCTGCTGTAACATTGTAAATTTCCCCACTGTGGGATTAATGAAGGCTTATTTTATCTTATCTTATCAGCATTGATTGAATGTAGAAAAAGTTTTTAATGTCAATCAACATCCTGTTCACTGAGAAGGAGCATTTGGAAATGAATAGTTACAGTCATCATTGAAAGAGCAGTTACACCCAGAAGGAAGTGTGGGATTACAGTGCTACTGGGAAGGAAGATAACGGTTACCAGGAACAATAAAGGATGATAAATTTAGACTGATATGGGCAATATTTATTGAGCTGCACATACAGAAGTAGTGTCTCTCAGTATGGCGTCGGACCGCCATGTTTGCTAATGCAACGTTCCTAATGGTGTCCTGTGACAATCCATCCTATGCAGCTTGAATATTCTCACACAGTTCCTGCAAATTGTGCGGTAGGGGTGGAGGTGGAGTGACAGCAGGCCTTCTGCATGTGTGACATGTGACAACAAACTGCACTGGGTGACCAGCCAAGCAGAAGGCTGAAGGGGGTTCTGGGGAGCATGAACACCCACTGTCCTCTAAAGTACACTGAGCTGCAGGTTGGAGCTGAGTGCCCTCCAGGACACTGTGCGGTGTTGTGAGGTTGGGTCCCAGCATAGTATTATTGTGCAGGATACTGGATGGTGCTGGTTCAGTGACAAAGACCAGCAGGTCATTTGGACCTGAATTACTGTCCTTTGGGGTAGGCTGGGCACAGGCCTTGTGTGAAGCTAATGGCTAGATAGAGGCCTCTCTGTCTAGTCCACTCTTCAACATTCAAAACAAGAACAGGGCAGAATAGGGCCAGTAAGTGTATTCATACAATAGTAGTGAATTTGAAGGCACATGCTTGTAGATGTACTGTTATAGTTTATAGAGAAATCCCTCAATTTGCCTGCAGTGAAAGGCCAAGTGTGAATGCCCTGTCTATGTTAGAACCTGTAGCTAGTTCTCTAATCTGTGTCGCCCTCTGCAGGCAGGCTGTGCTCATTGCCTTTTTTGTGAAGGCTGGAGTCATCTCTGAGAAGCACACGTGGGAATGGGAAAGTGTGGAAGCTGTAGCTACAGGATTGCAGGTACACACATGGTATACCCATTCTAATGTGTGACTGAATGTTGGTTTGTTGGTTCCTGTCAACAGATAAACACAAAACTGTAGTGTTTAGTGTCATCCTATACGGAAATGTAACATATGACATATATGCCCCTATATCAAGAGTGGGTTTTCCGTATGTGTTACCTATAAGGTGATTTATTATTGTCACATACATACATCCTCTGGATATATGTGGACATAAGTTCATAACATAAATCCCATAATAAAATGTGTATATGTACATGTATTGATAATATCTATAAGGGTTCATTTTCATATGGCATTGTATGTTGCATCCATATATGTTAGCCATATATAATCAATTTATACATGCACGTTTATTAAAACAACATATATACACAAATTTCGTATGATTGCATATGTATTCCTTATGCATTTCAAACATTATGTCTATGTTTTATCTGTAGATGTGTAATGTTCACATATATAGCCGGCCTTTTGATGTGCCGTCGATATATGTACATATGCATAAAACTGGAGACTGACGCTGGAGATTTTTTTATAGATATGTGATATACACTTACATGAACATACATATTTATATGGGCCAGACATATATATATATATATATTAAACTGTTCCGATTTCTAATATAGTTTCATATACAGTTTTTAATATATGTTTTGTCTTCATATGGCCATTTATTTCATATGTGAAAGTCTCATATATGTACATATTTGATATTTGCGTATGGGATATGACAGTCCAGTGTATTGATGGTCCGGTTTGTGTGTGTCGGGCTTTGTTATGTGCACAGAGATGTTCCTAGCAGGGGCACAGATCTCCCTTCTTCTGTTCATATCATGCACACACTCCCCCAAATCAAAATGATGGCTATTCAAAGAAAGAGAATATACATTAATTCATGTTGCAGTTTGTAGTACATTGTACATTATTATTGATCTTTTTAAAGAATATGTGTTATTACATGCCATAAAGCATATAGAGGTGTTGGTTGATGTGCCATATGTTTTTTTTGAGGTTCCATTTAACAGAAAAACAAACCCTCCTGGTCTGACACTGATGTCTTTGTACACTGGAAAGTGACAAACTGTGACTGACAGAGCTAGGCCTTCAATTCGGGTGTGTGTGTGCATACTGACAGGCTCAGTGAAGTTCATTGGTAACCCCTGTATTTTAATATTTCATCCTCAAATTTTTGATATATAATATATTTCACTGTTTTACTTCTGTTTTCTGTTTTATTAAAAACAACATGATATGGCTGCATAATCATACAGACTGAATCACCGCATATTTATTCTGATTCAAAAACTATTTATTTATTTATTTATTTGTAAAGTTTAAGTCATTTGCTATGAATTTCACAACGTAAAATAATAAAGCTGACACTGTACTTATACTCATACTCCTTCTAAACGATAGACCTGCCAGACCTGATACCAGTTTGTACAATATCTAGTTATTGGAGAGTCTAAATCAGTCCTTACTGACATCTCATACAAGATGTAAACAAGGATGGGCCTTTTTGCTGTACCTGACTGACCCAACAGCCACGATTGTGGACATTCAGCAAGCAGTGATGCCTCCATGAGTCATCCTGTTAGTGCCAGCACCACTGACAGGACTATATGCACGCAGACCGTTACAACAACTGCCTTTAACAGCATGTCAACATCACCAAAGACTGCAATGGTGTCGTGCCAGACTGTCATGGAGTGACACAGAATGGCAGCGGGTCATCTTCAGTGACGAGTCCCGCTTTTGTCTTGGTGGAGACGACCAACGAATCAGTGTGTGGAGGCACCGTGGTCAGCACCAAGATGAATGATTTGTTGTCATCTGTCACATATCCAGAAGGTCTGGTGTCACTCCACCTCCACCCCTACCGCACCATCTGCAGGAACTGTGTGAGAATATTCAAGCTGCATGGGATGGATTATCACAGGTCACCATTAGGAACCTCTACAACTCCATGCTGAGAGTTCTGGCATGTTCTATTATCAAACATGGCGGCCCGACACCATACTGAGAGACACTACTTCTGTATGTGTAGTTCAATAAATATTGATCATATTATTCTAAATTTATCATCATTTATTGTCCCTGGTAACCTTTATCTTCCTTCCCAATAGCACTGCGATCCCACACCTTTGTTTTTTGACACTATGTTTTGAAGATGAGTGTATAAGTAAATAACTTGTATTTCAACTGGCTGCCATATACCCACTCTGGGCTAAACACTACTCATGAACATTACATTTCATTCCTGTTGGTTGATTCCTTCTGGGTACAACCATTTGTGCAGCTGTTCTTCTGACGATGACCATAAAAGTCTAAAAGTCAGAGTAACAGATACAGTCAGTTTAATTGTAAGACATAATAATAAGACATGTAACACAATTTTGCTGGAATCAAAATGAAATTGGACATATATGTTTTAAAAACAATAAAATATCTCAATTTCAACATTCGATGTGTTGCCTTTGTACTGTTTTTAATTAAATATAGGGCTTAAATAATTTGCACATCATTGCATTCTGTTTTTATTTACATTTTGCACACCGCCCCAACTTGTTTGTGTCATTTCATCAATTGCATTTACAAATGCCCTTGTCTACACTGATGATGTTGATGTCTGTATGAATGTACCCTCTGGTGACTGCAGTGCTGACACCTCCGAAGTTCTGCTTCCCTCAAACAAATCAGACAAAGGTCAGACAATGCACAGAGGAGGCAGATATAACGACTGACTCAGAAAGAGTGAAGAGTTCATGTGTATTTACAGTACCAACGCCTAGCCAGGCTATAAAAGCAGGTGTGTAGAGTGATGACGAAGAGATCTTTAGTATCTCTTTTCATGTTGTTTATTTGTTGTGCCAGCGTATATAGGAAAGTGATGCTCCCCCGTGGGTGTGAGCTGATTTGCTGCACATGCAGGTTAGTAGGTTAACCACTAGAACCACTCAAAAGAGAACAAGGTGTCTGAACATCTTGCATTTCTCGCTTTCTCACGGTTTCTGTACCTGCTTCACACCAGTTACTCTTTAGTGTCTAGAAGGAATGAAATCTACTACAAAGATATCACTGATTAGACACACAGGAAAGAGACTGATCAACCAATCACAAAGGCACTATGAAAAACAGAAAGCCTGAACCCAATATGGAAAGTGAAAAAAGAAGGAATAGAAGGAAATGTAATCATATGTAATTGACAGTGATACACATAGTGTAATACAGTGAAACAAGCAGGATGTAAAACACATATATACACTCTCACCCATCTTCTAAACCCAAGCCTAAGCTTATCCCAGCAGTTTTGTTTGTATCCCACTCTTTTGTTTGCATATTTCCCCCACTTTCATGTAAATAACTTTCGCTTCCACAAAGCATCGTCACAGTAGAATGGTAGGCAGGTATGGGAGTGGTCAGTAGGCTGTTAACCTTGTCACTGCGTCTGAGACAGTCAACTACGGAGGGACTCAAATGCCATAGTTTGAGCTCCATCACTGAACTCTCCCTTCGCATCCTGTTATTCCAAGGCTTGTTTAATCCGACGCAGATCCTGATCGCTCTGCTTCAAATCTCCCAATCTTGTATCCGTGTCATACATTATGTGAATCTTGCCTTCCAGTGCTGACAATCTCTGCTCACACTCTACATCAGTTGTTGGGGTGGTCTGAATGTACTGGTGGTCAACAACTCAACGACAACTCAAGTGGAGGTGGAGGAACATCTGGTCCTTCTGCTGTGCTAAACACAACTCCAAACTAACTACATTCATCATTGGAGTCAACATACAGATTAATGAGAGTCCTAATGATAATGGTGAGGGGTTCCCACCTTGTAACAATTGAGCCAGCTGTGAAGTCGGGTTGCATACTAGGCTCCAAAAATGCTTCAAGATGATAGGCTGCCATGCTGAATGGGATCGGGATTTTAGTATAGGAAAACAGAGGTCACAAAGGTTATTCACCCAGCAATGAACCATTTACTCATGATTCATGATTTCAGAACCTCATATATTCCAACAAACTGCTAAGCCATTACTAAATGGCAGTTGTATTCCAGGTGGTTGCTAGGGGGTCTTTCCATGGAGGAACTGAAGTTCTGCTAAGTACAGCTAAGGATGCTGGACATACAAATTCTACTGTAGTTCTAAATGTTACTTAGGACCTACAAGGGAATTTTACAGTTTAGTTACAGCATTGTAAATGGCATTCATTATTCATTATTCTTCTTTTGATTTAAATGGTATCCTTTTTAAAAAAAATTCCTTTAACCTTTTTTATTTTTATGTAATTCTTTTGCTTCTTTAAAAGTTACATTACATTTTTATTTTCACCTTTTCTGTTGGTTTTATTGTGTTCATAAAAAATATCATTTTATACAATATATTATGCTTGTTTTATTTTTATTTTATTATGTTATTAGGTTTGATGTCAGTTGCCAGCAAAGGCTTACGTAGGGTTCATGTAGCCTTACTAATGCTGCCATACAGTTTCAATGCTTTAAATCATGACTTCAACCAAATATTGGCTGTAACTGCTGATTGGTTGCACACATTGTTTTAGAGAAAATGTAGCCTATTCCTCCTCACAGAATTGCTTCTTCTCGCATGAAGGCTATTCAACTTTGGAAGACTAACATGGTGTTTTTATGGGTTGTGGCACTTTGTAGTTCTACAGTTACAGTTGTCCATCTGTTTCTCTGCATGCTTTGTTAATGCCTCTTTACCCTGTTCTTTAATGTCAAGACCACCACAAGGCCACCACAGAGTAGGTTTTATGTGGGTGGTGGAACATTCTCAGCACTACAGAGTGTAAGGTACTGGTTAAAGAACAGGGTAACAAAGTGTACAGAGAAACAGATGGACTACAGTCTGTAATTGTAGAAATAAATGCGGTCACCTGAGCTATGAGGCTAATGTAGTTCAAACTAATGGAAGACTGACACTTACAGTCTATTGCTTCTATTACATTCGTCTTGTTGGAAAAAGTTAAAGAAGCAAATTTAAGACGTCATACGTGTGTTGGTTGATTGGTTTGCAATGTTATGGGTATAGGGGAAAACCCAACCATACGTTCTGGCATTTTGCTCAGCATGAGGAAGTGTGAGGGAAAGTTTCATGGTTTTAGTAACGGACTTCCACATATGCCCATATTTCAGAGAGATTACATGTTTCAAGTCGCAGCCATTGTCAGTGTAGCAACACCAACTTAAACAGACAACCAGTTCATTAGAAACTGCCTTAATAAAATGACAAATGTGTTTCACAGAAAAGCACATAGGACAGGTACTTTGGTTTTTGCTGACAAAAGAAAAGCTCTCTTTGTTTATTTCTCTGCTGTTTATTTATTTATCTTGGCAAATATTTGTTCCAAGCCTTCAGAAGCCAAATGTAAAAGCTGTATGCAAATGTTTGGTCATCCCTTGGACAAATGATTCATATTATTGATTTTCACAGTGATGTTCAGTACACATTTTAATGGTCAATTAATATTTTTAGTTATTTTATTGCTTTGTTGATGTGTTTATATATTATCATTGATATTACCCTTATTTTATGTTTCAGTCATTTTATTTATTATCTCTTAATATTGTTTTTTTTATTTTACTTTATTTGATCATATTATCATTTTCTTTTTTAAAATACTTATAATTTATAATTTATACTTATAAATACTTATAATTTATAATCCTTTTATTTATCTGTTTTAATTTTAGTTAGCCTATTTATCCTTTTATGTTGCAATCTTATGAATTACATTATTATTTTGATCTTATTATTTTTTTCCCCTTTTATTTATCTGTTGAATTTAACATGAATAAAACATGCCACCCTCTTTCTCTGGGTATCATGTTGCAGTTTATTAATTATAGCGCAGCACAAAATGTTCAGCCTTACACAACAACTGATTTCAATAAAACACTGAAATAAAAGACACAAAATAATTCAATGTAATTCATATAATTCAAAGGTAATTCTTTTGAATCTATTGTTTCAGAAGGATAATAATCCTATCATATACTTAATAACAGGTACAACTCTAGAAGCAAATAGCAAATAAAGCACTGAGCAAATACTAGGAGCTTTCCTGAGAGCTAGCCTGCTCAGAAACATTTCCATTTTTCTTTACTAGCATTTCAGATGCAGACCTTCCAGCTATAGCTGCTGATGGAGCGGCCCATTTTCAGGGACTTCTACTCCCTCTCCTGTGTGCAGCAGGTGCAGCATAGCAGGACCCCTCCAATGATGTACAGAGCGGCAGCTGCAAAGCCAATGTAGAGAGATGCGCCCAGTTCGTCAGGATGGCGGATGCTGAAGGTGATCTCAGCCACAGGGATGACCAGAAAAAAGGCAGCAAAAATGGAGTAGACCCCACACATGATTATGAAGTTCCTCTTTGATGCCTTGAGCCTAATGCACAGTGTAATATAAATGAAACCCTTTGACTTTCTATAATAGTTTATCAAAATCTCCAGAGGCATGCAGATGGAGTAGAGAGTAAGGACATAAACATTCTTGAGCTCGGAAGATTCAGAAGCCAGCCAGGAGACGTCGGACATACAATTCAACTGTCCAGTGCTCTGCTTAACACAGCTCATCCAGAGGCCCTGGAAACGGGTTGGGGATCCACTGGAAGTTGTGACAATCCACATTGGCAGAAAACAGGTGACCATAGCCAAGATCCATCCTATGAGAACCAGAGCAAAGCCCACAGTCTTCGTAATTATGGAAGGGTCATTGTTTGTGGATGTTATGGCCCTGGAAATGCAAAATGCAGGGAAGGTGAGAAGACATAACAATGAAGCTTCACTATGTTTTCTTTTTACCATCTACACTGCATATAGTCGCTGTCCAAAGAAAAACATGTATCTCCATTTTTATCGATTTTCACTTTCATGCATCATTTGAACACAGTAGCTGCTGTTTACACTGTGTGAACGCTTCATGATGAATGGACCGACAGAAATGGACCAGAACTTCTTGGAAAGATGTCTGGTTCCATTGACTTCCATTCAAATTAAATGAGGTTTTTGCCCTCTCCTGTAAAGTTGGCATTTTGGAGATACTTGTTTTTCTTTGGACAGCGACGATATGTTGTGTGGGGCTGTAACTACATTTATGGGTGTGTTTCAGAAAAGTGAATTATATAACATTATAACTTCCTAATATGTATTAGTCCAACTTTCAATTTCTTCTTTAGGTTCCCCCATTGCTTTTTTAATGCGTCTATAATTAACGCATACAATAAGTAGGTTTTTCTTTCGTTCGTTTACACTTATCCCTTCATTTCTTCATAAAATTATATGTATTTTTCCAAAATCAATGCAATTGTCACGCCTGCTGGTTCTCTTCTCACCCCCGATCTCCCGGACTTCATTTCCCATAACCCACCACCCGATGTCGTCACTGTCACATGTCTGCAATCCTCCAATCCTGTTCTATTTTCCAGATCATCTCTGGAGTACTACCCACACACACCTGTTCCTCATTTAGTCTGTTTGTATAAATACTCCTCTCTCACATTGGTCCATTGCAAAGTATGCGTACTCTGTGCGTACTGAGCGTTTCTTTCTGTGACTACTCTTGTTTGTTACTCTGGTTTTTGACTTTCTGATTCTCTGGTTTACTCCTTTGTCTTTGCCCTTTTTGGTGCTTTTGCTGATCTGATTATTGACTGTTTTTCACTCACCTGTTTCCCAACTCTGACTCTGCCTTGGCCCTTTGTTATGTCCGTTTTGCTCTTGTTGCTACTGTGTCTGACTACAAATCTGTTCAATAACCATCGCCTTGATTTTAGCTCAGCACTCGTCACAATCTGTTTGTCCAGCAGCACAGCAATACATGTGAATAAACCTATGTAGACCAAAGCAGTTTTTACAGCTTGGTTTTACACTGATTGCATATTGCAACTTTCTCCTGCATCTCAGCCCTCACTGATTACTGAAAAGGTGTTCTTTAAAATAAGTTTTATTTTATTTAAAAGTCTATCTCTACCAAACCACAGCCAAACAGAAGATGTACGCATGTACCATCAAAAGGACATTTGCACAAATAGTTGCACCTAGATGGAATCAACTGTCAGGAATGAAACTTGGTGGGTAGGTTTGACATTGTGAGACTGATTCAAGTTTTACGCTCAGCTGCACATGTGACGTAAGTAAGGACAGGCCTTATCACTGTACCTGACTGACCCAACGGCCACAATTGCAGACATTCAGCGAGCAGTGATGCTCTCCATGAGTCCTCCTGTTAGTGCTGGCTGTGTGATTAGAGAGTGCGAGTGATAAATTGACCTACCTGCAGTCCAGAATTGCCTCCCACTGAAAAGGTGTTTAAGCTCAAAACAACAACAACAACAAAGGTCCTGAACATTTGCCAGCTGAAGACTTGTATAACAGACAAAAAGCACAAAAAATCCACTTTCCAAACTGGATCAGTTTGTATCTTATAAAATATGGAGTGTGAAACCAGAATTCAAAACATGTCAAGTTAAAAAAAACATCAGATACTGTGTTTTTTTCACTGTTTTAATTTAATACCATACAGAATTTACTAAGAACTACCTTTTGCTTTTATCAGCATGTATTTGTAGAACAGTGAACTCTGCCGGTTAGTTTATTAATTGTGTTATTATATGTTATTTAAGGTTACTTCTGCTTAAGTATTTTTTCACTGAAGTAAATGATTTTAAACTAGTGTAGAATTAGACTTTCTTAAGGTGGTCTTCAGGGTGTGGTTTGGTTTCTGTAAGTGAACTGCCTTTTTCTGGAACCCCGCAGGAAACCACTTTTCTTTAATCTTTTAGACACTACTATAAAACTGTGTGCTTCTGCCGATGCTTGATATGTATGAGTGCGGGGGGCAAAATACCAAGTGCAGATATATTATATAGTAGTGGTATATTATTGGTATATACAGTACATATATATATATATGTGTGTGTGTGTGTGTGTGGCACAGTACATGATAGAGTATATAGTATACAGTTTACTACAGTTTGCATATTGTATAGCATATAGTATACAACAATATACATTATATCTACATACGTAGTATATATATTGTAGTATTATATAGAAATTATATATAGTCATCTCGTATTTGAAGTTGGTAAGTTTTAATATATTTGAAACAAATATAAAACAAATATATTTTGCCTAATTGACAGAGATGATTATTTCACAAGTACCTAAATATCTATTTAGAGCAGCACATCCCACATTATGCAGTAAAATGTAAGGAGCTGTACTGTAGTATTAACCGGATGCATTGTCTTATGAAAATACTAACACTGTAATAAATCAAGCTGGACTACGAAAGACATGTGTGTAAAAATAAGAATGTTGTGAATGTACTGAAATATGTGGTACATTTAAAAATAACAACAAGGTCATTGCAATTACATCGTGATTTAAACTACACATTTTTATATGTTAGCTTTCTGTGGCTTAAAATTTTAGGACCCCCAACTTAGCCTTTCCCGATCATGCCCCGACCCAACCTGAGCTGATCTGATATCTGTTTTAAAAGAATCTCTCGCAGCACACAGAGTCAACACATCGCAATGAGAGCCTTATAGAGAGGTTTCTTGCCATGATAACATCTTTATACTTATGTTCAAGTATCTAAAGCATTGCCCTTCCTGCCATATCCTTAATAGGTGCTGAGCAAAGGGCCCGCTTTTACCTTCTATCCTCCTGGAAGTAGTCCTGCGTATCCTGCATGGTGTTCTTTGCCCAAAAATGCAAATGAGGTTTTTCTTCTTCTTCTTCTTATCAGATGATTGCAATCTACACTGTACATGATGTGGTCACACCGCAGCTGCCTTTTATACTCCGGTGCAGAAATGAGGTGGAGAGAAACAAGCAGTCTGTCATTGGCCAGATAGGACCAGCACAGCTAAAGCTACAACAGTGATACTTTAAAGCACAGCGGATGTCGTGCGGTGAGGAAGTTCCCTTCACAAAACCCTAGAGGAAATCACTGCTTGTCAAACCGACCATGTGCTACTTTTTGAAGACATGTTAAACACACCAAATGGACTTTGCCTTTGTATGTACTACTTTTACCAATACATTTAAAAACATTTATATTCAAAAATAAACTGCCTTGGTCCTGCAAAATCCAAGGGAAATCATTTACAAGCATCTGGCTTGAGATTTGGGTAATGGTGGGAACCAAGCTACCAGTATAGCGAACATTAGTACCTGAAATACTTGCTTAAAATTTGACCAAAGGCTTTATTTTAACTGTACTTACAACTTCCCTTTTAATATGTTGTTTTATTTTCCCCAGTGTGTTAAACTCAAAGCATATCCCATTGTAAAGCATATAATTTGCGCAGGAGTATACAAACTTTTCATAGGGCAATATGACAAGGAGTTGTTATGCAATAAACTGCCCCAGCTCCAAAAAAGACGATTGAAGTGCATTTGATATCCCAAAGGGGAGTGCTTTGTTTTCATTCATGCCACGTTACTCTATGCTTTCATTCACCCTTTAGTTCACTCGACCACCACTACAGCTGATAAATCCTACTTACTCTGCCTTTAAAGAACCTAACACAACAATTGCAGCTCATTCTGTCAGTTCTTACTGTTTATGTGGGGAAAGCAGTGGATTTGGGGCACATAGTGAAATTTGGATGCAATGATAAATATAATGGCTCTTAAGTACAATGTACAACTTGTTCAGTTAACTTTTCAAGCATGAGCTGGGATGGGAGCTGCAGTTAAAGCTGTGACAATAGAAGCAGAACACAGGTGACAATAGATAAGATCCACCCTATCAGACCCTATCAGAGTAATGCCACCAAACGTTGTTCTCTTTGAAGGGCTACTATTTGTAGATGCTATGGGCCTGAAAATGCAAAAGGCAGAGAGGTAGAACGAATATCCATTAAGGTTTACTTTGCTTTCTATTTACAAGATTTTTGCGACCTACGTTCTATGGGCTGTGCAGAGCCATAACTCCATATTTCAGAACTGCGAAATGTATATTACACCAACTATCAGTGTCTCCATTCGCTTACCCCACATTCCTCAGTTTTTAAGCCATTCATATTTTTTGGTTTACTTTATTACATATTACCCATAATATATCTTCCCCTGAACTTTCATTTGCTCATCACCCAACAGGCACAGGACATCAGTTTGACATCAGAAGGTCTTTGGACTCCAATGTTGGACAGATTAGTTGAAAATGAAAATCAGGGTCGACATCAACTTTGGCTTGACATCAGCCTACAACATTGTAGGCTGACATCAAAATCAGGTTGGGGTTGTGACATCAACCCGATTTTCATTTTCAACCAAAATGTCTGTCAATGTCTGTCCAAGAATTGGGCTGATGTCAAAACACAACACTGGATTTGGATGTTGAATTTTGGTTGAAAATAAAGACAAAACCCAACATTGGCCTGATGCCAACCTACAACATTGTACAGACAAATGTCATTCTTACTAGTCAAAATGTAATAAGAGATATCTGTATCTTACATATACAAAGCAGTTATTACTTGTCAAAACTGCATTCTTTCGAGCTATAATTCTACATTTAGATATCAATAATCTGGTTCTTACTAGCCAAAACAGATTTCTAGATATCTACATGTGCATTTTAGATATCTGTAATGCAACTAGTCATTGTAACTAGTCATAACTCAAAAAATGACATATGTCATAAGTCAAAAAATATTAAAGACGTCTTAAATTAGTATTTCTATTAGTTTAAATTCAATTATGGATATACAAATATAATTGCAGATCTTTTTGATTTGGTTTTCACTAGTAATAACTGAATTGTATATAGGAGAGAATGAAATTTCATGCAAATAAGATCCACAAATGACTTTATGGATGTGTCATCCTGGCAACATGCCTAGTCTAAATGGTTTTACAGACTAACTGGAATTATAGTTTTTACTAGTAGAACCTGCATAACAGATCACTAGTAAAACAGAGCTATGACCTGTATCGCTGATGTCATTTTAGGCATCTGCTCTCAACGGTAGGGAATACATTGAATGGAAAGACAATCCTCCAGTTAATATTTATTGAACGATTTGGGTGCAGAAATCATACCTGTTTATCAGTACAGTGCACTATATAAGGAGAAGGGAGCCATTTGGGATCCAGTCAGAATCTAAAAGTCTTAAAGTCTTTTCAAGTGGCACATGCTTCTTTCACATTTGCCTTGTGTCTCTGAGGGAGAAGTAAAAGAAGCGAACATGTGTTGGCTGTTTCACTATTTTGTGTAATCAAAAAATAAAGTTAGACACTCAACCACTCTTTTTATCCTATTGCTCAGCTTGATGAAGTGTGAGTCAGCCAAAGACTCCAAATGTTAGAGTTTATATAACTGAAAGTGGTCTCTCCATGGTTTTCTGTATTTCATGGAAGGTGTTTGCAGAAGCCCAGTTTCTGCAGGTCTAAGATAACAAGCTGAAACATAAATCTAGAGACATTTTATTAGAAATCACATTGAAAATGACAGATGTGTCTCACCAGTGACTAGCACGTATCTCTTTAGTCATTGTCTCTGCTGTGTGCCATTCCTCATAGTAAATACACTCGTCATCAAAGAAGAGTTGCACAAATAGTTGCACCCAGCAGGAATCAGTCAACAGGAATGAAGGAATGAAAGTGGGTAGGTTTGACATTGGTTGACAGCGTGAGACAGGCAAATGATTCAAGTGTCACGCACATGTGATGTAAGCAAGGACGGGCTTTATCGCTGTACTTGACTGACCCAACAGCCACGATTGCAGACATTTAGCGAGCAGTGATGTCCTCCATGTTAGGTCATCCTCCAGTCATCCTGTTAGTGCCAGCACCATTGGCTGACGGCTGCACAATGCAGGACTACATGCACGCAGACCGTTAAGATGACTGCTCTTAACACCACGACAATGTCACTAAAGACTCAGAATGGCAGCCGCTCATCTTCAGTGACAAGTCCCACTTTTGTTTTGGCGGACACGACCAACAAATCCGTGTGTGGAGGCACCGTGGTCAGTGCCAGGATGAACAGCTTGTTGTCACCCATCACACATCCAGAATGCCTGGTGACCTCCATGCCTACTGCAAAATCTGCAGGAATCTGTAATACCTATTCTGTATGTGTAGCTCAATAAATATTGTTCATATCAGTCTAAATTTATTAACATTTATCGTTCCTGGTAACCTTTATCTTCCTTCCCAATAGCACTGCAATCCCACACTTCCTTCTGGGTGCAACTATTCTTTTGATGATGAGTGTATTTGGTACAAGGCCTCAAAAGTCAAAATTAAAAGCTGTATGCATAAATTTGGTCACTCCTGGGTCAAATGAATTTAACACTTAATTTAACGCTTTGATGCACAATTACCGCTTATCTGCTGAATTTAACATTCATAAATCATGTGAACTATGCAAAAGTTACGCTGTATCTTTCTCTGGGTATCATGACGGGCATATTGCAGTTGTCAGGTCTTCCCAGGAGATACACTCTCGGGACACTTCCCACTCCAGCCACAAGAGGTCGAACTCGCCCGAGTTCTGATGAGTTTTGCCCCTGCTCCCTTTCACCTAGCCCCTCCCATACCTGCCCCTTCTCACCTGCTCCCTATACCAGCCAATTATCCTTCCCTTTAAATAGCCTTTCCTTCCCTAGGTGTTTGTGGAGCATTAACTAACAGACTGTTGCCCCTCCCAGTGTTCTCAGTCTCTGTAAGAGTTCACCTTGATAATCCTTGTGTTTCAGTTTTGTGCCAGATTGATATCTTCTGAGCTTTTTGTCATTTCTTGAGAAACTTCTGGGCTTTGTGATTTTTGAGATTTCTGTTTTGGTTTTTTGACATCTTCTGGGCTTTGGACTTTTGGACTTTTGTGTTTCTCGGTTTTTGACATTTTTGTACTCTTGAATAAATCCTGCCTAATGGATCCCTTCTCTGTGTCTGAGCTCCCCACATTACAGCAGTTTATTAATCATAGCACAAAACAAGATGTTTGTCCATGCACAAATGTTTATCCATGCTCAAAAGGACACTGAAGTAAAAAAAAAAAAGACATGTCTAGAAGTGGAACAATAAAAAGTATAATACAATGTAATATTTGTGAATTATCCAAAATTAAAAACATTAAAAATATAATTCAAAATATCATTTTTACTTTACAAAGTAATAACAGTTACCTCCATAGCAACTCTAGAAAAAACAGCAAATATAGCACGCTTTAGCAAAAGCTATTCTACTCTGAAACATTTTCCTTTTTTTCCCCAAGCATTTCGGATGTAGTCGTTTCAGCCATGCCATGGTGAACTTTACTCCCTTGCTGGTACAAGGCAGGTGCAGAGTAACAGGACTCCTCCAATGAAGAGCAGAGCAGTAGCTATGAAGCCAATATAAAGAGATGCTCCAGGGCCACTGCGTGGAGTCTCATTTAGGTTGGATTTATTGGAGTCCCGGACAATGGCATCGGTCGTCCAGTACAGGGAGATGGCAAGTGTAGAACCAGCAGTTGTTAAGAACAATCCAGACCTCATCATGATGTTTTCCATTGATGCCTGGTCATTAATGCACCTTGCAACATTCATATAAGCCTTTGACCTCCTAATGAAGTTCATGAAAGCCAGTAGAGCCATTACGATGGAGATGAGAGTCATGGCACGAGCAACCTCGAGATCTGCAGGTACATCAAGACTGGATTTGTAGGCCTTACACTTCAACTGTCCAGTGCTCTGCATAACACAGCTCTTCCAGAAGCCCTCGAAGGAGGTTGGGGATCCAGTGGAAGTTCTGACCTTCCACTTAGGCACAAAACAGACCACGATAGTCAACATCCATCCTATCAGGCCCATAGTAACGCCCACAATCATCATTCTTTTTGAGAGGTGGTTGTTTGTGGATGTTATAGCTCTGAAAATACAAAAGGAGAGGTTGAGAATCAGTAAGACTTAAGCTCCTCATTGCACCACACGGTTGCCATTTACACTGTATATGTTGTGCAGGGCTGCAATGTTACTACAATTAGAAGATAAGAAGATACATACAAACCCAATTTCAGGACAGTAGGTAAAAAAGTAGGTAAAACGCACGTACATCTGAAGGCAGTAATTTATAATCTACTTTGACCAGTATTTGAGCAGTATATTATGTTTTACTTTATTATCTTTATCTTTGATTTATTGTAAAAATATACACATTTTGAACTTGACTGCAGCAGCACATTCCAAAAGCAGTAGGGACAGGAGCCATACAAGACATCTACCAGTCCTGCTGCCTGAGGAACATCCATAAGATCCGGTTGGACTGTGGCTAATATCAGAGAGTTAGTGTATATGTGTATATTCTGTGAATTTTGTATTCATTTAATACATCCCTCTTTATTTAGTATGTTTAGTTAGTATGTTTATTAATGCTGCTCTGCTGTAGAGTATTAACCTGAGCCTCACCACAAACATTTCAACACATAAATGTCCTGACATTCTGTGCAAATGACAAACAAACCTGAAACTTGCAACTTGACAAGGAACATTGTGTAATGGGTGCACTCATACTTAGTTATGAACAAAATGTGAAAAATGCATCCGCAAAAAATTGTTTAAAAACAATGTCCCTCAAAAAAGCAGGTTTGTATCATATATGATCTATGGAATGTAATATTAGGGATGGATCGAAATTAACATTTTTGGACAAAAACCAAACTGAGCAAAATGAAACATTTGGCCAAAGGCTTAATACCGAACATGGTCTTTCATTAATTTTGTCACTTTTTTCACCACTGCATAAATTAAAAAGGGCTAAATGTGTTTTTGTCTTGATTCTCAAAGAAAAAAAAACATTTACTAAACTGCAGTATAAAACTATTTACTGAACACTGAACATTTTAACATCTCAGCAGACACAACAACCAAGCACAATATAACAAAATATAACCCAGCTGACATGTGAATGTCCTGCAATCACAAAAAGCGCCTCACTCCACGCTGGCTGCGATTTTAACACGTCATTGTAAAATTGGGGTTTGTGTTTTTTTTAAGGAGGATGCAGGCACAACTACATCCTACATCCGGGAAGGTTAACAGCGTCATTAGAAAGCAGATTGTACTGCACTGGGTCGTCCTTGTAAACTGTTTTTTGGTTCTTCAGGCAACACAGTGGATGCCTGGTTGTCAGTCTTCTCTCTGTCCCCAACTCCTTGAAGGGTCAGTACCAGGAACTGGGACTCAGGCTCCATCCCTTGACGGCCTCCTTGGAGAGTGACATTTTCCCAGTGTCCACGTCCACCAATCAGAATACAGGAATGAAATCCTTCAGAACCAGTCCTAAACATAAAATAAGATTGTGTGTGCATGTTTCCTTAGAGTTTCCTAGAGTCGTTTTACATGACCAGCAGTTTTCTGCAGGGAGGCTCTAGTTCTTAATGAATATTCCACAATTACACTGTACTTGGTTCCGATAATCCAATGTTTTACTCTTTTTAGGTATTTGATATTAAGTTCTCAGTATTACAAGGAATCTCATTTTACTCACTTTTTGGAAGGCAAGCATTGCTAAGGTTTCAAGACATATCACTCACACGAGTCAACACAGTACAAATATGGAAATTAAGCTGCCCGTATTATAATCATTGTTTGTGTGGTATCAGTGACCACAGCAGTTTCACTCTGCATGTTTACGCAGTACTCATGACAAGTGTTTTAGCACAGACCCCTTTTTAAATGAGGCACACTACAGGGCAGCCAATCGAAAATGAGGTTATGTACATATGTCAGTCTTACAGACACAGTAACAAATAAAGCCTGTGTAAAATGCTAAGATAAATTATAACAGNATGTAATGTCCCTGTTTCAGAACAATGACCCACATCACTGCTACAATGCAACTGCCATAAACATTCATTCACCCACACTTTCGGCATATGACTAGCATATCTCCACTTTATGGGAAATAGGTTCATTTTATCATTAATTTCTTTTTCAACCATTACAAGTGTAGTGCTTCCTGCCATATATTACCTCGCCTTCCGTGAGGGACATGTGCAGCATAGCAGGAATCCTCCAGTGGTCAGCAGACCAGCAGCTGCAAAGCCAAGGTAGAGTGATGCTCCAAGCACTTTATCCTGAATAGTGCTGCTCCTTGTCAAGTACACAGGGATGACCACTAGGCAACCAGATATGATGAAGAGGAGCCCTGAGAGGTTCACAACTTTCACCTTCGATGCTTTGTTCTCAATGCAGCTGGTGCACTGTGCACCCATAATGGAGAGCGTCAAAGGGAGCAGAGCAGTGATGATGGCGATGACGGTCATGTCTCGGGCTACCTGCAGGCCTGAAGGCAGGGTTTGCATCGAGTCATAGGCTTGACACTGCCTCTGTCCAGTGCTGTTCATAACACATCTCATCCAGAGGCCCTCCCAGATGATTTTGCCAGTATCATTATTATTGCCAGAACCTGCTTCAGGATCGGTGGAGACCTTCCACATAGGCAGGACACAGGCAACTATAGCAGTGATGCATCCTATCAGAGCCAGGGCAATGCCTACAATCTCTTTTACCCTTTGCATGGTGTTGGCTTGTGGATGCTTCAGGTCCTGAAGATGCAAAAAGGAAGAGAAGTCAGGAATCAATCGCAGGTGAGACTGTTCTTCTTGTTATCAGGTGATTGCAACCTACACTGGATACGATGGGGGTCATACCGCAGTGAATAAAGGCTCTCTTTTATACTACAGTGCAGAAATGAGGCGGAGAGAAAAGAGCTGCGTGTCATTGGTGTCTTAACACCAGCACAGGTGAAGCTAAAAACGCTAATACATTAAAAGCACAGGGGATGCGGTACAGTGATGAGCTTCCACAGAAGCCCAGGGGAAACCACTGCCCATGCATTAGCTGGTATTTAAACTTTTTGAAAACATATTATGCATCCCACATGAGCAGACATAGTGAAACACGTCTCTCAAAATATGCACAAAACCAGGCACCTAGCTCTTATAACGTGGTTCTGATCTATTTTGTCTTTGTTGTGCTGCTAAATCAGCGTCTAACTGGAAAAGTGCTGAAGGAAAAACTGCAGTTGGTGAGCATCAGCCTCAGCATCTCATTCATGTAATTAAGTTGTTGTCAGTCATGTCAATCCACTCCAGAAAGACACTTAACCCTTAAGAACTGTTTACATTGCTATGTCAGCTGTCATTATGTAGGTGTCATTTAGCCTTATGAACACTACCCTAAAGTCACGTGTTTGTGAATTGTTTTGGAATCCATTTGGTGGGAATTAATTTGCCAGAGGAAACGTCACAAGTAACTTAGCTAAAAAGGCGATACTTGAGTCACTAAGCTACTCTATCTTCTGTAATGTGGTGACTGAACTTGACTGGGGAGGGGGCCAGCAGGTTAGAGGACTCAAAGGATCAGTGGCCAGGACTGAATGTAGCAGTCTTAAGGGCCAGGGCTGAGACCCAGATCAGAATGGGGGAAACAGCATAGCCAGTGGACAGTTGGCCATAGGTGGAACACTGGAAAAACAGCTCTAGAGTCACTTGCAAAGACCTTGGGGGCAGTGCACAAGGTACAGACATTTCACGCTGGGTGCCAGGCAGAGGAGGAGGCTGGAGGGGGTTAGCTGGTTAGCTAAGCAACCATTTAACTGCAGTGTGTCTCTGTGGTACCGTGCAGAACACTGAGAAGTCCTCTGAGGTTAAACATCAGCGCAGTGGTGCCGGTTAGGGTATTAGCTGCACTGGTTTAGTGGAAAAGATAAGCGGGTCCACACCCCTGATGGTCCTACATCGACAGCCTCAGAGGCCAAAGGCCCTGCAACAATATCCTCTGGAGAAGGTGGGGAGGAGCTAAGGTGAAGCAGGAACATCAAACCAAACCAAAGCACATGGTCTAGGAACATGAAAGAGGGGAACGTGACCATGAACCTGAAAGAAGGGAAACAAGAAACAGATGAAGATTACAAACAGACTCTGTTTTCTGTGGATTATGATACTTGAATTTGTCCTGGTAAACTAAAGACCAATGTGTCCTTCTGTTTTGAATCTAAGCCATAAGCATAGCTGTGAACCCTATGCCGTAGCTTGATGCGCACCTCTCCAGAAATGTAACCACAAGTCACAGCAACACAGACTGTAACAACTGTAATAGGTCTGCTTGGTAGCATCATATTTCATCCTTTGCATTTTGGCCTTCACCACCATTTTTACTCTTCTTCGACACACTGCAAAGACTCAATGGTTCAATGGCTGTGTGGACCACCTCCTCTGTTGTCTTCTCTCCTTTCTGCATTGCAGAAATTTCAGTACAAGTAACTGTTGGGTGCAAGCAATACAGTTTTATTATTTATTTATTTCTCTCCTGTTCCCTCTGTACGCTTTATTTGTTCCTTATATTACCTGTTTGACATTGTTATTTTTTCTGCATATATCTAAAATAAAATCATTATAATTATTATGTAAAATAAAAAGAAATCTGTTATTTTAATGATCAACAGAAGGGGGCAGCAAAATCCAATAAGAGCCTTATAAATGGTGCCAGTAACAACATCCTAACAGTATTAATAGGAGCAATGCTCTCATTCCAGGCTGATCTCATTTTAAAACACTGACTTCATTGCTGGCAATACAACGTCTTAACACTTCAGACTAAATAAAACACACATTAGTTAAAAGTGTGAACGTGTGGAAGCTGTAGCCACAGGATTACAGGTACACATATGGTATACCTGGTCTGCATGCTGGTTTGTTGGTTTGTAGAGATACCCAAGGTAAATTATACCTCCAGTAAAAGTAGAAGTTCTTCCCTTTAGACCTCCACTGGAGTAACAGTACTAAAGTATTTACCTTCAAATGTACTTAAGTATGGAGAGTAACAGTAGCATCATTTATTATGGCTGTAATGTCCTATTATCATTTCTAGAACGAGACTCTTAATGAGGTCTAATGACCCAGTCTCAGTCCACCAGTCTTTAATAGAAGCTCAATAATTAGTCTGACACTGATGTCTATTCAAATGATCATAAAAACAGAACACTGAAGGAGAACAGGTTCCATTAGCTAGAACCATAAAATAAGTTTTTTGGAAATAAGTAAAGTTACGGTTAAAGATTTATTTGCAACTTAGTTACATAAAACAAGTTGAATAAAAACTTGCTTTAAACAGGATCACAAATGAGTTCACCTTTCTGTACTGCGTCTGTAGGTCTCTGTTCATAAACATAAACCAGCCAAAACACATTTACTACAAAAGGAAACAGTGTTTATATACATTCAGAAAAAGACACTCGCCAGTCACGAGTGCATGTGTACATATTTCTATATTGTGGTTTATTTACCCATAAAGTCAGGAACAATATGTTTGATCTGTTCACTGATGCTTTGATGTGTGATTGTGACAGTTTCCCAGTGTCCGCATCCACCAATCAGAATACAGGAATGAAATCCTTCAGAACCGGTCATAAACATAAAATGAGATGGTGTGTGCATGTTTCCTTAGATTTGCTTTGATGTGTGATTGTCAGTCATTGTTTGCATTAACACCATCTTGCTGTACCCACCTTCCTCCAGGTGGTCCTTGATGTAGTCCAGGCCTGAAACGGACATTTCCATGGATGCCAAGAATCCATGAATAAGCTTGTTTCGTTTTGACATGTTAGTTACATGCACATAAACCGAAAGGAACTGAACATTTCTCATAATGTAGTGGAGTAAATAGTAAGATATTTGAGTTTGAAATGATATACAAGCTGCCATCTCAGATCAAGTTTGCAACGTGGGTCTGTATCTCCTGTGTTCTTTTCACCTCACTCAAAATTAAAGCAGTTTTGCTTTGGCTAATTAAAAAAGGAATATACATTAAATGCAGGTTGAATTACATTGTACATAAAAGACAAAAAGCTAGTTTCATTCTAGGGCCAAAACAAAAAAGGAAAAATGACCATGCAAAACTGCACCTGGCCATTTTTCACCCAGACCAAAGTCCTTCTAAGTAGACATAAGAGAACTATTTAAAATGCTCATAAATGCATTCTATTACCATTTTATTGGAAAACCAAAGCTTCCTTGTTTGATATTTGCAGTATGTCTATGTGACTATTTGAGCTGTAAATATAAAACTCGGTCTGAAGAAGCCCAACTCAACAATAATGCTCAACTTAAGCTGTTATCTATATAGGATTCCAGTTGTTTGTCAGAATCCGCTAACATCTAACGTAGACAAACTCCTAAACGAATGGCTGCTAATGTACTTTAATGAAAAGCAACATAAGTACCACTCTTGACAATGTTTGCAGGTGTGTTCGGGGTATTTTTGTGTATTTTCTGTCGTATGTAAATTCAGGGCACAGCAGTGTAAGCTTGCATGCTTGCATTGTAACATGAGTATTTCTACGATCTCCTAATTCAGGGACTCCAGTGACATTCATAGGAAAATGATGATGGGACAAAACGTAGTTGGCACCATTTTGTTAACCACAAGCTTTACTGAATGAAAACCACAGATTTACTGAATTCATTCTTGGCATACAGAAATCCAGCATGGTCTTCTTATAATATTTTTTGTACATGTAAATAACATAAAGCATTAAAGAACAAAATCAAAAAAGAATTAGCAGAATATAGGCTTTTAAAGCACTTCATTGTGTAAAATTAGGCACGTAAAAGGTCAGTTGTAGTTCAAACCTGTTGAATGTGTGTATTAGGTGTTCTGAAGTTTGTGTGATTGTGCTGCAGGTCGTACTGCGCTGGGTCATCCTTGTAAGCTGTTCTTTGGTTCTTCAGGGAACACAGTGGATGTCTGGTTGTCAGTCTTCTCTCTGTCCCCAACTCCCTGAAGGGTCAGTACCAGAAACGGCTTTAACTCCTCCTCCTTGGAGATGGGGGTTTCCCAGTGTCCACGTCCACCAATCAGAATACAGGAATGAAATCCTTCAGAACCGGTCCTAAACATAAAATGAGATGGTGTGTGCATGTTTCCTTAGAGTTTCCTAGAGTCCTTTTACGTGACCAGCAGTTTTCTGCCAGGAGGCTCTAGTTCTTAATGAATATTCCACAATTACACTGTACATAGTTCCGATAATCCAAGAGCTGAATGCTTTACTCTTTTTAGGTATTTGATATTAAGTTCTCAGTATTACAAGGAATCTCATTTTACTCACTTTTTGGAAGGCAAGCATTGCTAAGGTTTCAAGACATATCACTCACACGAGTCAACACAGTACAAATATGGAAATTAAGCTGCCCGTATTATAATCATTGTTTGTGTGGTATCAGTGACCACAGCAGTTTCACTCTGCATGTTTACGCAGTACTCATGAGGAGTGTTTTAGCACAGACCGCTTTTTAAATGAGGCACACTACAGGGCAGCCAATCGAAACTGAGGTTATGTACATATGTCAGTCTTACAGACACAGTAACAAATAAAGCCTGTGTAAAATGCTAAGATAAATTATAACAGAAATGTAACAAAGATAAAAAAGGAAAACAGCCATCTTTATTGTGTAATTCTGTCCAATGCCTGTACATGCCTTTATCAACGTGTGCATAAAGGGACCCTCTGTTGACTGCAGTGCGAACACCTCCAACACTCTGGTTTCCTTAAAGAACTGAAAGTAAACCACCATGAGAAGGTCATACAATGCACAGATGAGTTAGACATAACAACCGACTTGAGAATGAAGAATGAAGAGTTTGTGTAAATTTACAGCCAGACTATGAATTCAGACATGTAGAGTGATGATGAAAAGATCTTCAGTTTCTCTTTTCATGTTGTTTATTCACTGTGCCAGCCAATTAGGGAAGTTGGGGGTGAGCGCCAACGTATCTGCTGCACACATCTGCTATAGGTTAACCACTGGAGCCACTTGAATGGGAACAAGGTGTCTCAACATCTTACTTTTCTCATTTTATCAGGGTTTCTGTGTCTGTCTCTCGCTAGTGTCTCTCTAGTGTCTAGAAGGAAGGAAAACTGCGGTTGGTGTAGCTCAGCGGGTAACACCACTACCCACCAGGGACCACCACATGTGGGAGACTGGGGTTCGAATCCCAGTCTGGGTGACTATGCTGTGCTACACCAATAAGAGTCCTTGGGCAAGATTCCTAACACTACATTGGCCTACCTGTAATATGATTAACCTTGTAAGTTGCTCTGGATAAGAGCGTCAGCTAAATGCCGTAAATGTAAATGTAAAACTATGCTGGGCAGAAATAACTGTTCATGTGGTCAGTTACACAGCATACAACTTTATTGTGTAAATCACCATGTTCAGTTCTGGATTTCTGACCTTTCAACTTCTCAGAAATCTAGGCAAACACTCCAGGATCAGCCCGAGACACTGGTTGAGCCTTGATCTACACTAGTTCTTCTTCTTGGGAGGCTTCTATTTTTATGGGGGTATTGTAATACTGGGTCTGCTTCAGCCTGCATTGCACATTGTCCTTTACCATGCAGTGCAGTTCTTGGGTTTGCTTCATAATCACTATGATCAGGATTAGAAGTATGCTTGATGAGGCTGATTCTTACTGAGATTTTCCAGTTCAGTGAAAGCAGGTTTGAGTCCTGGATGGTATTGAAGAAGCAGCCTCTTTTTAGCCTTTAGCTTGGCTTGTTGAAGTCTGAGAGCCCTTTTCCACCAACATGGTGCTGGTGCCAAAATCCTGAACCATACTGCGCTTTCCCACCGCAAAAAAACTGGCTTGTGGTCAGAAAAATCTGTGCCGTTCCAGCACCATTAACTCTCTGGTCTGAAACCGTGGAAGCTGTGATGCAAGCAGCAAAGGGCCGTGGGGCTGCACGATGAACTACACTGAGCTGAACTCGAGAACAATTGTATCCCACCGGTGATGTGATTCAACGGGAGGCGTTTGTCTTCTAATGCGCTAACATGTGAAAAATTCTAAACATTTGCCGTCTAATACAAGCAGGAGATCTGTAATGTGAAACACACAACTGATAGCTACGAACCTAAACATACTGCTATATAGAAGTAAACCTTCGTAACGGTAAGAGGAAACAAAACTCTGAGTCGTGTTGTGTACATGCAGCTCTGGGAAAATTTAAGAGACCACCTCAAAATGATCAGTTTATCTAGTTGTACAGTTTCTGGGTTTGTGTTTGACCAAAATGAGCAGTTCTGTTTTATTCTATACACTACCGGAAACATGTCTCCCAAATTCCAGATCAGATATTGTATTAGATCTGTTTATTTAGAAAATGACTAATGACGCCTCCAGAAGCCTGTTTTTAGAACCATGCTCGCTGTTCCTCAAAGCAAGCAGTAAAGTTTGCACTTAAAGAACATGTTCCGCCATGTTGTGTCTATGCCTTATTCTACAACTTCTGCCTACAGATTAAGGACTGCCCACCTCGAGATACGTAATAACTCAACTCTTAAACCAATGGACAAGGGGGCCACTTCTTAACGGGTTCAGTAGAGCCTGGGAACCAGAACCAGCATGGACACGGCCACTGACACTTTGTTGGTGGAAAAGAGGTATGAGAGAATGTTCTGGTTCTCAAAACTGGGTTTTTTATACCTGTATTTCAGAGAGTTTACACCTCCAATGTTACATGTTCCAGTTTGCTGGCATTCAGTGTAGTGACACCATCTTAGGTGGTCAAGCAGTTTATTAGAAATCGCTTTAACAAAATGACAAATGTGACTCACCAATAAAAAGCACATATTTTAACTGGACAGGATGTTTATCTGAGGACAGGTATGGTTTGGGTTGACAAAATGCAAAATTAAGTTCTTCTCTGTTGTGTGTGTGTGTGTGTGTGTGTGTGTTTGTTTTTTTTTTGGTGCAGTGTTTCAGAATGTTTGGTCACCCCTTGGTCAAATGACATATTAGTGGTTTTCGAAGTGATGTTAAGTACATCCTCCTTTTAACACACGATTACTCTTTATCTGCTCAATGTAACATTGATATAATGTGATCTGTGCAAAAATTTTGCTTCACATTTTTTCTGGTTATCATGTTTCAGTTTATTAATGATAGCACAGTACAAAATATTTGTCCATATAGAACAAATAATAAAAAAAACAGTAAAAAACACATGCATAGAAGTGGAACGGTAAAAACAATTCAGTGTAATTTATGCCCAATAGTTATTTTAATTCCCACTTGTTTAGAAGGATCATTATTTCAGATTATTTATTTTTAACAACAGGTACATTAATAAAGCAACTCTAGAAGGAAACAGCAAATAAAGCACTTAGCAAATACTGAAAACTTTACTGAGAACTGGTCTGCTCAGAAACATCTTTCTTAACATAGACCATCCAGCAGAGGCGGCAACCGTAAAACAGCAAACTACTAGCAAAACATAAAAAAATACTAGTTAGTAAAAGTAAAAAGTATTAGGTGACAGAAACACTCACGTAACGTATGGATGCCTAACAAAAAGTACAGTAACTAGGTATTTGTATTTTGTTACTTGCCACCTCTGCCTTCCAGCCATAGCTGCTGATGGAGCAGCCCATTTTTGTGGATTTTTACTCCCTGCTTCGTGCAAGATAGGAGCAGCAAACCAGGAACCCTCCAATGATGAGCAGAGCAGCAGCTGCAAAGCCAGTGTAGATTGATACTTCAAGATCAGTGCGCTGAGTCGCGTCCAGATCAGGACTATCGAAGTCGGTGATGGTATTGAAGAAGGACACAGGCATGACCAGCACAAATCCAGCAATGATGTAGAGGAACCCAGCCATGAATATGATTGCCACCTTTGATGCCTTGAATTTAAATCGTTTAATTTCGTCATCACGCCAGTAAGGACAACGAAATATACCCTTTTTCCTCCTAATGAAGTTTATCAAAGCCTGCAGACCTAGGACGACGGAGATGATAGTTGTGATCAAGGCTGTGTTATGACCTGGTGATTTAATAGACTCGGGATCGTAGACGTCACACTCTATTTCTTCATCGCTTTGCATGACACACCACATCCAGGGGCCAATGAAGTAGGTTTTGGATCCAGGGGGATTAGCTTCGGCTGCGACCAGCCAAATAGGCAGAAAACAGGTGCCAATGGCCAAGATCCATCCTATAATGCCCAGAGTGAGGCCCCCAATCTCCATAGCTTTTGAACGATGTGTGCTTGAGGATGCTGTGGCTCTAAAAATGAAAGAAAGCAGAAAGGTTAAGGACAAATCAAAGTTTTGGAAATTATTTTGTCGCATGCACACCCACACCCACACCCGCAAACACACACAGACAGACAGACAGACAGACAGACACAGACACAGACACAGACAGACAGACACACACACACACACACACACACACACACACACACACACAGACGCACACAGACATTGCTCATTATCACAACAGTAACTGTACTTTTACTTAGTGACTGTCTAAGTAAAGTAGTGACTGTCATTTGGTTCTCATACAAAAGCGGCTCACAAAGAATGAGCAAATAAACAAATAATCAGTGCATGGAAGGGATGCAGGAAGGCATTTCAAGTTGGGAGTTCGTTTTAGATGTACATACACAGTGATATGATGCAAAATGATATGATCTACACACATAACTGACACATCCAGCTGCCAATGCACTCCCTGCTCACTTTGCATGCAAATGAGCTGAGCACTAACCAATAAGTTTTTTGATAAGTAGAGTGGTAACTGATTGTGCCACACCCATAATCAATCTCAAACTGAAGATACGATACACAGACAAACACAGGGGAGGCAATACAACGGAAGAAACATTTTTTTTCATTGACATTTTGCATGGCTAAAAAAGGATATTAACGTCAAAACAAATGACAAGTATTGACCTTAAAGTAGTGATTCTGGTGCCCCACTGCCCTGCACGTTAGTGCTTTCGCAACTCTGTTTGGGCTGTTAATGAGCTGATGAGTTGAATCAGATGAAGAACAAACTCACAAGTGGTTGCAATAAAATAGTCCTGGATCTTTTTTTTTTTTTTTTTTTTTCAGTTTTTCATTCTGGAAATCTTTTCGCATAGAAAATAGTAAAGTGATTGCTACAGTATTTGAAAGTAAATGGTAGCCACGTCAGACTAGCAAATTGGATCCTAAGTCAATATTAAACACACTATAAAATAGTGTTAATTAAAAATGTGGGCCAAAAAACAAAGTGTATCACTTTAGAATGTCATATTATACTACAAAATTATTGATGCTATTGAGTATTTTTGAAGTATTAGTTGGATGCATTGTCTTGCAAAAATATGCTCATTGTCAAAAAAATAGCTGCACCCCGAAGGAATCAGCCGACAGGAATGAAACTTGGTGGGTTGGTTTGACATTGTGAGACATGGGAATGATTCAAGTTTCACCCTCTGCCGCACATTTGACTTAAGACAGGATGGCCTTATCACTGTATCTGACTGACCAAACAGCCACGATTATAAACATTCAACATGGTAAGCACCAGGGTGAACAGTTTGTTGTCACCCTTCACACGTCCAAAAGACCTGCTGTCACTTCACCTCCACCCCTATGACACAATCTGCAGGAACTGTGTGAGAATATTCAAGCTGCATGGGATGGATTATCACAGGACACCATTAGGAACCTCTACAGCTCCATGCCGAGACGTCTGCATGTTGTTTTAGCAAACATGGCGGCCAGACACCATACTGATAGACACTACTTCTGTGTGTGTAGCTCAGTAAATATTCCCCACATCAGTCTAAAGCTATCATCATTTATTGTTCCTGGTAACCTTTATCTTCCTTCATAACAGCACTGCAATCCCACACTTCCTTCTGGGTGAACAGATCAGAAAGCACAGGAACAAAAAATAAAAATGTGTTCTATAATCAAAAACAACAATACCAGTATTACAACTGCATTGTGATTTAAACCAAACCAAAGCCATTTATATGTTTGCTACATGGTGCTAAAAACTTTAAAACCACCAACTCGAAGCACCTTCCCGTATCCCTGCTTTGAAATGAAGATATAACCTGATCTGATCCAATATTTGTTTTGAAAGTGACTCTAAGAACATATAAATATACTTAAAGCCATCACACATACATAATACATCACATCCTTACTTTAAGCATCTAAAACAAGCCATATATAATATATCTTCAGGTGCTAAGCGGACTTTTACCTTTCCTCCCATGGAAGGCTTTTCCCACATAGCAGGACTCCCCCAATGATGAGCAAGGAAGCAGCTCCAAAGCCCATGTTGACTGATGCTCCAAGCTGTATGTCCTCAGAATCCTTATTGATGATCTTTATCCAGGTCACAGGGATGAGCACCAGGAAACCAGCCGTAATAAAGAGGGCTCCAGAAATAATCATGAATTTCATCTTGTGCTTAATGCAGCTGGGGCAATTGGCACCCATAATGGAGAGTGCCAAAGGCAGAACAGTCATGCTGATGGCAGTGATAATCATGTTTCGGCTTACCTGCAGGTCTGAGGGTAAAGAGTTGTAGGCTGTACACAGCCTCTGTTCAGTGCTGTCCTCACATATTTCCCAAAGACCTTCCCAGTTGATTTTGCCTCCTTCAGGAACAGAGCCCTTCCACATAGGCTTAAAACAGGCAATTATAGCAATGATCCATCCTATCACAGGCAGGCCAATGAACGCATTGTCTGCTATGCGTGACATGGTGTCTGCTTGTAGATTCTTTGGGTCCTGAAGATTCTACACCGTGTATGAAGATTGTCCTCCGGCTGTGAAGAAAAGCCCTCTTATATACCCCAGTGCAGAAATGAGGTGGAGTGAAAAAGCTGTCTGTTACTGGTTTGTTATTGTCTCAAAAGCACGGCGGATGTGGTACAGTGAGGAAATACCCTTCACAAAACCCTAGAGCAAATCACTTCTTGTGACAGTGCCCATGGATTAGCTGGTCTTCAAGCCTTTTGAAAGCATATCAAACACTCCAAATTAACTATATACTGTCTGTCCTGATCTACGGCATCTTTTTTACTAAAACATTCATAATCATTTTTATTCAAATAAACTGGCCTGATCCTCATCAAATCGTCAAACGGGCAAAAATAAAAATGTTCGGAATGTGCTAAATGTGTACCATACTCAAAATAATAATGTAGTACAACTGCATTGCAGTTTAAACCAAGCATTAATATGTTTGCCACATTTTTAGCACCACCAACTTTAAACACCTTCCCATATCTCTGTTCTGAAATGAAAATGCATCAGTCTAACTTGGTCCGATCCAATGTTTATTTTAAAAGTGACTCTAACAGCATATTAATGTACGTAAACACACATTTACATTTCATGCTTTAGCCATGTACCCAAAGTCATGCTTTAGCCATGCACCCAAATTCATGCTTTAGCCATGCACCCAAATTCATGCTTTAGCCATGTACCCAAAGTCATGCTTTAGCCATGTACCCAAAATCATGCTTTAGCCATGTACCCCAAATTCATGCTTTACCAATGTACCCCAAATTCATGCTTTACCCATGTACCCAAAGATCATGCTTTACCCATGTACCCAAAGATCATGCTTTACCCATGTACCCATAATTCATGCTTTACCCATGTACCCATAATTCATGCTTTACCCATATACCAAAATTCATGCTTTACCCAAAAATCATGCTTTACCCATGTACCCAAAATTCATGCTTTACCCATGTACCCAAAAATCATGCTTTAGCCGTGTACCAAAAAATCATGCTTTACAGTACTGTTTCACTTTTGTCATATAAGTCCTTCCCAGTGTGCCACATACCCCCTGTTGTCTGGCTACTTCAGCGTTGCCTGGCTGCTAACTTACTCGTCACAGTGGTGCTCACAGTGGCAACAAAATGTTAGATGGTTTAATGATGGTGCAAAGCAATACACAACGCTATTGTCATCTGATGGTATATTCTTCTTCTTCTTCTTGACCATAATTGTTTTGTCTTACCCATTCCTCAGTTGTCAAAATATTCACACCTTTTCAACTGCTTGGTGTGATTAGTAAATGGTGCACTTACATATAGTTTTTTGATCAGAACATAGTTGCAGTTGCTATGCTAGGCTAGATTGACATACAAATTGGGCAAACCAATTTGTGGCAGTGCCACAACCAGACAGACCAGTGCTGCAAGCTCTAGTTACTAATAATAGATACAGAAGACTGACGTTTTGTGGGTGAAGCAGCTAAACAATTAACTGTCCCTGAATTTGTGTTTGTTTGAGACACTCAGAGGGTCCAAGAAGTTAATTAGGGCGTCTGCTTTATTTTGCATCTTGGTCAATCCTGGATTAGTATTCTTGATGTTTTACAGTTATGTCAATCATATTAGAGCCTTTTTGAACAAGTCTCTACATCTATCTGTGTCACACCACACTGGCCAGTTTGCCAGCTCTCACATGTTGGCCATGAGATTCACACATTTAGGTCTAATCCCACCCTCTTACACCACACATCTGGACACTCTCTCAGTCTCTCAGTACTCCAGCTTTACTGACTAAATACACTCTGGACTGGCAACAGCGGTTTACCTGAATTTAAAAGATAGAGAGCAGGCAAGCTAGACCTGTCTCTCCCAGCCCATATGTGGTTTAGGTCAGAACAGGCAGGACTGGCATCAATGGTGCCTTGCATTTCACTGGTTTACCAAAGTCATGTGAAACTGGCTAAACACAGGTCTCTAAATGCTAGTCAATTAGTAAGCTCCCGTCTGACTCACGAATGTTATCCATTCCACCCAATTAGGGGAGTAAACAAATCATTTATGTGTTATATAGGTTAGGTTATGATTTTAATTGTGTTCTAGTGTTGTATCTGACCCTCACCTCTCACCCCCTCCTTCTTTTGGGGGTGGGGTGTCCTCCTTTTTGGGGTTATGAAAATGGCTGCCCTGGGTATCAATTGTGGTTGGTGTGGTGCAATGGATAAATAACTCCACTACCTGCCAGTGAACTACCACCCCAGGTGGGAGGCTACGGTTTGATTCCTGGCCTGGGTGACTATGCTGTGTTTCATCAACAAGAGTCCGTGGGCAAGACTCCTAATGCTACATTGGCCTCTGGATAAGCGCACCAGCTAGATACAATAAATGTAAATGGTAGCTAGCAAGAACTGAAGACAAATAAAAAGGTAAATAACCAGTTTTACTGCTAGCTAAGCAGCTAAAACAAGGATAGCCTTATCCATTTCCACTGTATAGTTTGAGATTTGGGCCTATCAAGTGCAACCAGGTGAAGAGTTAGGCTGAAACTGTGACTTCTTAACTATATTCTCTACTCTACACTCACTGAGCACGTATAGATGTGAAGGTACACATCTCTGTACCTGCACATGTGGGAATGGGAAAGTGTGGAGGCTGTAGCCACAGCATTACAGGTACACACAAGTTATACCCACCATTCCAATGTTTCATGCAACAATAGTGATGTGTGACTACAAATTTAGTCTATTGTGTGATTGTAGAGAGTAAACAAACTGTTTGGCCTGGCTTGGCATTTGTTTGTCTGTTATTCAAGTGTAAGTCCTCTACTGTGTATTATACTGTGGATTTGGCTTACACTGTACTATTACACATACCCCATTGTAAATGATAGACCTGCCACACCTGACACCACTTTTACAATATTTAGTTACTGGAGAGTTTTAGAAATCAGCCCTTATTGACATCTTCGTCTTGTCTGTTCTTCCCAGCTTAGCAATGTTTTATGTAGGAAATGTCAAAAAACATACAAAATTCTGAGTGTTTTGATATGTCTGCTGTTTCAGGGTGCTTATCATGTCTTTAAAAAGCTTGAGAATTTTCACATGAGCATTTTCACAGGCAGTGGTTTCCTCTAGGGGCGTGTAAAGAGGAAGCTCATCTTTGTACCACATCCCCTGTGCATTTGCAGCATTACTCTTTTAGCTTTACCTGAGCTGGTACAAGCACTAGCATGGTCATGATCAGATCTGTAAATTAACTGACCCTTTACTCACTCATGAAGTAGCCTTATTATCAAGCTCACCGAAAACGTGTTATTTAAGGACTCAAAGTTGGTACAAAACAGTACAATCTGTTGTACCAAGTGTTTAATTGAATGTTGCTGAATATGTTAATGTTTTGGACGAGGTGAAATAGAAATCTAACAAAACAGACAGAGCAGCATTTCATAAAACACAATATAAATAGTTGATTTAAAAATATTGCAAGAAGACCCTTTACTTGTGAATTTGTAAACTTGTGAAATTCTACACAAATGTGACCCAAAATGTGATCAACTATTCATGTAAGTAAAGAAAATAGAATAAAGTTAATATCACTTTTTTTGTGCTTTCATTTATTGGACACAGTGATCCAACATTAAAAGTCTTTGTTGGCAACAATATATGAACATTTGCTTGCAGTAACTGGTGTGATCCCCTAGATCAACAGCGACTTCAGTCTAATGTTGCCTGTGATGGCTGATCAGACATCGCACACACTGTCTCTGAAATAATGCCCCATGCTGTTTCTCATTTAAGTCATGAAGTTATATTTATGCATTGTCTGACCACATAACATTCAGTGGCCTTCTGGAACATCCAAAACTTTAGCCAGCAATGCTAAATGGTGGAGTTGTGAACACTGGCATTAGCTAATGCATGAAATGCCTGCAGCTCCTTAGATGTTACCCTGGTGTTATCTGTAATCTCCAAGAATATTATAAGACTTATTATATGGAGTCACTTTTGGACCTCTCCAGCGAAGGCTAACAGTGGTGTTGAAAGTACCTGGCTGGCAGTAGATTAGTAAAATCCAAACACGTCAGAAATCGTTTTTAACCTCTTCCAGCCTGATCAGCATCAACAACTCGTTTTCAAGATTCAGCCATGTGCTCACAAACATGTGTGATGAAGCCCAGATGTGATTATCATCAAAGGAACAACTGTAGTTTGAAGTCTTTTTCAATGACATTTACATTACATTACATTTTAGGCATTTAGCTGACGCTCTTATCCAGAGCGACTTACAAGGTTATTTGTATTACAGGCAGGCCAGTGCCGTGTTACGAGTCTTGCCCAAGGACTCTTATTGGTGTAGCTCAGCATTTGCTACCTAGACTGGGATGACACTACATTTGCTCCAAGGTAGCTTCTCTCTTAAAGAAGCAAATTTAAGACGTCATACGTGTGCTGGCTGCTACAATTTGGGCAAAGGGGAAAAACCCGACCACACTTTTTAGCTCAGTTTGCTCAGCTTGATGAAGCGTGAAAAAAATGTTGTGGTTCTCATGACTGGGGTGGTTTAGTACTGCACTTTTACACACACGCCTGCATTTCGGAGAGATTACACCTATAATGATACATGTTTCAAGCTGTTGGTATTTAGTGTAGCAACACCAGTATAAGCAGTCAAGCAGTTTATTAGAAATCGCATTAACAAAATGACAAATGTGTCTCACCAATGAAAAGCACAAATTTAACTGAACAGGATGTTCACCTGAGGACAGGCACCTTAGTTTTATATTGTTTTTCTTGGCAAATATTTGGTACCAGGCTTCAGACGCCAAGTGTAAAAGCTGTATGCAAACTTTTGGGCACTCGTTGGTCAAATTACATTTTAGTGAAATTTATGGCATTTAGCTGAGGCTCTTATCCAGAGTGACTTCCGAGGGTAATTGTATTACAGGCAGTCAGTCCAATGTTGTGTTAGAAGTATTGCCCAAGGACTCTTATTGGTGTCGCACAGCACAGTTACCCAGACCAGTAACCAGACCCCAGTCTCCCATATGGGGTGATGGCTCACTTGCAGGTAGTGGTGTTATCCATTGCGCTACACCAACCACTTTGAATTGATCTTCAAAGTGATGTTAAGTACATCCTCTATGGATTTTAATGCTCAATTACCATTTTTCTGCTGAATTTAACATTCATAAAACATCTGAACTGTGCAAAAAGCATGCCTTATCTCACTGGGCATCATGTTGCAGTTTATTAATGATAGCACAACACAAAATATTCATCTGTACAGAACAAAAAATAAAAAAATTAAAAAAATAAAAAACATACACAAAAGTGGAACACTAAAAATAATTCAGTGTAATTCATGCAAGGGATTATTCTGACTTTTTTTTAGAAGGATGACAGCTATCATATATTTAACAACAGCTACATTCAAAATGCAACTCTAGAAGCAAACAGCAAATAAAGCACTAAGCGAATACTAAGAGCTCAGAAAATGTTTGTACTCAGAAACATTTCCATTTTTCATTTGTAGCATTTCAAATGTAGACCTTCCAGCCATAGCTGCTGATGGAGGAGCCCATTTCCAGGGCCTTTTATTTCCTCTGCCGTGTGCAGCAGGTGCAGCATAGCAGGACCCCTCCAATGCCGTACAGAGCAGCAGCTGCAATGCCAATGTAGATTGAGGCTCCAAGATCATAATGCTGAGTCGTGTCCAGTTCGGGAAGATAGCGGATGATGTATGCGATGTCGTACACAGGGATGGCCAGACAGACGCCAGCAATAATGGAGTAGACCCCACACATGATCATGATGTTTGAAATTGATGCCTTGATCCTAATGCACAGAGTAATGTACATGAAACCCTTTGATCTCCTAATATAGTTTATCCAAATCTGCAGAGGCATGAAGAGGGAGGTGATAAGCAGGGAATGAATATTCTTGAGATCTGAAATTTCAAGACCCAGCGCCTTGATGTCGAACTCACACTTCAACTGTCCAGTGCTCTGCATAACACAGCTCATCAAGAGGCCCACAAAGGAGGTTGGGGATCCACTGGAAGTTGTGACAATCCACATAGGCAGAAAACAGGTGACAACAGTCAAGATCCATGCTATCAGAACGAGAGTGAAGCCCACAATGTTCAAACTTTTCGCATGGTGTGTGTTGGTGGATGCTCTGCCTCTGAAAACGGAAAAGACAGAGAGGTTCAATCAACCAATTTAGCTTCTCTGTGCTACTGGATGCCATATACTCCATATACGTATGTTGTACAGGGCTGCAACTATTTCAGCACATGTAATTATTTTATCATTAATTTCTTTTTCAACCATTATAAGTGTAGTGCTTCCTGCCATATATTACCTCGCCTTCCGTGAGGGACATGTGCAGCATAGCAGGAATCCTCCAGTGGTCAGCAGACCAGCAGCTGCAAAGCCAAGGTAGAGTGATGCTCCAAGCACTTTATCCTGAATAGTGCTGCTCCTTGTCAAGTACACAGGGATGACCACTAGGCAACCAGATATGATGAAGAGGAGCCCTGAGAGGTTCACAACTTTCACCTTCGATGCTTTGTTCTCAATGCAGCTGGTGCACTGTGCACCCATAATGGAGAGCGTCAAAGGGAGCAGAGCAGTGATGATGGCGATGACGGTCATGTCTCGGGCTACCTGCAGGCCTGAAGGCAGGGTTTGCATCGAGTCATAGGCTTGACACTGCCTCTGTCCAGTGCTGTTCATAACACATCTCATCCAGAGGCCCTCCCAGATGATTTTGCCAGTATCATTATTATTGCCAGAACCTGCTTCAGGATCGGTGGAGACCTTCCACATAGGCAGGACACAGGCAACAATAGCAGTGATGCATCCTATCAGAGCCAGGGCAATGCCTACAATCTCTTTTACCCTTGGCATGGTGTTGGCTTGTGGATGCTTCAGGTCCTGAAGATGCGAAAAGGAAGAGAAGTCAGGAATCAATCGCAGGTGAGACTGTTCTTCTTGTTATCAGGTGATTGCAACCTACACTGGATACGATGGGGGTCATACCGCAGTGAATAAAGGCTCTCTTTTATACTACAGTGCAGAAATGAGGCGGAGAGAAAAGAGCTGCGTGTCATTGGTGTCTTAACACCAGCACAGGTGAAGCTAAAAACGCTAATACATTAAAAGCACAGGGGATGCGGTACAGTGATGAGCTTCCACAGAAGCCCAGGGGAAACCACTGCCCATGCATTAGCTGGTATTTAAACTTTTTGAAAACATATTATGCATCCCACATGAGCAGACATAGTGAAACACGTTTCTCAAAATATGCACAAAACCAGGCACCTAGCTCTTATAACGTGGTTCTGATCTATTTTGTCTTTGTTGTGCTGCTAAATCAGCGTCTAACTGGAAAAGTGCTGAAGGAAAAACTGCAGTTGGTGAGCATCAGCCTCAGCATCTCATTCATGTTGTTGATCTCACTCAGCATTCTGTTGATGGATGAGACGGAACATTTAGCCTACATACGTGAGGCCTACATAAGCCATTCATGACTGACAACAAACCTACACTGAGATTTATAGAGGCTTATACCAACAAGCCTCAGTCTTAAAGGTGACTTTAGTCAGTCATGTCAATCCACTCCAGAAAGACACTTAACCCTTAAGAACTGTTTACATTGCTATGTCAGCTGTCATTATGTAGGTGTCATTTAGCCTTATGAACACTACCCTAAAGTCACGTGTTTGTGAATTGTTTTGGAATCCATTTGGTGGGAATTAATTTGCCAGAGGAAACGTCACAAGTAACTTAGCTAAAAAGGCGATACTTGAGTCACTAAGCTACTCTATCTTCTGTAATGTGGTGACTGAACTTGACTGGGGAGGGGGCCAGCAGGTTAGAGGACTCAAAGGATCAGTGGCCAGGACTGAATGTAGCAGTCTTAAGGGCCAGGGCTGAGACCCAGATCAGAATGGGGGAAACAGCATAGCCAGTGGACAGTTGGCCATAGGTGGAACACTGGAAAAACAGCTCTAGAGTCACTTGCAAAGACCTTGGGGGCAGTGCACAAGGTACAGACATTTCACGCTGGGTGCCAGGCAGAGGAGGAGGCTGGAGGGGGTTAGCTGGTTAGCTAAGCAACCATTTAACTGCAGTGTGTCTCTGTGGTACCGTGCAGAACACTGAGAAGTCCTCTGAGGTTAAACATCAGCGCAGTGGTGCCGGTTAGGGTATTAGCTGCACTGGTTTAGTGGAAAAGATAAGCGGGTCCACACCCCTGATGGTCCTACATCGACAGCCTCAGAGGCCAAAGGCCCTGCAACAATATCCTCTGGAGAAGGTGGGGAGGAGCTAAGGTGAAGCAGGAACATCAAACCAAACCAAAGCACATGGTCTAGGAACATGAAAGAGGGGAACGTGACCATGAACCTGAAAGAAGGGAAACAAGAAACAGATGAAGATTACAAATATATTATGATACTTGAATTTGTCCTGGTAAACTAAAGACCAATGTGTCCTTCTGCTTTGAATCTAAGCCATAAGCATAGCTGTGAACCCTATGCCGTAGCTTGATGCGCACCTCACCATTTAACCACAAGTCATACCAACACAGATTGCAACAACTGTAATAGGTCTGCTTGGTAGCATTATATTTCATCCTTTGCATTTTGGCCTTCACCACCATTTTTACTCTTCTTCGACACACTGCAAAGACTCAATGGTTCAATGGCTGTGTGGACCATCTCCTCTGTGGTCCTCTCTCCTTTCTGCAATGCAGAAATTTCAGTATAAGTAACTGTTGGGTGCAAGCAATACAGCTCTATTATTTATTTATTTATTTATTTATTTCTCTCCTGTTCCCTCTGTACACTTTATTTGTTCCTTATGTTACCTGTCTGACATGCATATATCTAAAATAAAATCATTATAATTATTATGTAAAATAAAAAGAAATCTGTTATTTTAATGATCAACAGAAGGGGGCAGCAAAATCCAATAAGAGCCTTATAAATGGTGCCAGTAACAACATCCTAACAGTATTAATAGGAGCAATGCTCTAATTCCAGGCTGATCTCATTTTAAAACACTGACTTCATTGCTGGCAATACGACGTCTTAACACTTCAGACTAAATAAAACACACATTAGTTAAACACTGTTGTTTTATTCAGAACAAAGGGGCAGTATAATCATATGACAGTCAGTTTAAAAACATTAGCATTATGCTAACAGTGGCAATGTAAACTCCAGAGCAGTCTCATTCAAAAAAGAAAAAGAAATGAAAAGAAAAGCTTTTGTTTAATGTCAACACAGGTGATGCAAATATGTACCAAGAACAAGGCCTTAACACAGTGCACGTCAAATAGTGAGGACGGAATTTTCCTGAAAAACGACTCAAGAATATGATCACGTGTGGCTACTTAACTGAATCGCAATTATGATGTGCTAATGGCTTCTAGCCAACTGCTCAAATACTTAAGGGGGGGTCTTTCATATTTAGGAACGTTATAGGTTATGCTCAGCCGATGATGACCTTCCAGTGTTGGTGTATTGCTTATTCTTGTGATCACCTTTTTAGTTGGAAAGCAATTGCCCCCAATTATTCGTAACAGCTGATATCGCAGTTTGACTGCTCAGGACCTTCTGAATGAGTTTAATGAACAGCCGCACATCAGATGGCAGCATCAAGTTCATATAGTCCGCTTTACTATCCAAAATATAAAGAACATCAGAAAACCGTATCAAAAAACAGAAAAGCAAATGTGCGTGTGCACATCAACTTCCAGCTGCATTTACAAATACACATAGGGCAACAGTAATCAAATAAACCCAAGCAACCAATTACAGATGAGGTATATCTAATCTCATATTGTTCAGAGCACAGAGAACAGCCAGATGCACTGCAGGTTCTCAGCTCCCACCCAGCCTCTTGACCAAACAGCAGCAAAAACAAATACCAGCCGCTGAGTTCTTTTAGGTTCTTAGGGCCATATTTATTAAGGACTTCAGTGCTTATAATCGAACACTTGATATTTGCGATCCGTTATGATGAGGAGGAGGAAAAACACGGCTCCTCGACCTGCCTGCTGCCATTTTAATCATTTTGTACAAGCAAATCAGTTTGCGCATGCAAGCAGCTTTAGTAAATAAGGCCCTTAATCCGCAGCTTTAACTGAGTCACTCTGGGCAAAGATGCTCCTGGATGCTACATTTTAAGTCTGGTGTAGAAATACCCATAGTTCAAAAAAAAGGATTTTAATGACCAGAAAAAGTGCATTGAACAATATCTACAAAGACATACAAATAAAAACCCATCCCCACCAACAGGATGGGTTTAATTGGCCGACGTAAAGAAGAATGAAGAAATACGCGTTAAAGGACACAAACACTTGCATTTGAATGTTGCTAAAAGGTCATACTCCAACGTAGATTGTACTGAGGCTGTGCATTTGCTGTTGACATGCTGTAATTACATGGAAAAGTGCATTTGTAGATATGTTTACTGGAGGGTCTACTCCTCTGTGGGTAGGTCAGGGAGTATTGAGTGTTCTTGTGCAATGGCTGCCAGCTCTTTGAGGAACTCAGCGTAGAGGAACATGGCAAACACCCTGTTCCTGGACTGAGGCGGAATCTTGGGACAGGGTGGGAGAGATTTCAGCAGCCGTCCCGGGACATGTCCGTTCAAAAACCAGCCCACCCCATTCTCCTGCAGGATATCCCGCTCTGAGGGGAGGGGGGAGGTGTCAAGGAAAAAACAAAAAAGAGTAAATATGTTATGTAATTCACATCCTATTTATTTTGTATGTGTCTTAAAGTTCACATTGTTGTGAGAGATCAAGAATAGTTATGGGCACTATTAAGCATGGTTGCCTATACACTGTTTCTGTTTTGAACCTGCCTGTTTTTGACAACTAACAACAGCACAGCGTGGCAGTTTAAACAGGAAACTCAACCCTTGTGTAGTATGTATATATATATATATATATATATATATATATATATATATATATATACTACACAATGATAAATGATATCTAATGACACAAAGCCAGTTCTTCTGAAGCATTTCTTAATGGTCCATCTAGGGAAACCAGATGTCCTTCCATTTTAATTGTTGTTTAGTCTACAGTAGCTGCACTAAATCCACTGTTTATGGCAGATAAAACATCAGCCTTGGCACATTTTTACACACGTATTCCATAGAAAACAATTCAACAATTCAAACAATCACACATTTCCACTTTTTATTAAAAATCTAAATTAAAGTCAAAATATGTTAATATACTACAATCTCATGGCCTTGTAAGTAAGTTTCTGTGACATTGTTTGTACAGTCCGTTTGTACTGTCATATTTAACCCTGCTGCATGGGACAGACAGACAGACAGACAGACAGACAGACAGACAGATAGATAGATAGATAGATAGATAGAGAAAGGGAGAGAGAGAGCGAGAGAGCGAGAGAGCAAGAGAGAGATGAAGACAGAGAGAGGCAGATAGGGAAGAGAGAGATAGAGAGAGAGAGAGGGAGGAGAAGGAGGGAGATAGAGAGAAAGAGAGAGAGAAAGAGAGATAGAGAAAGAGAGATGCTTTACTTAAGAATAAAAGTGACAACATCAAACTATAAAATAGCACTCATGGAATTATACAGTCTACATTAAACACCTCCAGAATGGAGCTTTACAAGAGGATAAACAGCTTTCTTAACCTGCAGTGCAGGCTGATATATAACAGGGTTTATTTCTAAGCAGTTTTGGACCAGTTCTATTGGTCTGTCCATCATGAATATTCACTAAACTGAAAGAGGAACTAGAGCTTTTACACTGTGCTAAATAAGAGATAAAGGTTTTTATGCTCAGCTAAATATATATTAGAGGTGGAGATATGGAGAAATATAATACTGTGATACATCAAGAGTATATGTGGTATATCAGGATATGTACTGTTTCAGACATCTCATCAGTTGGAGCTGTTAAGTGTAAGCCTGTAGAGTCTTTAAGATCACCAGCAACATCCATTTAGAAGGGTGTGTCTAAACTTTTGACTGGTACTGTATATGAAATAGACACTGTTCCAATAACAGTGGAACAGTGATGACAATGCTTGTAGACGACCATTACATGGTAAAACCCTGAACTGTTTTTAAATTGTTTTGTATAACTGTCAAGCTGCATCGAAATTATGTCACATGCAACTCATAACATGCAGCTATTTGAGCTACAGAAATTTCAGTGGGTCTCTTTTTATTGCTACATGGCAGTAGCATAGTTGGAAGGTGAGTGAGTCATCAGTAGAGTGATCACAGTGTGGCGTGTGGTAGGTAGTGTGTCTCGACACGTGAGCTAGTCAGGGCAGTGTGTAGTGACTACCAGCTGCCGACTTGATGATTCTCAGATTAGTACAATCTCTTCTCCACTAATCACCTCGATGATTTCAGCTCTAAAGCTTCAACCCCGCACCCCCCAACACACACACAAGGAAGACAGATAAAAGACAGCACAGGCGGTGAGAGAAGAGATAAAAAACACGCACATCGACACACAGACACACATTTAGATAATACTTCAAAGTATATTTACCTCTATCTTTAAGGGCTTGGTCTTTGAGTAGCAGGTACTGAGCAGCATCTCTCACCATCTGAGCAAACTCGGGCCTAGATGCTACGTATTGCTCAATCTGGCAACCTACTGACACCAGCACCTGAAATATGAACACACATGTCCACGGTGAAACACACTTGGCATATGCCCCAGCCCCTGCAATGACTAAGGCATTGGGGAACTTCTAGAAGCTTCTAGGGCTTGAGCGACGAACACATCGCCTCTCATTTTTAGTTCTTTTGTATTTAACAGAATCATCACAACTGATGCATTTGAACTTTAGCTGGATTCAGTTTTTTTTTTTTAGTAGGAGTAGCACTCCCATTGGATTAGGTCATTGAGGATTGACTACCAACATAACTTGGAAATGACTTGGAAATGACTTGGAAATGACTTGGAATCAGCCAATCACATTGGATTAGCAAAGGGTGGAACCGTTTTTGAAGGCCTTCTGGAAGTCCTAGGCACTTCACTGAGTACGAGCAGTAGGTTTTAGTCACTTGTGGCAGTTCTGTGCTATACTGAAATAGAGCCTGTTACAGCTTCAAGTAAACCATAATCAGGAAGAGCCATAACTGTTCATGTGCACCAGTGTTAGCTCAAGGCAACATACTTTTAGAAATGTCTTAGATTTCTGATACTAATCAGCATTATTTAAATTAGTACTATGGAGTTTTGACAGTTCTCACATAATCCTAAAATACCCCAAAGTTATGACATTGGCAATCAGCTAAATGGAAGAAGAGAGTGAAAGACAGAAATGATACCCCAAGTCTTAAAGCAACACTATGTAGAATTTGGTGATTTGGAGACCCCTCTGGTGGAAATATGTAACTGCATACAAGAACAAGAACGTTTTGTAAGGGCGTTGTGCTTTGGACTCACATGAGTGACTGAATCTGACTTAAAGAGACATCAGTTAAAACTTGGTAAAGGATGTGTCCTCTTAAGGGTGTGAGTTAATTATATACTATTGCCATGATGTCTTTTTAACCATATTATTTAACCATATTAAAATCATATTCTTTTTCAGATTAAAAAAAGGTTGCTGGCAGTTTGAATAGTGTCACTGTCAACATGTAGCAACATAATAATGAGAAAACTACTGTCACTGTCCATGTTTCCCTGAAAGAAGAGTGACTTCTGTAGGGTGACATACCATTGCTTGCTAAATGGGAAAATAGATAATATCTGGTGTGTTAGTAGGTGAGTGATAGCCCCTTTCCACCAACGTGGAACAGGTATCGTTTTGCCCACCTAATTTTGAGCCCTTTAGGCATTTCCACAAAATAAAGTTTGGAACCCAAAAACTTGGAACCAATTAGTACCAAATGATGACACCTAGTGGTTTGCTGAGGACATTCTTCTATGTCTTCTTATCATCAATAGTTAATCTGTAATCACAGCACAAATGCTCGCAGGTAAACTATACGCTCCACCATCTAGTTTCTACTGCTTACTACTGTTATGCCAATGGTCTCTGTTGATGACGTATTCTTTGATGTTCCTTGGTTCCATTACAAAATGGTGCAAACACAGGCTGGTTCCCTGAATAGCACCAAAGTTCTAGGAAGCCTGAATGGAACCAGTTCAAGAACCAGGACTATTTTTGGTTGAAAAGGGCTATAAGAGGCCTCCGTGTCCCAGTGTCGGGTACCTGATAGAGAGAACGGACGCTGGGCTGGAACACAGGTCGTGTACTGAGGAGGAAGCAGCGTAGCAGAGGCTGTGGATACGACGCCATCTGGGCCAGAATCCCCGTCACCAGCAGGTTCACCTCCACGGAGTTCTCCAGCATGTTCTCCAGGCGGGACAGCAGCACACTGACGAAGGGACCTAATGAATGGAGTGAACAAAGTGAGTCCTCTGCTGGCCACCTAAAGAAAGTTCTGGCACCTTCATGTCTCCATGTTTTAGAACGTTAAGAAATTATATGCTTTGGGTTTCATTTTTAATATACTTCATGCAATAACAATGACAATGACAAAAACTACCTTGAACAGGAAAATGTATGAAAACCCTTTGAAATTACCTTCATATTTACATTGATTACTAATATCATGCAGAATCTAAATAAACTAATAACACATTATTATTAATAATACTAATTATTACCGATACTTAATAATTAATAATTAGTCTTAATAACATTTTTCATTTTTTGCAGAATTTGCAGTAACCTCTCATCTTGATCATCTCATCTCATGATGAATGGACCATAATAAATGGTCAAAAATACTTGTTTTATTAACGTTTACTGCAAGTTTAGAACATTCTTTCCTTGTCCGTAAAGTTACCATTTTAGATCCAACCTAACACCCACAGTGTGTAGTTCTTCATAGCATTTGTCTGAAGGCTAACCCACCTGTAAACGGGACATTACGCTTCCTCCTGTCACTGTCCCTCTGCTCTAATCCTTCGTTCCTCTCTTCCTCTTCTTCATAATCTTCATTACAAAATGAACTGAAGTCCACTTCCTCCTCTTCATCATGCAGGAGGGTAGTTAGCCGCTGAAAATGATCTTCGTCTTCCACCACGCTCTCTTCATCGCCTCCCAAAGTGTGGATGAGTTGGAGACACTGGGAAATGAAGTCCTGCTCCTGGATCTTGGATGGCTCCTGCTCTTGCAAAGCAAGTTTATTGCGCAAGTGTTCCAGCTCTTCCTCAGCAATATGTCCGTTTAATACCTGTAAAAATTCCTCTGGCTCCTGATTCCTTCTATTATTGCTAGACTCCAAAGAACTCTCAAGGCCTGGTTTTGTGTTGTTTGTGTGGTTCATTCTGTTATTGTGCATTTGCATATTATTGAGTGTGTGGTTCGTTTCGTTTTGCATGTGGAAGCGAGAACGTACGTGATTCTGATTCCGGTGCGCATTTTTTAAGCATGTCCTACGATCATCTTTCATATCTTTCTGCGCAATAAGATTATAAACCAAGACGTCGTCTTGGAAATCCGACTCCTCGATATAAGAACCCCGGATTAGCATGATGGCACTTTTACGCATCTCCTGGATGTGTTTTGGAGGCTCGTCCGGGATAGGGCGCTCAGGAATATGCGAATTCTCAGAGATCTGCTGGTTGTCCTCTCTGTCTGGAGCGGCATCGTAACTATCGTCCCATTCCAGCTCCAGCAGGGTCCCGCCCCGCTCTCGCTCACAGGTCGAACTGGTATCAGATGGGGGTTGTGGGGTAGGAGGCTGGGGTAGAGGAGTGCTGAGAGGAGGATCTCTCTCTTCATCTTTTCCTCTCTCCTCCCCTTGCTCGTCCAACTCCAACTCCTCCCCCAGGTACTCTTCAGGTGTGGGGTTAAGTCCATCGTAAGGTGCAGACCATGCCCGACATGCCTGGACGCTGGTGCTGATGATGCTGCGGGCATCGTTCAGGTACTGGAGGTAGTTTTTGTCCATCACGGGCTCTGAGTTCATCACACGTGAGTGTCCCCCACCGTCCCCACCTGAGAAAAGGTCTTCAAGTCCTGGAAGGAAAGGCAGAATTATAGTTTATACAGTATTAGAACCCATACTGCAGTCAGTTAGTCTTATAATCTACAGTTATGAATGTAAACCCACTACCAAACCAATATCAACATTATATTGTATTACTAGTCATTTGCACGTCAATTAAGCATGTTACCTAGAAAGTGTAGGTGGAGGCGTTATTATCATTATACGAAAAGTTATGTTTGTACATACAGTTCTTTCATTTTGCTATTTATCCTGACAATTTTTTGGCAATGTTTGACTTGGAAACAAAGGTAACAAAGGTAAAAACTGCAGCCGTTAATGTGAACCAAACAAGAGACGCGCTGACGCCACGTTTTCCCCTCCGATACCGATACCCCATCCATAAGTAACTCATCCCATAGTTTTCGAAATATCAACACTGTCCCAACTCCAGAATGTTCGGTCTGATCAGGAATGGTGTGCTTGTATACAGCTTTCTGATCCGACGTATGGTTTCGGGAAAAAAAACATTAAATTCCGATTTTTTTCCCATTAGGAATGAATGGAATGGAAAAGTGCATGCCCATCTGCTGTACTTCTGCACCATTTCACATACACTACCTCAAGGCAGATACCCAAGCCATAATTCAATCTTGGTCCGATCCACACTAGTCTGCTAGAGTCCCGTTCATTTTTTGTCCCCACTCAAACCCTATTGTTTCCTGTAACCTATAGCTACCAAACTGCATGTACCAATTTAGGGCAGATCCCCAAACTCTAATCCACAGCTATACTGACCCGCACTCCTCTATGTGTTGTTTATTTATCTCTTGTTCTTCACATACACTCCCATACACTGTGCATATTCTTCAGGAGTTTACTATATATATATATAAATAGTTAACAATTTAATGATTAGTTTAATTATTGTGTTTATTTAATACATATAATTATGATATAATGCCAAAGTCAGTGACCACAGCAAGACAACGACCCTAAGTACACTGCTGAGGATATTAGTACATACTTACAAACAAACAACCTGTTGATGTTCTCAGAATAATGAACTGGTCACTCAAGAGCCCAGACCTCAGCATCACTGAACAAGTTTGGGATTACTTGGATTATGAAAACAGGTTGCTGCTATGAATGCCATCTTACCCATGTTCCCCTTCAGCAGGCCCTCAGTGACCTTGGACCAGAGGATGTAGTCTGGTTTGGGGGGCTGCGTTGGTGAGGAGCAGGGTTTGGGGATGAAGAAGGAAGGAGTGAGAGAGAGGAGTGCAGCAGCGCTGGAGGAGTAGCAGTCTCTCTCTCTTAGTCTGCGTTGCTCACTACTCAGCAGGTGAGTGCATGGAATCAGATACCTGTGAGAAGGGAAGGCAGAAGGCAGAACCACAGTATGAAGAAAAAAAGAAGACAATAAGGAAGAAAATCTTGAGTCTGATCAAATGAACAGAGTTGTGTTTGATTTGGGTGCATGAGAGCAAGAAATACCTTTGATTAATTTAAACTGCAAATAATAACCAGTACGATAAAAGTTGTAGAGATGTTGACCGTTTTCAGGTCAACATAACTGGGGTAGTATAGTAACTCCAGGTGGCTGATGTGGTATTTCAAATGGTTGTGTGGTGATTGTTAGGCAGTTGCTAGTTCATTGCCAGAGTATTAACAGTGTGTTGCTAGAGTGTAGCTATGTGGTTGCATCTGAGATGTTTGCTACTGTGTTACTGGTGGTTCCCCTTTTAACCCACGTGGTTGCTGAGGTGTTGCGTGGTGGCTTGCAATGTTACCCAGGTGGTTGCTAAAGTGCTGCTAAGTCTCTGCTATGGCATCCCTGCTGGTAGCCCTTTTCCATGCAAGCTCACTAGTGAGTGGATGGATTGATGGAGCTATGAAGTGGAAAAGATGGTGAAGAAGGAAACTGAAGTGTTTACCTGAGAATGAGCTGCAGCATGACGTCCTCACAGTACAGACTAATCAGAGTGCGGAACAGAGCCAGAGATACTGTACCCAACTACAGGACACAGGGAAAAAGACAAAGGAGCACAATATAATACCATTAAAACCAAATGTAAATAATTTAGGCAAAATAATGCAGCGGCTGCATTTTCTTTGGCGGATGTCTATTTAAGAGAGGAGACCACACTGAATTCAGAACAGTCGGTTTTGTTTCCATTGCAAGTCTGTACAGCCAGCTTTTCCCGGAGCTTTAAATCCTGATGTAAAATGAATGTTTGGCTCCAGGAAGGCAGACTCCTGCCCTGGGGGTGGTGGTTGTAATGGCCTTATGGACTGTCATAATTGAAGTTTTGGTGGTAGTAGTACAGCTTACGCTGAAACCCAACTAATAACAAGGAAAAATAATAGAACTAACAGAAAACAAGAAAATAAAACAAATTGCAAGATGGCCAAACTTTAATTATGTCATCAAAGGTTTGTGGACCATCCGATAACTAGCTCCATTTGGGAACAGGTAATCTGAGTAAATTATAGGCTCCTATTTTGTTTTTCAAACATTGCAATATTTATGTCGGTCCTGCTGCACAGCTTGAACTGCTCACATTGAAAACGAGCTGTGCAAATCAGTTTTCCATCATACGACCATTTAGGGATGCACAATGATACTATCATGTTGTGTCAACCATTTGGCATTTTGGAATGTCTTCCAAAGAGACACTGCCTGGATTAATGAACACTCCCTGGATGCCTTGGGATAATTTATGATGATTACAATTCAAAACTAAGAATTCATTGCCTCAAAACCAAAATGTTAATGAAATTAAAATGGCTGTAACACATGTCATATCAGTACCTGATGTTTGCTAAAAAGACAAATATTGGTACTGAAGAGGTTAGATTTGCCTGATATTTCATATTGATATTTGATTATGTGTTTATTGTCTAATGGAAGAGCAGATATCTAGGTGACCCTGGGGTCCTGTTCTGAAATGTCTACATTCTACATTCATTTTATGGAAATATCTGTTATAATTCTCTTTAATACAAATCCAATTTCTACATTTTCTAATATTTATGTATACAAATTGACAGGTACAGGAAAAGCCTAGCTGCACAGAAGACTCCACATTAAAAATCTGGGAAAATAATTTATTATAAAGCTAGAAATAAACAACAAAAATTAAAAAAAGAAAAAAAAAAAAGAAATAGAAAATTAAGAAAAGAGCGAAAAGGTTCTGTTTTTTAGGCCACTATTCAAATTAATGCAAATTTGCGATGCTGGTCATGTTTTGGCCTTTGTACTAAGATTTTTCAGACTTATTCCTTTAACTGAAGCTCATGCTCAGACAGCTCTCAGTTGGATTTACTCTACTCATCAGGGGCTTTTGCACATTGTGGAGTTCATGCTAGTTTGAGTGCACAGTGTCAAAAAGGATACATCCCAAAAACCAAGAAATTCTGAAATGTGTTACAGTATTGCAAAGATTCTATTCTTTCTTTTACTTGATTGTTATATTGATAATAAAAAACAATGTATTTGTTTAAAAAGAAAGCCTTTACACTAGAGGTCTCACATGATTGGCCCACATTGCCCATGCTGGCGTATTATATGGTGAAACACACGCATACACAAACCTGAAAGGGTGTGTTGATTCTGCTGACTAGAGTATCGAGGATGTTTACGTTGTCGTGGCGATGTGTAAGGATGAAGATGAGGAAGGTCTGGAGGAGGGCGGTGTCCGAAATGCTCCGCAAAAACAACTCCAGATACGCAGTTGTCGTCATCACTTCCTCCAGAGTCAGCTGCACACAGCACACACATAAACCAAACGGCCAAAACCTGTGTATGTGTGTGTGTGTGTGTGTGTGTGTGTGTGTGTGTGTGTGTGTGTGTGTTACATAAAACACAGAACAATTAAACACACAATCCCACCTTATGTAATGCAGGAGCCATGACGGGCACAAGGAAACCGTTATAGATGTACCCAAGCAGCTGATCTCTGATAGAGGGGTGGGCCACCTAAACACACACACACACACACACACACACACACACACACGCACACACACACACAATCTGGTTTATCTTGCTCTTTATGCGAGTTCTCAATGTCGTCTTAAGTTAAATCTTAAATGTGTTCATAAGAAAAAGTCTACATCAGATTCATGGTGTGTCTTAAACTGCAGAACTGTTCACAACTTTGTGCTCTTTAGTGCATAAAGGATCTGTTTTTAGCTAAATAAGAAAACGCTGGTGAGCATCATAATCCTCGTGAAAAGCGGGTTTTAAAGGAAATTTCTTTGCCTTTCTTAGCCTGATGCCTGTTTGACTTTTATCAGAGGATCCACGACTCTAAACCTTCCCCTGTCCCTATATGTATGTCTCACCTTGCACACGGTGCTGCAGAAGTGTAGAGAGTTGAGGAACTGGATGAGTGCAGGAACCTGCATCCAATCCGCCTGCTCTAAACAGTGCCATCCTTCACTGTACACCTCTAGCTTCGCTGGGAGCCAAGAATATAGACCACTCAGCCCTGTAGCCAACACCTACACACACACACACACACACACACATTAGAAAAACAAAAGATGCACTCATTATTTCTAAGCATATATATAAATATATAATTTTTACTGAACTATGTTTTTTCCTTTAACATTTCCCATCATATATATATATATATATATACCACTTCATTTATATTCATTTACACTGTTTTACTGCTTTTGTTACTGTGCCTTCAAATATGTAAGATATTTAGATACGTAAATGATCTTTTTGGTACGGTGGCCAAGAAATGCAAAACAAATAAACATTTCAGGAAACAAAACTGCAAAAATAAAAACAACTTTACAAGACGTGAAACACTTTTACTAGTACCGAAACAGTTCTACAAACTGCGAATTCCGACAGAAAGGGTAGGTCTAACACACAGGAAGTGCTTGTCAATCAAACTGTTTCGTGGTGGTAGAGTGAGTGGAGTTTGGGGTGGTCACGACGCTAAAGCATGATTTGTCCATTTTGTGGCACCTATTTTAGCCAACTGGCATGCTTTTTTTTCTCCTGTGGAAGGTCTTTAGAGTTTTTAAAAGAGCAGACGGAAGAAAGAGGCGAAAAGACGACATCTAAACCACTTGGAGTTGGTTATAAACCCCAGGTTATCCACTATAGCTAGAGTTACAGCCCACTTACTTCTCCGAGTGGTTTAGATGTCACCTGTTCATCTCTTTCTTTAAAACTGTTTGATTGACAAGGGTCCCCAACAAGCACTTCCTGTGTGTAAGACCTACCCCTTCCGTCAGAATTTGCAGTTTGTAAAACTGTTTCGGTACTGGTAAAAGTGTTTCACATCTTGTAAAATTGTTTTTGCTTTTGTAATTTTGTTTTCTTGAATGTAATTTTGTTTCGTTTGTAAATTAGTTTTTATTTTTGCAATATTGTTTCCTGAAATGTTTTGTTTTGAACTTCTCGGCCACCGTACTTTTGTGAGCAGGGTCTAAACTTCTATATAATCTATGTAAAGGTATTGATTTTTGTGACAACAAAAAAAACCCCCAATGAATTCAAACCAGCCTGTAAATTAACATACATGGAGTTATATGTCTGAGTGATCTTGTAATCCCGCTCACACTAGAATTTGCCCCACTCCCACCAAAAATGGCAATATATGACCTGCTCCTGCCCACAACATGACCGTTCAGCTGCAGTCCCATACGAGTGTAAATGACATCCAATATTTGACATACTCTAGTCATAAATAAATGATTTTCTCCTGAAATAATCAGGACTGGAATGACTGCTATATCAGACATGCCTCTTTAACTGTGCTGTACTGGCCTTACTTTTGAAGCACTTCCCACAGCTGATGCTGACTGGCCATCTAAAACCTCCACCATTTCTGTAGTGCAGTAACACACTTCATGGGTTGTTTGCGTGATCAGCTGGTTCATAGCTATTTAGAATGAGTTTATCACTTTCTTATTGATTACTTATCTGGTCTTCCCCGTACGTTAAGGTACCAATGATTGCATGATTATTATCATTTTATACAGACTATTTATTAATTTGCAGGATTTTTCTACATGTATATGTTGTCCTGCTCCCACGTGTACTGAACTGCCCACTCCCATGGACAACAATAAAATTTAGTCCCACACCACAAGATATTGTGGTGGGACCCGCGGGTCACTTGGGAAAGCTGATCTCTTCAGGGTACGCCTTGTCTGTCAGTCTGTCAGTGTTTGCATACTGCATTAAACTCTTTTATTTCAAGAAAGTGAGAAATGTTTTCCACGTTATGGGCCCTTTGAATATTCATTAGCACTGAATCTCATACATGTATGAATGTATGTACTACAGTTACAATTATATTTCTACAGTACTATTTACAAAATGATTGAAACTTATTTAGTAGCTATGAGCTTATGATGGAAATGGCTTGATCTCCTATAAAATACGTTACTCAGCACCACCTATTAAATGTGTTACATCAGCACTTAGCAATTAGAATGCATGAAGTCTCTCAAGAAAGGCATTGTATTAACATCAACCCACCTGATTCACACTCTGTTATTATGAACGTTAACTGTAGGAAATAACATAATTACATAATAACATAATTGTGACTGGCCTAATAACAATTATTTTTTATATATTTAGGAATTATTATTATATATTTGACCAAGTATGTATTTTATGAATTATGTACAGTGATTCCATCCACCAATATTCTGGTTTGACTCTATTATTCTATACATATTATTATTATTATTATTATTACCAGCATTCCCTCACACATGGTCCTGTCTGCACGTGGATTTATTTGGGTCAGGGACATCAAGGGCAAAATAATCCCCACGATAAAAAGCACTCAGTTTCTCAACTGCTGAAATCCCGTGACTGGGATTAAAATCCAGCTCGGATTAGGAGGGGGAGAGGAGGAGAGGAGGAAGCTGCCATGTTGCCATGTTGTTTTGTTTTTGTGATGAAATGTTTGCAGGTCACCAGTCTGTGTGTGTGTGTGTGTGTGTGTGTGTGTGTGTGTGTGTGTGTGTGCTGTCAGTCCTAACTGGGTGGGCACAGAGTTTGCTGGAATGTTATGGCACCAGGCCAGTGATTGTATTGAATCCCACAACATCTCTCTCACTCACTCTCATTCTCTCTCTCTCTCTCTCTCTCTCTCTCCCTCTCTCATTCTCTCTCTCTCTCTCTCTCTCACTCTCATTCTCTTTCTCTCTCTCTCTCCCTATCTCATTCTCTCTCTCACACTCACTCTCATTCTCTCTCTCTCTCATTCTCTCTCTCTCTCTCATTCTTCCTCTCTCTTTCTCTCTCTCTCTCTCTCTCTCTCTCTCTCTCATTCTTTCTCTCATTCTTTTCTCTTGTGCAGATTTTTGCTAACACTTAATTACCTACACACCGTTACATAGTCTGTTAATAATAGAGAAAAAATTAATATCATTATTATTATATATCCATAAGCAGCATTAAAACACTTGAGTGGAGTTAATGTGTATGGCCATACATGTATATTTCACCTCGGCTTTGAATGTGTTTCAACTAAGCCAATTTTAAAACTGGCCTGTTTTATAATTATTAATACCGCGTTCTTAACGGTTGGTGGTCACTGAGGAAGTTACATCATCGCTTTCTCAGCTCACCGACTTTGACCCAACAAATGGTTGACACAACAGGGTGTCTAAGTAATCAGAGTATAAGCCATTCACTATTCTCTCTCTCTGTCTCTCTCCCTGTCTCTCTCTCTCTCTCTCTCTCAGGGAATGACTGGACGTCACAGTGGACACCTCCTCCCTTTCCTCTTTCCTGTGTAATTATATTAGCACCGTTGCATAACAGCTTATCAGCTCAGGCTTTCCAGCATCACCAGTCACACAGCCTGCACTCCAATAAACACTTCATCAAGCAATCGCCGTTAGCGCAGGAGCATTTAAACCAGAACTCAGTGGCACAAGAAAACTTGCAGCCAGGCGTTCCACAATAACAGCTTTGAGACTCAGACTTGTGGCTCAATATGAAGTTGGATAAGAAGGCTTCTTAAAGAGGCAGCTGCAGGATGAAAGAGCTCTGGATACTTTAGATGGGACAATACAGTCAGTCAGATGAGGCTAAATGTGGCACATTATGCTAAGTGATGTGTAATATTGTTGTTTAAAAAACAAGTAAACAGTGGACGCTTTCATACGGCATATTTAAAGGGCCCATATTCTTTGACTTGTATTCTATTTTTCCATTCATAACATTTGAGTGGTTTTGTTTGTTCCAGTGGTCAATAATTCTCATTCATGAATATAATATTCATTTTTAAGTGACCATTTTCCAACATCTCTTCATCCCTTACAATTAAACTGTATGTGCCTTTAAGACTGACATGAGATAAATGTGTAACTCTGTTCTGATTGGCTGCCCTATTTAAAATGTACTCTGTGGTGATACACCGCTTAGAACTTCAGCCTCATGGGCAGGGCTAAACTGCTAATGTGTTGGTGACTGTGATCATAACAAACAAACCTTGTATTTCATAAAAACAAGGAAAATTATTTTTTTTCATGCTACAAGCCCTTTAAAGGAGCAGTGTGTGAGATTTAGGGAGAGCTGTTAGTAGAAACGGAATATAATATGTACTATATTTACTATATTAATATTACTGCTCCTCCTTATGCTGACCTTACACCAAACGATTTTCAAGCGATTTTACTGACAAATTTCCAAAGTCGGAACAAAATCATGAGAGTCTTGCTAGAGTTGCGTCGCGCTCGCGTCATCTCGATCGTTAAGTGTAAGGTGGTCAGGATTGCAGTTTTAAGTCAGTCTGTTTCTCGTCCTGGCGTTCCGATAAAATTAACCGGGTTTAATATGATCGTAAGTCGTAGGTCTTGGCTCACGCAAACAGTGACGTGAACATTGTCGACAACCAATAGGAGAGCTCTTTTCAGCTCCAAACGGGAAGCCGCGAGCCAAGTACAGGAATGTCTGCCGGAGATTCGACATGAAGGGGAGTCTGACTAGGGCTCGGAAACCGCGGTTCTCCTGGACTGTTCAAAAGGAGGAGAAGCTGGTGGAGCTGTGGAGTGAACAAGAGTGCCTCTTTGACGTATCTTCCCATTTCTACCACGACAGAGTGGAAAAGGAAAAAAGGTGGACAGAAATTGCTGAAGGCCTCGAAATCCCCGGGGCTAACGCGAGCCCGAGTCATGGGCCCGAGACGTCACAAACGTAAACACATCCAACAGTTCATTAATGCGCAGAAATGCGCAGTAAACAGTCCGATTCTAAATCACGCACGTTTTAAAGCTATTTTCATGTTATCCTATCTTGTAACGAAGGGTAGTTATGCTATGCTAAAGCTAACTAGCTAGCTAGCTAAAACACTGCTGAACGGGGCTACAGTGTTTACATTTAGCCTACCAGCGAACATGATGGGAAATAAGCTCAAAATCTAGTTGTAGTCTTGTAAATAGTGACTCTGCAAGATTCCCAGTCTTTGCAAAATCATGGCCTGTGATTAGTCTGTGACTAAAAGTCTGTGACTTGTCTTTAGATGTGAGAAGGTGTCAGACTTTAGTCTATTAAATGTATTTTCAGTCTTTTCAAAGTCTTCTAGTGTATGGTTAGCATTATTAAACCTGCAGGGCTGAGGTCAATTTGCCAACTTCTTGCTTGTTTTTTTCCTGTTCCACCTTAAATGGCACAGCATTTAAGTTCTGGTCCTGGTATTCAGCTTCTTATTCACCAGATTCTTGTTCGGTTTCTACCATTCCACCTTAAATGAAACATTCAAACAAGAAGCCGTAGCGGTTCTCGACCACGTTAACTGGCAAAAGGTACCTGGTAGAGAGTCTGGCAATGCCAGATGAACCAGATAGCAAACTGTGAGTCTAAATCATCACATATTTGTCTCACAATAAGCAATAAATAATCAACTTGTTTGTATGAACATTTCAGTCCATGTGACTTTAGACCAAAGATATCAGTACAGTAAGGAAGCCACTCCCACTCACCGGGCAGAAGTAGGTGTTCTGGGCGATGTGATCAGCCACCACAGCGTTGCGTGCCGACAGAGCCATGATGAGTGTGAGTGCATCCCTGGCCTGCGCTCCCACTGGCCCGTCCCGGTGGACGAAGGGTACCAGCAGCGAAAAGAGCAGGAAGTTAGCGGCTCCCTGGTCCTGACTGCTGTGGAAGAAAAGTTCCAGCACGGAGGCGTCCCGCGCCAGCACGAGGCACAGCTGATGCAGCAGCCGCACCAGTTCCGCCTCCACCGCCGGGCCTGTGGGCCCTGTTGCTGAGTTTCTGCTGGTCCCCACAGCACAGGGGCTGGAGCAAGCAGACAGCAGCATCATGAGGGGCCTGAGGATGGGCTTGTGGTGCAGCAGAGGCTGCTGCGCTTGGCCCACCAGCATCTCGTACATGCGCAGCTGCTCCAGCTTCATGTCGTCGGTGAACTCGCGCCGCAGACTCCACAGAAACAGCTTCTCCATCACGTTCTCCACCACCACAAACTCCAGAATGGGGCCCATGGCTCCACCTACACCACACTCTTCCTCCATCAGAAGGAAGAGCATGTGCTCCACATAATTCTGCACGGCGCTTGCCTCGTCACCAGGGATTGGGCCCAGGCGGCAGGCCGGGAGGCCAACACTACCGTTATTCCGAGTGGGGTCGTGCTTTTCCAGGATCCGTAAAACCTTTGAAAGAGAGGAAAACACTCAGATTTAACCCTTAACATCATATAAGGTTCTTCACTCTTGTATAGCTACATAACTTCATAGTACTCATAGTAGTTATTAAAATATTGCAGCAGTTACTGAACAATAATGGTGCGTTCACATGTTAACGGAAGACGGAAGATGGCAAACCGGACATTTCATTGTTTTCAATAGTGCTGCAACAGAAAACTGTAAGCAGAGCAGGTATTATGTGGGTGGTGGATCATTCTCAGCACTCCAGGGACACTGATGTGGTGGCGGCATGTTATGGTGGTGGTGGTGCTATCCAGCTAACAATGTTCTGAGGGCAGCGCAGATGAGCTATTGTCTCTGATCTACAAGGTGGACCAACAAGGTAGGAGTGTCCAATAGAGTGGACAATGAGTGGACACAATGTTTAAACACTCCAGCAGCACTGCTGTGTCTGATCCACTCACACCAGCACGTCAGTGTCACTGCAGTGCTGAGAATGATCCACCACCCACATAATACCTGCTCTGTGGTGGTCATGTGGGGGTCCTGACCTTTGAAGAACAGGATAAAAGGGGTCTATCAAAGTACAAAGAGAAACGTATGGACTACAGTCTGTAATTGTGGAACTACAAAGTTGTCTTTAAATTGCTACTATACTGATACCAATAACTTGATTTTGATGCAAATTCCTGAAAAACAAACTAAGTGGGTGTGGCTTAAAACTGAGTGTGAGGTACTGGAAGTGACTTTATTCACTGACTAGAATGGATCAAGAAGCTCTATGGCTTCATACAGGAACTTGTACACATAATACCTGTAACATTGGCAGCCAGTCATAAGCCCACCTTTTGGAACAAGCATGCTTTCTGCTTCACAGATTCTAAGACCAACTACATATGAAGTTTAAAATCAAAATGACCTGGAATTTTTCAAGACTCAGTCAGAACCAGAAAAATATTGAACTTGGATATCTGGCCCTAAAAGTTCAAAGCAAAAAATCACTCTCAGATTTTTTCTCAGATCACGCTCAGAACCTATAAATACACTTGGAAAGTTTTCAGACGTAAAATAAGAGGTATTTTATTATGATTTGAAGATGATAAAATGTGGCTATCATATATAAACCACCAGAATAAATGGAAAAAAGGATATGGGGACTCAGAATGGTCAATACTGAATGTAAACAGAATGTACAAGTAATTCATGAAGTCATGCAGATTCAGCTTTTACGTAATTCTAAAATGTCTATTGTGCAATATATAAGTTCACCAGACAAAATTAGCCAGCATGTGTGTTTAAGGTGGTAGTAACTTCAGGCTCCTGCAGATGGCACTGCACGAGGATGACGGGGGTATGAATACCTGCGGGGTGTGAGAGACGGGATTCATAGATTGAGAAGAGGTGGTACAGTGCGGTGAATGTCTTGTTCCATGTGTGGAAAATGGCTCCAAAGCAGATGTTAAGGATTGGCTAAAAGGAGTGACTGCATTTGAGTGTACCAAAGACCATAGTGTGAAGGAAGTAGCTGAATCTGCAGGTGTATGGAAGCATACGGTCACACGGGTCTACCAGCAGTGGCTAAAATCCCAGTCTACAGGGAATTCTCCTCAGAATTGTGCCAGGGAAGGCATCCACCAAATCCGGCCCAACAGCACAATTCTTTGATGCAAGTGTGGCTGAACATTGATGTTGCCTACATCCAGAAACTTGTCCAGTCCAATCTCAGCTGTTATTACACACTATTAGGTACTAGGTATTTTAGGTATTAGGTATTTTAGTCACAGTCCGGTGAGCTTATATACTATGTAATACACAATACTGGATGGAAAGATGTAGATGAAATGAAAGTATCGGCTGATAGACATTTTGATAAATGACAGTATAATAGAAAACATGTAAATAAACTCCACCAGGTGACTTGATGAATGAAAGAGTACCTGTGCCCAGTGGTTTTTGAAGACTATCATGCATGTCTCAGGATCCACACCCCTAAGGTTCAGGGCCCGGCCCCTGCTACCAACGGAGACCACAGACGCCATCATCCTGCTTGCGTGTGTGAGGAGCTACACCATAATGAACCTCAGACAGACCGCTGGATCGGTTCCATTACAGTCGAACGGCAGCAGCAAGGCCAGATATGGAGGGAACGTGTTACTAATAATAGAGGGGGAAAAAGCGAAGGAAGTGTTAAACGAGGAGGTACAATAGAAACCTCCCAACACAGTATTACTCCAGACATACTCACATACTACTGTACGTTACATATCATGTTTATAGTAGCAACCAAATATGAGCCTTAATGACTGCACATTAAGCCTAGTGGTAAAGGACTACTCCAATCTTATTCAGCTCCATCTCCATCTGCTGTACCTCTGTCATACGGTTGATCACAAAGGACAAAGTTTTTAGCATTCCTGATTGTTTAACAAAGCAGTCAATCAAGCAACTGCACATTGGCTACTAAGGGTGAACAGCCTTTCTGTTCTTCTCTAAGTACAGGGACAGTCCTGTCTGGTAACTGACCTTATGCTACAGACAGATTGTGCTTCATGTGACCGAGGACCTGAGCTAATGCAGTGGAAAGGGCCCCGACTGATTTCAGGTTGACTTTTGTGTTTTTTGCTAACGTTGTGCTTTTTGATTCTAAAGGTTTTCTTGGATCTGAGCCTGACTTCCTGGCTGTTCGTCTGCAGACGCTGAGGCTCTTCCCTCCAGGGCGGAGGTCCCAGGCTCCGACATTCCCAACATTCCACAGTATTCCCCGGAATTCCTACCTCAACAAAGCCATGGCTGCAGGTGGAGTCCAGTTCTGGAAAAGAGAAAGAGAGACAGATTGAGAGATTTATATGCATGTAATTACACAGAAAAGCTGCATATTTTTATTATGGGGAATATATATTGTTATCTGACGGTATATTCTTCTTCTTCTTCTTTTTCTTGGTACACATTTTTTGTCCACTAACTAGTTGTGCAGTTTTCAAGATATCGACACCGTTCTAACTCCAAAATGTTCAGTCTGATCAGGAATGGTGTGCTTGTACACAGATTTTTGATCGGATGCATGGTTTCCGCGTAGCAACAGATTTTTTCAGAATTTTGTCCCATTTAGAATGAATGGGATGGAAAAGTGCATGGCCATCTACTGTACTTCTGCTCAACCCAGAGACACTGTTTATGATACAGCATCTCAGGACAGACCCCCAAACCTGAATTCAGTGTTGGCTCGACCCCCACTCGTCTGTTTGCCTATAGAGTCCCATTCATTTTCTGCCCCACCTAAACCCTACTGTCTCCACTGACCAGCAGCCACCAAACTTCATGTACTCACTCAGGATAGATTCCCAAACTCCTCCATGTGTCATTTATTCATCCCTTGTTCCTCCCATAGCAACCACAGCCTAGCAGGAAGTGGAACCATTTAAGCTGCGAAACGTTCCGCGTTTCCCTCAGAAAATGCACTTTTCAAGTCCTCTATATGGGAGTAGCTCTATATGCAGATCAGAGATAATTGTAAGTGTAACCAGAACGAATACTACAGTGGTCTCCAGTCTTCATCTACTGCATCTGTGGAAATGGGCAGCTGAATTCAACACCTTCGCAACTGCTTGTATTATAAGTGAGTTATAATGAGGGCAGTAATATAAGCATATATAAGCTCACCAGACAAAACATTAATCACCTTGCTTGTTTAAGGTGGTAGTAACTTTAGGCTCCTGCAGGGCTGTGAGTGGGTGTGAGTGACTTCATAGATTGAGAAGAGGTGGTACAGTGGAGTGAATGTCTCATTCCATGTGTGGAAAATGGCTCCATAGCAGATGTTAATGATTGGCTAAAAGGAGTGACTGCATTTGGGTGTGCCAAACACCACAGTGTGAAGGAAGTAGCTGAATCTGCAGGCATATGGAAGCGTACGGTCATACGGGTTTACCAGCAGTGGCCAAACTCCTAGTCTACAGGGAGTTCTCCTCGGAACTGTGCCAGGGAAGACATCCACCAAATCTTCCCAACTGTACAATTCTTTGATGGAAGAGTGTCTGAACATTGATGTGGCCTACATTCAGAAATATGTCTGGTCCATGCCAAATCCAGTCACAGCTGTTATTCGTGCTCGTGAAGGTATTTTAGACACGTTCCGGTCACAGGTTATTTCTGATGTATATATGGCTTTGTATCAGGGCCAATGGGCAGACGGCAGAAAGTGAATGTTTGTTGTTGTTTAATCTCTGGGTTGGGGGGTGGGGGGGTTGGGTTTATGACAAACAACAAATCCATCAATCTATGGACTAATCTGTGTGTGTCTCTCTCTCACATAAACACACACACACAGAGGGAGAGAGAGAGAGAGAGAGACGCAGTGATCTGCCCTGATTTCCTGGTATAAAGAGGATTGTGTTTCTGCTTTTGCTCTGAGGGAAAGTAAGTTTGAGCAACAGCAACTGGGAAAAACTCATTTCAACATGAAATCCACACATAAAAACCTTCTTTTAGTCACTTTGAAAGTCAATAATTTTTATATTTTACAATTCATCATATTGGTTAATTATATGTTGGAAAACAATTATACTGTTATCTGTGATATATTATTATTTTTATTCTTATTTTTCTCCCATTTCATCACCACATAACTCCGGTATGACTGTGTGATGTGGGCTTGTATACAACTTTTTGATCGGATGTACAGATTCTGTGTAGGAAGGAATTTTTCCGGATTTTTTTCCCATAGACAATGAAAAGGATGGAAAATGCCTGCCTATCTACCCTACTTCCGCTCAACCTAGAAAAAACATTTCGGATACACTGTTCTCATCTCAAGGCACACTCCAAAGCAGGAATTCAGAGTTGGTTTGACCCACATCCGTCTTTTTGTCCCTTTTTTTGCCTATAGAGTCCCATTAATTTTGGACCCACCTAAACCCTACTGTTTCCTTTACCCGAGAGCCACCAAAATTCAAGTGCTCATTAATGGCAGGTTGCCAAAAACTAATCCACGGCCATACTGACCCGCACTCCAATATGTTTCATTTATTCATCCCTTGTTCCTCCCATTCATTTTTGCCCCAAACAAACACTTTTGTGTCCTTCAACTGACAGTCTCCAAACTGCATGTACTCTCTCAGGGCAGATCCCCACACTCTTATCCACAGTACTACTAACCCGCACTCCTCTGTCTCGTTTAGTCATCCCTCGTTCCTCAAGAATATTCTGAGGCAAATGTCTACTGATACTGCTATGTTTCTGATCTCAATGTGCACCCATTTTTTGCAAGCCCACTTTGTTTTTGTAAATGTACTTATTAAAGTTACAGAGCTAAACAGCATTATACATGTGTGCATTTCTTTGGCTGTGTTTAGTCGTGGCCGTGTATATCTAATAGCCCCAGTTTCAGTTCCTAATCTAACACACCTGATCCAGCTAATCGAGGGCTAAGACGTATCTGAACATTACAGTCAGGTGTGTAAGATTAGGGCAGGAATGTAAGATTTGGGTACAGTTCTGTGCAAAAAGCGGTGCCAGGATAATAAAGCTGAAAATAAGTATTTAAATAAGATCAGAGGCCAATTACCCAAAAACGTCAAGCACTAGATACAGCTTCCTTTCTTTAAGGGGACTCTGCAGAAATCTGCAGGTATTTTCACACCTTTCACGTTCAGTCTTAAAAGTTGAACTGCATTTCCTGAACCCAAACACTGATGTTGTTTCACTTATTTGCCTTTGACTGTTCTCTTCCTTATGCATGTGTATATACATCCATCAGCCATAACATTAAAACCACTTCAATGTATCTACACTCACTGGCCATTTTATCAGCTCCACTGACTACGTAGATGCAACTTGTAGTTCTACAGTTACAGATTGTAGTCCATCTGTTTCTCTGTATACTTTATTACTCAGTTCTTCAATGGTCAGGACCCCCACAGGACCACCACAGAGCAGGTATTATGTGGGTGGTGGATCATTCTCAGCACTGCAGTGACACTGACGTGGTGGTGGTGTGTTAGTGTGTGTTGTGCCGGTGTGAGTGGATCAGACACAGCAGTGCTGCTGGACACCTCAGTGTCACTGCTGGACTGAGAATCATCCACCAACCAAAACTATCCAGCCAGCAGCGTCCTGTGGGCAGCATCCTGTGGGCAGTGACCTGTGGGCACCGTCCTGTGACCAGTGTCCTGTGGCCACTGATGAAGGACTACTGGATGACCAACGCAAACTGTGCAGCAGCAGATGAGCTATCGTCTCTGACTGTACATCTACAAGGTGGACCAGCAAGGTAGGAGTGTCTAATAGAGGGGACAGTGAGTGGACACAGCGTTTATGCACTCCAGCAGCACTGCTATGTGTATACACACACACACTGCTACTCAAATTGCTGTGGGAGCTACTTTTGCTTGTATTTGAAATGTATCATTGTATCAATGTATCACTGAAATAAGTATATTGGAAAAGCAAGGTTTTAAGATACTCATTTCTGGGTATTAAATCAGCTTTGCAATACAATTATTGTTATAACTGTGATAATGCATAGCCGTACAGTTATCAGTCTACAGTTATAAGCCTATCTACCGTCTGTGAATGAGTTATCACGTGGTTCATTATCCATTACATAATGTTATTAGACATTGATTTTCTCAGTGTAAGCTCGTGTGGGGGCAGAGCAGTAATCTAGCAACCATTCCATAAAGTCAATAGTAGCCACAGTTTGTGTCTTTTCGCTGTGATTCCTGGATTATACTCGAATACACAATGTTTTTATATACAGTATATTGTCGCTGTCCAAAGAAAAACAAGTATATCCAAAATGGCAGCTTTACAGGACAGGGCAAAAACTTCATTTAACGTTAATGTAAGTCAATGGAACCAGACTTTTCTCCAAGTGGTTTTGGAACATTTCTGTTGGACCATTCGTCATGAAATGTTCACACAGTGTAAACGGCTGCTGTGTTCAAATGATGCATTAAAGTACTAATTGACAAAAATGGAGATACATGTTTTTCATTGGACACTGACCATATATAACTTTGTGTTCTAGTTTAAACAAGTAATTAAACTCAAATTAGCATATTTTATACTGTCAGTGCCTTAAAAACACAGTCTGAGAGAAACACTCTTTTATACTTTTCCTTGGCATTGTTCTACATAACTAAACTGAGGCTGATATGTAAGTAATTTAGGCATCATTCACAGTGGTGGTGATAATAACACTAAGAGTTATTACATTTTAAAAGCACTTTCACAGAAAGTGGCATGAAATGGTCAGATGTACGCAGCCTGATGTCTGATATATTGTTTTATGACAGATTTGTGATAAAGTTTTGCATTAAAATGTGTTTTACTCCACCTATTTTAACATGTTATGGCAGAGGGATACATAAAGGCAAAATAGTCCCCAAAGAAAACATTTTTTTTTTCAGATATCATCAACATTACAAACTCAGTAGACATGTGCAAGTCCACTGGTGGTTTAGGATAGTAAATAAAGGGGCTATATTTGTGTTGTAGTCGTGGCGACCCCTGGTTCCCATCACCACCAGTGTAACAGGTGACATTACAACATTTATTCATGCTTAAATCATTGTTGTGGACAAAGGTTGAATCCATTGAATCAAAGTTGAATTTTGTGAATAAGTGTTGATATTGCAACATTGTTTCATCCTACTTTTCCATCACTGAATAAACTGAATAGATTGTTTAATTTTTTTTCTTTTTGCACTTTTCTATCCCTCCATCTTCGATTTTAAGATAAGTCATCATAAAACTTGACATAAAGGTTTAACTTGTGATACAAATGCCATATCTGCATTTCACAATAATATCTATTCTGATCGTCAGTTAACATAATCATATCTTTTCTGCTGTTACAATGGGTTTCGGTAATTCAAAGTTTGTTCATAAATTTTACTTTTTAGTTATTTTAGTTGCTGTTTAAACATACATATATTTAGATTAGGTGGTCTTGTGATCAAAACATAATAAAATGCTAATAAAATAATAATGGCAATCATATTTAGAATGTTGAAGCCATTGTGCCGAATGTAAGTTCTTTTTCATTATCATTTAACATAAAATGCTGTTTCAACATTTTTCCCAACACTGAAACAAAAACTGAAGCTATTTCAACCACATTTTGACCGCTGAAGGTCTCAGTCATGTGCCAGCTGGGTAAGACGTCTGAGTCTGTAAGCTTCTCTAGAATGAACCAATTCACACCAAACCGCTCTGAATGAATCTGTCTACATCTCAAGGACTGAATTATACAGGGATTTTAAGAAATTGGTGGAATTCCCCTTCAAAGGGCTGTACATTGTTTCTTATATTTAGTATGTTTGAAAGTTACTCAAACAGTTGCCAAAATAAATGGCAGATTCCTAAAATTGCAATAAACAGGTGCATACACACCGGTACAGCTTATGCTGGGGCTTCATGACCCTGAGTGCCCCTCTCAGTAAAAGAAGGCTAAAGTCATTTACCTTACCTGCACGTCACACTTGTTTTGTTTTCAAGACGAATGGTCACATGTTGCTTGGTGGCTATTTTAAAAAGTGGGTTCACAGTTTTAGAACAGCTCCTCAGTCAACACAGCAGACCAGCACTGGGTCAACAAGTACTGTACTGACATACTGTCCTGGACCTCAACTGGGTTTTTAAGATCGTTAAATAATCGATTAATAGGCTGATGGATTTAGCCTATGGTAGTCTTCAGTATGTTAGTCTTCTACATTAAATTAGATTTACTCTAATTTAGTTTTAGCCTCTGTATTCACAAGCCCAAAGGTACAAACCTGAATATCTACGAATGAGCACCAATAAAACACACACAAAAAGCGATCGTTGGCTTCTTATTCGAATAACCGCACCGAATTTAGCTTTAAAATAGCTTTAGTCTTTGTATCCACAAGCCCAAAGTCGTTTTACCGGAGATAAACCTCAATATTTGCTAATGAGCGCCAATAACACACGAACAAAAGCGATAGTTAACTTCTCATTCGAATAACCGCACCGAATAAGAAGAGCATTTTATCTGAAAAAAGGCGAATAAACGCGACATATTGCAGATTATCCATGTGAAATTTAATCCCGTGGCCATCCAGTCTTACCTGTAGTGAAGGAAAGTCTGAAACATTTCGGGAGACACATCCAAAAGTCCGTTCAGAGGAAGGCCCAACTAATCAACTGAAGAAACTCCGCGTAATTGTGGAATTCCGCCACTTTCGGGTTGAAACAAATTATGTCTCCGCTTATTTGTGCTTGGAGCAGTCTGGTCTGGATCAGGCTTTGCATCAGCCCGGGTTAGTAATCCTCTGGTCACACAAGGTGCGCTGGGACTGACCCGAGCTAAGCCACGCCCCTTTTCACATCCTGACCAGTGAGCGCACAGACCCTGGGAGGCTCTGCTGAGTTATTTGTGACTTTACAAATAGTAGTCTACCCATGGGGGTAACCTTCCCTTTTGGTGCTCAACAGCCAGAACAACTGTCAAGAGAGGAATTTCCCAATTACATTGTCTTATTAAAACACTCATTTGGAGGAATTCCACCAAAATTTCAAAATTTGTGTTCATAGTTCCATTGTTAGGATGTAAACACAGTTATTCAGAGTGCTTTGAAGTTCCAGACCACATTGTGGTGGTGATGGAAACCAGAGGCTTCTACCACGCAAATATAGACATTTTAATTACCATCCAAAACCATCAGTGGAAATACTGTGTCTTTTATATGTAATGTTTAAGATAAATAATGCAAATCTGAACAATATCCGAACATCTGGGGACTGCTTTCCCTTACAGCACCCTGCATGTACCCCCCTGTCATGAATAGATACAAATAAATGGGATATCACTAAACAATGTCTCAGGCAACAGGCAGCATACATGGTTTAATATGATATGATGTAATATGATAGGCAGTTTAATATGATACTAAGCATTTCTTGGGGTGATCACCTGAACCAGAGCTGCTTATAACGTTCAGGTCTACTTGTACTCATACACGTATTTATAGTCACATTGGAGTGGAAAATTAGACCTGTGTGGAGGGACGGGTCATGCAATGCAAAGGAATGAATTAAAAAGAATGAAAGAATGAATGAACTGAAAACATGTTTGCATCATTGTTGTTATGCATATGAACAGCATTAGCTTTATTGCGTGCAGTATAATATCTTGTCTACATTGCAACTATGGGCATGATTTGCATGTCTAAAGACAAACTTTAATCAAGATTTAATCAAATTGCAATGCAAAAGCAGACATAGTCACTCACTCACTCTCTCACTCATCTTCTAAACCGCTTTATCCTTCTGGGCTGCAAGGGGTGCTGGAGCCTATTGGCCCAATTATGAATCCATCCCTTGGAAGGTCTTGGAAGACCTTGTAATGTAATAAATGAGCACTAGAAATCACATCTTTATACAGTGTGTGAAGGAGTTAGGCAATGCAATAAGCCAGGAGAAGTAAAGGAAAATAGGCCATCGGGACTTACACTGCAACTTTTTGTGTTTTCCCTGTTTTATGACACCCAAATTCATCTTGTTACACAAAAATCAGCCCTTTCACATCATGGGCATTTACCTGATGAGCTCTATCGGGTGTGGTTAAAGAAGAGAAAGAAAAACCCCTAAATCTCCTGGGTGGGCCTGTGTTTCACCATGCACTGGTCTTCGACGCCATCTGGTGGACAGTCTGCTCTTTATGTGCTTGCAAAGCACCCAGCAAACACCTGTTGTTCACAACCTGTTTCGTTGTTGTTGATTCAGCATTTGGGGTCAAATGTTTTGGAATATCTTAATAAAGCAATAGTCTTTAGCAAGCGACTTACACATTTGGAGATACTTAATAATGCGACCTAGAATTGGGGGAAACCATTATTTGGAAACCAAAGCAAATGATAATAACTACAACAACAACGATAATAAATGAATAAATGAATCATAGTATTTAAAATAATACATATTATTTAAATAGTGCCTTTTTAAAACTCCATATCACATCGTATCTTGCTGACAAAAGGAATCATCTACCTCTGGATCTAAGTTTAATCCTCAAATAGTATATTATTAGACACGTTATGGAGACACATATGGGGAAAGCACCTGCTGATAAACTGCCCACTGTAAGGGAAAGAGGTGGGAATGGATGGTATATGATTTAATGGCTTCGTTAAGCTTCATTAAGTGGGACTTCTAAGCGAAGCTGTACACACTGTTTTCAATATTTCAACAGCCTGTTTTGAATTTTGTGATGTCACGAAACCCAACATATTTACATTTACTATATCCGCCTATGGCAGTTCAGCTCACTCACACTGAAGCTTCAAGCAGTGTTTCTGCCTGGGCAGCTTTCTGATCAAGGCACAACACAGAACAGCCAATCAGAGCAGAGCTCATTAAAGATAAACTTATAAAGAGAAATTTCACACAATTAAATGCTTGAGATGTAAACAAAGTCATTCAGAGTGGTTTGGTGTGAAATACTCTGTTCTAGAGACATGTACAGATTCAGGGTCATTCACAGTGGTGGTGATAGGAACCAGACATCCACCTCTAAATTTCCCTCTCAGAAATATATTAATAATTTATTTAATAATAATAATAATAATAATAAGAAGAAGAAGAAGAAGAAGAATTGTTATTATTATTATTATTATTATTATTATTATTATTATTATTATTATTATCCATTCATGGTGGAGGGCACTGTAAAGCCAAATAATCCCCAAAGCAAACATTCTTCCCCTGGTTTCCATCACCACCATAGTACAAAGACTTGTCTTTCTCTAAAACGAACCACTTCACGTCAAACCACTCTGAATGACACTTTCTACATCTCAAGCACTGAATTATTCTGAAATGTAAATGTGGTGGAATTGCCCTTTAAAGGGCACGGAAACAAAACAGACCCCATATGTTTCTGGGGAATACGTTTGGAAAATACTTGAAAAAAATAATAATACAAATAAATTATGGACATTTTTATTCAATATACCACACAAACATCATTAGTTAACATCCAAAGATAAATAAATAAAAATATGTAACACGAAGAAAATGTCTATTATGGCCTTTTTAAATAAAGTTATTTCTTGAAAATTGTTAGAAAACGCGTTTTTTCCTATAAACCCTCAGCTGTCAAAATCATCTTTGTTGAGATATGATTCTACTGGAGCTAAACTATCCTGCGCGGGACGTTTTGGATCATCATCATGTCAGAGCTGCACTGAGGAATGATAGGGAGCCCGCTGGATGTCAGTCAGTGATAGCCGGACGGTCTCTGGCGCCTCCCCCGTTTGTTGTACATGCAGGGAAGAGCTTCCTGTTGACGTAAGGACGTGGGATCGTACCAAAACCCTCCAGGAAAGAGTTATTCGAGGCGGTTAGTTTTAGATAACAAAGCAGGGGCGATTTATTCGCCTCAGACTGTCGGCTCGTCCAGTTTATCCCCTCTAAAGTCCGAGAAGAAGCTGAACTGGGTGGTTGGACGGCTCTGAAGTAAAGTTGTGCGGACTTAAGGGAGAGCTCGGGTCTTAGTTGCTCTCTCTCGCTGTTTCTTTTTTTCCTTTCTCCGGCGGCTTTTGTGATAAAGCGAGTCAGCAACAGAAATGCCGCTGTAGACTGTATGTCTCAGTAGGAGGTTATAAAGTCAGTCTTCTCTCAGTATGGCCGAGGCAAGAACCGAGGATGAAGACGAAAGTCTGAGAGAGCCGAGAGGAGGAGGTGGAGGACGAAACCCGCGGCTGGCGAACGCATCTTCAGGTGTGTGTTGTGTTTTGGTGACGAAGCTGCTGGCAGTTTCCGAATTCTCCGGTCCACCTTAAACGGGGCAGCCGATGCATACCAGCGCCTCAATGCCCAGCGCCTAGCAGCGGCGCTATTTAAGGTGGAACGGAGGATTCAAAGAAGAAGAAGCCAATTTCAGCCTCGTATCGCTGACAACAAATCAGCCCTTATGTAAATAAGTTACAGGCACAGACAGCGAGTTATGTAAGCTGATATAGAGCTGCTTTTATGTAAATGAAGACAGTATACAGCCTAACTTAGGTTTTAATGCTGTTTTCTTGCTAAAGTTTGCTAACTTTGTATGCTAGCTGGTCGGACTTGTTGACTAGCCGCCGGCGGCCGTTGCTGCTTCTCCGTCAAGGCTGCTTTCAGGTAACAGGTTCACTTTGAGTGAAAAACACCACAAATTCAGGAGTAAACACGATAATCATGTGGATGGTCGCTGTAACTGTTAATTGTGGTTGGGATTTCGGTAGAACTGTTTGTAGTCTGTGATTTATCCCTCCTCTCTGTCGTGTTTGTTTTTCCCTCTGTCTCACTGACATGTGGAATGGGAAGGGTGGTCCTCTACAAACCTCACAGGGAGTAATAGAAGTTTATGGCTTTGTAAAGTGACAAATACATTCAAAACAAGTCATTAAAGTAGACTGAACTAAAAAAAAATCTGTAGTCACTCAGCCTGAAGTGCAGGAGCTGAATTTGGTTAAGACCAATTTCATAGTGGTTTTGCAAAACACATGGTTCCTGCAGCTTTAGTGAGGATTATAATTAGGAGACTGAGACCACTGAGTCATGTGACAACAGCCACACATGTGACCGTTAAATAGCCGGTTCTGATGTGAACCCAAATGGTGTGACCGGAATAAACAGATTTGTCACAGGTACCAATTATTAAGGATTCCAGTAACTGATGTAGTTGGTCTTTATATGTGTCAGTGGCAAAGAACTATGGTGTTAAAACATTCATATTAAAAAGCATGTTATGTAGGGCTGAGCAAATATTGCATTGTTTTGTTTTTGTTTTGTTTTTTCCTTTTTTCCAGTATAATGCGATATGAAAAAATACAGGGTCTTTGGAAAGAATCTTTCTAAAATGATTGGGGTGGTTTTGTAGGGGAGTAAACATGCATAGATAAAAAAACTAATAATAATTATAATAATAATGATTATTGTTGTTGTTGTTATTATTATTGTTGTTGTTGTTGTTATTGTTGTTGTTATTGTTGTTGTAGAGGATGAAAAATATTTTACAAGTAATCCTTTCCTTACCTTTAATACTGTACAATTGGTTTCAATGTGCCACACACCAAAGCAGGTGAGCGCCGAGTTAATTATGTTCTATGGGACTTCTCCCATGTAGATTAGTCCTGGAAAACTAGAGCAGTACAAGTTTACCAAAAAAAGTTGTACTATAACGTATAATATGATTCATAAGTTGCCTTCCTGGACATTGTATGCTCTGCAATGTAACTGTTGTGCACTTTGTGCATTGCAGTGGTGATGCTGAAACAATATACTGTGGAGCACTAATATTATGTGTATTATTATATTTACAACATATTTATTTTGTAATAAATATATTTCATAATATAATCTACTTATGTATTTTATATTTATGTATTTATTCAGTGCACTGATATTCGATTCTTAACCTAAGTTTTTGAAGAGCTCAATACGTTTAAAGCTGCCCTATTTTATCAAATGATATAATATGTTTCAAATACAAAGTCATGGCAACCCATTTTTTGAAGACCAATTTATTAGAAACATCTACCTTTTATCTGCATAGCCAGGTTTTGTCTGGTTTGTAGTTTACAGACTGTAAGTCATCTGTTCCTCTGCATACCTTGTTATCCCACCTTTACCCTGATCTTCGATGGTCAACACCCCTACAGGACCACCACAGAGCAGGTATTATGTGGGTGGTGGATCATTCTCAGCACTGCAGTGATACTGACGGTGGTGGTGGTGTGTTAGTGTGTGTTGTGCTGCTGGAGAGTTTAAACACTGTGTCCACTCCCTGTCCACTCTGTTAGACACTCCTACCTTGCTGGTCCACCTTGTAGATGAACAGTCAGAGACGACAGCTCATCTGCTGCTGCACAATTTGTGTCGGTCGCCCTAAGAAAGCTGCCCACAGGATGGGGTTGGCTGGTTAGTTTTGGTTGGTGATGAAACTCAGCCCAGCAGCACTGCTGTGTCTGATTCAGTCACACCAGCGCAACACACGCTAACACACCACCACCACCACGTCACTGTCACTGCAGTGCTGAGAATCATCCACCACCCACATAATACCTGCTCTGTGGTGGTCCTGTGGATGTAAACGGGCTAAAGCTGTGATTAAACAGCTAGGTAGACAAACATGTGATCTTTAGATCCAGTGGGCTCTCGCACTAGTTGACATATGTAGACTTTGGGGGGGCCTAAAATGAAATTTGCTTTGATGCCCTGAAAATGTGTTCACATAAAGGAGGTATTGTAAAACAATGTAATATGTCACATGACAATTGTATAATTTAATAAGGATAACCAGCAGGATTTTTACCAAAGCTCTAAATCTTTGAAAAGCCGTGAAGCCTTAATATTGTTCTTTTTTTGATCCAACATAAAAAATCTGATGTCTGTGCTAAAGGCATGTGGTAATTTTGATTGTACCACTAAGACACTTTTATGAGACTCGTTGACTAAATAGTTGCAGTTATATTCGTGGGTTTCAGGCCTGACACACAAACACAGTTATGTTGTAAATTACAGCTGTGGGTTTACAGACAAAGCTCTCTCAAAGCAATCTCTCTCTCGCTCTCTCTCTCTCTCTCTCTCTCTCTCTCTCTCTCTCTCTCTCTTTCTCTTTCTCTCTCTCTCACTCGCTCGCTCACTCTCGATCTCTCGCTCTCGCTCTGGGTCGATCTTAGTATCCTAGAAGCAACAGAGAATGTGTCATTAATGACCTGCTCTCTGTGACTCAAGACCAGAATGTACTTTTGAAATGTTTGATTTGTTAATTTGGTGTTGAATGCTCCTCGTAAAACTGACAGACATTATACTTCCCGCAAGTTTGACGAGTAGTGGTCACAGCGTTGACAGGTCTTCAGCTGGCCACTGAAAAGAATGTTTTGTCTAGTCAGATAGTATATCAGGCCTGAGTACAGAGTGTGGTTGCATCTGTTATTATAGTGGTTACATCAAGTTTCCCTTTATGCATGTGACTCGCTACAGGGTTGGGCTGAACAATTTGGGAAGAATCTAATTGTGATTTTTCTGATAAGCGTTGCGAGATTTTCATTGCCCTTATTTTCTGGGAACCAAAGTCCAGGCCTGTTATTTGGTCATTAAGACCAGAGCATCCCCTGTCTTTGCATTCTATTAAATTGCAATTTTGATATAAACTCAATTCATCTTTCAGCCCTACTACAGGGTATGAAGGTTGTGTGATGCATATTAGTGCCAGTTTTAGGGATAAGAAGTCTGCTAACATCAGCCTACATATATGAATGTAGTTAAAAAATAAACAGTGAATGATGTGAACAAGCTTTAAATGGTATTATGGAAGAATTATTTGTAGCTCTTGGATCCACCTACGGTTACTGAGTGTAGTTCACTTTTTCGCCACTGACGCAAATACAGATTTTGCTTTCAGTTGCCCTCAAGTGTGTCCCCTGTACATATAGGTTTGTTGAGAAGCTGGAGGATGCAGAATCCAATTTATGCATGGCATATGGATGGTACAGATTAAACTCAGATTACGCAATTTTGGTTGTTTCTATGTGTAAATAAGAGAGTGTAACTTGTAGCGTTCATATGCCTGCATGACATGCGTATGCAAGTCGAATTCTGCATTGCTTGAACAAACAGAAGTAGTTCTTCTGTTCTGTTCTGTAGAGATCACGACTTGAGGTTAAATGACTTTTGGCATTAGGAAAAACTCTCTGTGAGACAGGAATGACACCAGTAAAGTCACAGTCGACGTAGCAATCCTTCAAAAATAAGATTGGCAGGGAGGACCACTCTGCTTCAGATTTTATCTGTTTTTCCGTTAGTCGTTTTGCCTTGCGCCTTTTTATCTCCTTTAGGTCTTGCCAATGAGTGAAAGCTGGTCTGAGATTCGCTCTGGTCTTTTGCCCGGTCACTCATCTCTTTTTCTGACTGCCTTGTCTTCGTCTCTTCACAGCCCCTGCCATGTCCATGCTGGGAATACTGAGCTAGCGTATTCTTATAGCTAGCTGAAGACGTAGTTGTTGGTGTATGATGTAATTCTGTAAAGCATTACTCAGTTCGCATTAGAGGTCTTGTGCCTGCTTCTCTGGAGTTACATAACGCTGTGTGGTTGCTCATATGTTGGTAGGCTATTACTATAGAATACCATGTGGTTGGTAGGGTTTTTAGACCATTGCTATGGAATCCCAGGTGGTTGTTAAGTTGTTACTGGCCATCGCTATATACACCACAAAGTTTATGGACACTATATACAAACTTTTTAAAACGCTTTTGGACTGAAAAGTTTCCTGGCTAGCTGTGTGGCTCACTGAGGCTCACCTAGACAAACCTGACTGGGACGCACAGCTTTATGAAGGTTACTTTCCACATTCTGAAATGGTAAATCCAAAGCCAGTTTGAAAAGTAGTTCACCACAGTGTGTTTATCTGGTGTGTTTGTGCTTGCAGATGCAAAGTGGAACGGGGTTAAAGTTGGCTGCTTATCTGAATTTCCAGTTCCACCTTAAGTGGTGCAGTGGTCATATTCTGACACCGTTTAGGCTTTTAAGCTGGTCTGGAAATTTTAAAAAGCTTTGTCAAGGTGGTGGTTGTCGAGGTGGCGCAGAGATTTCAGAGATTCTTCAGCCTTAGGTGGGCCACTGCTATTTCTGCCCATTCCATCTGAGGAAATGTCTGTGAAGATAATTCTACTTAAAGCAACAGCTGAATAAAAAATGAAAAGTTAAATCTCTCTGTTGCTTCTTTCGGTGTAGCCCCTTACAGTAGTGGCCTAATCTGCTGATATTGTGTAAATACACACAACACTTGTGAAACATTTGAACGGGACCACCTGACTTCTTTTCTCCCTTGTCCTTGTGCTGCCACTTGTCTATTTGAGGCGTAATCCATTTCTGAGCCATGAGTCAAATTTGGCGAGAGGGTGTTAAAAACGGTCCTGAAGCAGGATCTGAGTAGACTTATTATTTTGTCTTACCGACTAAGCAATATGTCTTCTTCAGATCTAGCAATTAAAAGCACAACATTTGACGTTTCATTACATTTCAGTGTAAAGTCTAATGTTATAGCATCTCACAACTGTTTCAGTTTGTCCTAAATGGTTTTTCACTGCGTGTGAAGCATTATGGGTGACTGAAAGTCTTGAAGGATACATAAATTGAGTCATTTGATGGCTCAGAATTCAACAATGCTTTTCTTGGCTGCATTTTAAGTATCCCTAGATAACGGGACAACATTCCTCACCTGCAAACTTCCATTTGAGACACAGCTAGTATTAACAGATGGGTAATTTAATGTCCGCTTCAGGCTTGTACTTTAAAAATAACAGCGATATAGCAATATATCAATCAATCTTTAGCCCACTCTGTGTTTTTGTGTAGCCTTGTTGAAGCGGACCTATGATGTAGGCTCAGGCAACTGAGTACTGACGTGCCAGAATGATCTCAGTCAGAGTGTGATCTCAGAGTTGAACTGCAGGTCTGATTTGTGTGCGTATGCATGTTTTGCAGAACGAGCCGAAAGGAACAAGCCCGAACAACGCCATTCCAGGTGAGACGAAACACTCCCAGAGAAGCGGAACAACATTTAGACCATAGATATGTCGAACATGTTCCTCTGTTCTTCAGAGTTAGTTGTTCCAGGGTCTTGTGTTGTTAATCTATTGGATCCTGAATGCATTGTATAAGCGTACTGAAAAGCAGCATTCACTATTTTTAATGTCCGTTCCAAAGTCCATTCGTGAAAGATTTGTGGGCCAATTAAGCTGTGATAATCTCTCCAGCTCTCGCTGGGAACTTATCAGAAATGCAAATGTTAGGTTGAACCACTGTAACTGTTTCCAGACCAGTTTCTTTGGCTTGATCTTCTGGCAGTGCTTTTCGGATCAGCTAAATTTGAAGCAATGTACTGTCAGTTTATTAACACCGGACAATATGAGTAAGAAGAATGTATTGTTTGGAAAAAACATAAGGGCAGGTGTCAGAGAAAACATACCACCTAAATCTAAGACCACCTTCCGTTTATTTAAGCACTGGTTAAAATGACCATGATGTACACAACCTTTTTCGCTTGGTATTTTAGAATATTAAAAAGAAGAAAATCTGTTAGAATATGGAAGGGGAAAGGCAAAGGAAAGAAAAAAACAGTTAAAAAAATATAAGAAGATGCGAAATGGGACTCATAACAACCCTCAGCAGTTAATAACAGCCTGCTTCAGAACTTTGGATTTGTGGAAAAATATCCCTCCAGATTCCTTTAAATAACTGAAGGCAAGTCTTCTTGAAAAGAATTGAAGCCGTAATGGAGGCAAAGGCACTTTACATACTGAATATTAGAAATTTTTTCTCTATTAAATGTAAATTTTCTCTTTTTTCCCCCCTCATACTAGAAATACATAACTTGTTATTAATGATGGTTTGATTGGAAATGAGTGAAATGAAAGCTGGTTTTTATTGTCCTGTCGCCCCACTATACTGCAGAAGATTTTAATCTTCTCTGAAAGTCTTTTGTTTTCACATTGTGAGTCCACAAGATGACATTAGAACGTCAGTGTGATTGGTGGCTCTATGGAGAGAAGTTTTCTCTCTTTCTCTGTGTAAACTCTAAGCTATTGCCAGGAAAGTACAAGTGCTGTAGTTAGCAACTGAGTCACAGCTGGAACAACACAGACTCCTAACTGAGTTCTATTCCACAGCTGAACTGACCTATAAAACGTGATGGAAAAAAAGAGGTTGGGCGTAACGTTCTCTCTTTCTTTTCTTTTTCTTTCTTTTTCAGCAGTCAAGGAGCTCTTTCTTCTATAAGAGCTGTGATCAAACGGAGTAAGTATGCGATTGTTTAGTTGTTTGTGATGTGTATGCGTATTGGATTCTTATTTTCATTGTTTTTCAGCATCCAACAGAACGACTGCCCCGACTGACCACGGTAGAGACAGGCGGTAAGTGGAAAGCACTTTTTTTCCTTTCTTTTTCTTTTTAGCTCACAAAGAGAAAATACCATTACACCCCACGGGTAGCCCTTTTTGACCAAAAGGACCCTGGTTCTTTAACTGGTTCAGTCCAGGCTTCTTAGAACCTTGGTGCGATCCAGGGAACCAGTCTGCATTTGCACCAGTTTTTATTGGAACCAAGGAACTGCAAAAGATACAGCATCAATGTGAACAAAGAGTGCTGCAAAACAGTTGTAAACAGTAGTAACAAGATGGCGGAGCGTTTAGATTACCTGCAGCAAACAAGCACAGATCAACTACTGCTGATGAGAAGACATAGAAGAGCTTCTTCAGGAGACCACTGGGCATCGCCATTGTTGCCTTCTCTTTCCTCAACAACTGATACGCCCACAGATTTCGTCACAGTTCGTTCTGAAGAACCTACTACACCTTGGTTCCAGCTGGGAACTAACTTTTCGGGCTCCGAACTCTTTTATTGTCAGTGGAAATGCACCAAATAGTCCAAAATTAGGTGCTCAAACACGAACAGAACCAGTTCCACATTGGTGGAGAAGGGCTATGTGTCACAGTGCCGTCTGTGAACTGAGCTACATATGTCTAATGCGGTCCTGACGTTTGTTTTTGTTAATAAGTGGTCATATTTGCTATTGTGTCAGGGGAAAAAAAAATATTTATGTATCTTTTGTCTCTTTTGCATGTGTTGTACCTTGACGGTTACTGTTGTGCTGCAGGCGCCCAGAGATCACCATCCTCTCAGCCGAACCTTTGGCCACCAACTGGTTTCCAGGGGCTTCTGGAGCATTTCCCCCACCTCCACCACCTCCTGCTCAGCCTTCATGGGCTAGTGGTGGTCTAACAGTTCAGGTAGACTTAGATTTTTTGCACCAAATTTTACATGAGTCATAGTTTACTGTTTTCATTCCGAGTAGGTTCAACTAGAAAATTAGCTAGTTGAATCAGTTTTGCTAGTTAAAATATTACACTAGACTGGACTGAGTACAATATAGCATACCATTAAAAGTTACTGTGCTTACTGTAGAACATGTGCAGATGATTTTTCAAATGATTATTTCAATGGAGAGTGTGGTTCCCTTAAACTACAACAGCGTAAATGACTCCTGGTTATCTAGATAGACCTTAGTTCAGTGTCCAGTGAGTGTAAAAAGACATGATTTCACATGAATACTAAAGGAAGCTGATCTGGGTTACAAATAATGATACTTCACACATATCAGCGTGTTCCTCCCATCATCCCAAAACCTGAGGAAGAAACTATATATAAATTAACATGTGGCTTTAATGTAACCATGCCAATAATCCCCTCTTATTTTATAATGTACCTGTAAGCTTATTACTTTTTTAGCTTTTCAGCTTTAACTGTAATAGAATACTATCAACTTTGTGTCATATCCTGATTACATAACGCTGTTGCGTGTATTTCATTAATACCCAACCCTGGTCTTTACAGTGGTTTGTGATGACCAAGATGACTGTGTGAGTTAAACTTTTACTAGCTTGGTTATATTTCCTAACCAAAACGTCAGGGACCAGGTGAATACTCAGGATTAGGTGACAGTACAGGGATAACCTGTCGTTGCTATTTATGTAATGAAAAGATGAAGTAAAAAAATGGAAATTATATAAAATTATGAAGTCTGTCAATATGATGAGTCTGAGGGATATAATGCTGCTGGCTGATTTGTTAAATAAAGATTTTTTAGTAAGTGTATGTAACTCAAACGAAAAAAAAGAATAAATCATGCATATTCTCCCTATAGCTTCCACCACCCTCATACGAACAGGTGATCAGAGAAAAGAGTCGCGAGCAGACTGCTCAGTCCTCTTCCGTCCCCTCCTCATCATCCTCATCTCCAACTCCCCGTCGTTCTACCGCCACCATTGCCACACAAACCGACACGGGCTCTTTTAGCCCAAAGAACCGTACTGTCCCTCAAGGTAAGTTAGGAAAAGTGTTGAGATCAAAGTAAGAATTTTGGCACATGTTCATAAATTATTATTCTAGTGGTCCTTGAGAGAGATTTTGCCTAGGTGTAGACTGCAGTAGCCTTGGATGAATCAGCCATGAGATTGGAATTTCTTACGCTCTGTTATTAGTAATCAGCGTAGAGGAACTGGCTCTGCCAGTTTTGAAGCCTTGATCTGCACTTAGTGGTTTTATGAGTCATCATATGTCAGCCATATACTAGACAATGCAGCTTTCAGTAACTAGACTGTGTTTCAGGTAGCGATGTGCATATGTACTCGTTTGTTACATTTCATCGCAGGAAGTCTAAGAGAAGGTACAGGCTAATAATTCAGGGAGTTCAATGAATGTAACTTTTATGTTTTAACAGGACAAAACATGACATTTTTATGGGAACAAATACTACAAAACACAAATGCCCGAACGTGAGCATGGTGTTAATAGTGTATTCTAAAGGATGTTGGCATATTTTCCCCTGTGACAGACCACAGGAAAGACCTCGTGTAGAAGAGGACAAGTCCTCTTTAGCATCCACAGTTGTACCTTTATTAGCTCCCCTGAAGAAGCAGCTTGTGTTACTCATCCAATATCAAAACCTATTGATGTTCTATGGCTAATAAAACATGTTACAATATTTACCTTTTAGTGCTTATTTATAAAGTCAGCCTAAACACTAATTTTGGTCTTGGTCAGTTTATTTTCCCCTTTTTTGTTGTTGTTGTTGTTGTTGTTGTTGTTGTTGTTGTTTCATTTGTATTTTAGTTAGATATCTGATCATTGACTCTTATGAATACTTGAAAATCAAAAAAGTAGTCATGATGAACATCCCAGGCCTCACAGATTTTTACACATTTATCTACATGTTTTTAAGATTCACACAGATTCACAATCTGATTTCTGCCAGAAAACAAAAGGGATGGACTTAGTATCCCATTNTCCCAGGCCTCACAGATTTATACACATTTATCTACATGTTTTTAAGATTCACACAGATTCACAATCTGATTTCTGCCAGAAAACAAAAGGGATGGACTTAGTATCCCATTTAAAAGAACCAGTCACAGCATGTTCTGATACCTGCAATAAGTTTTAATGAAGAAGTAAAGCTAAATATGATTACACTCACCCCCAATAAAGGAAATAATGCATTCTTAAAACAGGTTTTCTGAATTTTTGTCTGTTCAAATGTACATAACGGAAAAGCACATCACGTTTTAAGAACTGCTGTTTTTATGTGGACAGGAGGGACGTGGTGGGGGTGTTTGAGCTTTCAGAATGTCTGTGTAGGTCTGGATACAGCATCAGTCTCAGTAAAGATCAGTGTTGTCATCTGTGATCACTGAAACGTGAAGCGCCTGAGGTTTGGTTTGAGTGGGATAGCTGATTAGAGTAAAAATAGCAGCTGTAGAGACTAAAAATAGCAATGGGAACAAACCTGAACTGCTTGTTTTCTGCTTCATCTTCAGCTCGTCGACCACCGAAACCACCTCGTCCGTCCCTGCCGCTTGCTCCTAAACCTGTTGAATCTGTACCTGCGCATGCTATCGTTGAGCTGGACGAGCCTAACCCTCCCTGTACCACAAGCACTCCAACTACCACACATGACATTCTGAGCACACCTTTGTCAGAGCAGTGCGGAGTTCAGACAGACTTCACTGACATTCCTGATGACCTTGCACCTCCTGAGACCACGTCCACGCTCACTGACTCCTCCCACATTACCAGTGATCCTCCATCACAGCATCCAGTGAAACGGGACGTTTCGGCACATCCCAGGCCACGCCCTCGTTCCAAAGCTATTTTGCAGTCAGTCGCCAAAGAAGAGGTACCGGACCAAGCCATGACAAGAGAGGTCAAAGTCCAGACTTTGGTGCGTCTGAAGGATGACAGCGGTGAGAGTGTTTTTGCCGGATTTACAGATGATTCCTCAGACATTTCCTCAAATAAGTATTTACAGGAGCTGTTGGATGCCTTTGGGTTTGATGAGCAGGATTTTCAAGGCAACCAGGATAACGAAAGTGACCAAAGTGAGAAGAGTGAAGAAGAAGAAGAAGCTGCTGAGAGCTGTGTTGTTTCCATCGTACCATCAGAACCTTTAGAACCTTTAAAACGACCACAGCCAATGCCTAGAACTCATAACCCCAAACCAATGATTGCCCCAAAACCAACTGAGCCAATGCAAGAAGTAAAGGAGACCAAAGGTTCTTCTGAAGAGAAGAACAAGCAGACGTTAAACCCTCCGGTTCCGGCACCCAGACCTTTACTAACTAACAAAATCTCAGAGGGGACCAAAGCTGACTCCGACAGACTCCCTCGGCCCCCTAGACCTCCTGTAGCTGCCCGTAGGTCTGTAGTTCCAACCCAGGCAGAAGAAGCTCCATCCACTCATCAGACTGCAGCAGTCCCTCCTAAGTCCTTGGTAGATGATGGGAATGTAGATGATCAGGCCAGAAACTCATCTGCTCCTGTGAGATCAGCAGCGTTCACTTCTGCCAGCAGAACGGGTGGAAAAAGTGAGTGAGTTTGTTTGTTTGTTTTAAAATGAGCGCCTTGTTTTATTGAGGGTGTGAAGTATTTTTAGATACAAGTGGAGGTTCCTATGCCTCAAACAAGCCATAATTTTGACAAAGCATAACGGCTAAATCTTGAACTTGGTGTGGAGAATCAAATACAGGGCCATCATTTTGGGAAGTTCATGAGTCATTGTGGTTTGTCAAATGCTTCAGGACTGTTTACACGCTAATGTGTGTTTTTGCCTTTTGTATTGCCACTGTCTAGACTCATGCTAGAATCAATGTTATTTTTGCTGCATGCTAGATTTATAAGCATCTGCTTTTGGAGTCCAGTTTTTTCTGGCTCTGATTTAACCTGTGCTTATATACTGAAAACGTGAACTATCATTTTCACTTGCTCAGGTCCCATTGGCTCCACCCAAGCACCACTCCCTGCCAAGCCTCCATCTCAGAGGAGGCCTCCACGCCCGTCAAACCCTAATGCACAGGTACCAAGGAGTGCATGACAAATGATGTGGGAATCAAATCAGTAGTAGGAGATTATTGCTTAAAAGCATTGATATTTAACACTGAAATATGATGAGATTTATTTATACCCCTAAAGAGAAGAATGTTTAGGCAGTGCTGGTCTGTTGTGTCTGCATTTTATGCATATTACTGCATTTGAAATATTCAACAAACGAATGTTGTAGGGTTATATTTCTCCACAATGCTAATCCAAGTAGATTTAGTCTTAATTCCGGCATCGGCCCACAGTTCCTATATCAGCACATCCCCACAGTTAACTGGTTTACCCTCCTACCTTCAAACATGATTTATTAAACATTGCTTGCATTTATGATAACATTTCCTTTTGCTTTAGTCTTAACAAATTCACAGTGTAATAGGAGCGTTGCCTCCAGATGTAAAACACCGAAGTGTGCAGATGTTCACTGTTTTTGTTGTTCTGCACCTAGAAACGACCAGTTGTTAGCACATTTCACCTGTTAATCAGTCTCAGACAGCCGAAGGGCTAGTCGTTCTTTTGTTTTCAGGGAGTCTGTTTCAAGTTCAGATAGGGAAGTAGTTTTCTCTGCTGATCTCATTCGTCCATGTTTATTCATTGATTCAGATTCTGTCATTGGTACCACTTGGTCACATTTGTGTGGTTCATGTTGGAAGTAAACAAAAATATGGAGGCTGGGGAAACAGTTGGCGTAGTGGATTTGTTAGCTAATCAACTTTGGCTTGTTTTTCAGCATAGATGTAACAGAAATAAAATAGGGTTTAATAGCACATGGTTAAAAAGGCTTAAATTATTTCACTGTTATTTTTGTTGCACTAGACAACAAAAGAGGGAGAAAAATGACTAATATCAACTGTTCTTTTCAGAATTCGTATTACTTTTTCCTGTAGTTATATTTGTTTGCAGTTGTAATGATATGGTGTTTTTGTAACACTTATTCTCAAGATAATGCATGCCTGCCCAAATACTTGCGTTATACTTAGTTGAGCAATATGTTGATATTTTATCGTTATTACTATAAATGAAGTGACAGTATAATTTTTTTTAGCTTAGCGCGGTTATCATCAGTACTGAAAGAGCACTGACTGACTACATGGCTTATTAGAAAGTGAACATAATTTGGCCTGTTTGTTTGCATTTAGTGCAAAGTAAAAGTAATGTATTATTATTTACTACGTGCAATTGGACCAGAAATTCTGTTTTGGTTCATTCCTACACGTAGGCTCTGTCCAGGAAAGAGCTTTAATGGATTACAGTTCACCAAATAGTTATGATAAAGAATTAGTTCACTTGAGTAGTATCATGCAAATGATAATAGGGCAGCATTAAAGTTTATGTGTCATGTCAGTAATAAAGTAATTATTGTATCACTTTATATGTATTGCATTTAGGGAGCAGCTCTAATACTCCACTGCATGTCTGTGTGTTGCAGTAGTTTGGTTTGATGTTGCGTGTCTTGTGTGTGTTTGTGTATGTAGGTTGCTGTTAGTGGTGTAAGTGTTAGTAAAGCTCCAGCATCCTCTGTCCCCACACTGCCACCTCGGTAAGGCTGACCTACAGTACATATCAGCGTTTCTGTTTGTGTACAGTTTTAATTTATATGCTGCTCCAGATTTTTACTATATTCGTATGTACTGAGTCGATGCTGCCTTTGGTTATTTAGGGAAGTAGTTTGGATGAATGGATTATAAGAAATTTGAGAGAGTAGAACCTGATACCGCACAAAATCATTCCAGTTTCCTTATTTTTTTTTTCCACTCTATTCTTTTAGACCAAGCGAGAGTAGACTGCTTCCTTTACGCCCTCCTCCGATCAAGTTGTCGAAATCAGCAGGCTCTTCCCATGCTCCTGCAACAACCAGTCAGCTCCCAAGTCACAGGGTGCCAAAACGAAGACCACCCTTGCCTCCTAGACCAAAGCCAGGTCATCCTCTCTACAGAGAATACACAGTAAGGCCTAATAAATCTCATATCTATTAGTAGAACATTTCTACTCAAAGATGAAGACAAATCTAAATTGATGAGAATACAACACTGTTCATCATAGTTACAAGACATTTACTATACTCAGTTTGTGTGATGAGAATCTGAACACTTTAAAACTTTGAGGGTTAAGTAAGATGCATTGCTTGTGTTAAAAGCCACAGTACTGTGCCAAAGTCAGGGGTCATTTATTTAATCAGTCAAAATGATCATTAACTACAAGATACTTATTTTTCAAGAGATATTTCTGAAGCGATTAAATACATGATATTCCACTTGGATATAATTAGGAAAAGTCAAAGGATTGGGGGTGGGAACAGGAGTTTTCCAATATGGAATATATGTATCTATAGAGATGGAACTCTTAACAACCATGCAAAACCTGATAAGTAGTAGTTTAGTTAAGCTTTTATGAGAGAGAGAGAGAGAGAGAGAGAGAGAGAGAGAGATGAAAATCAAGCTCCATTTTCCACCCCTTCTTTAAATCTGAAACATCCAAAAGTGTTTGTGTCCATCTTGCCGCTATGAGAAGAGAAGTCAGTGCTATGGGTCTGATATATAACTGTCAAGAAGCTGATAATTGGCAAAGGAAAAGGACATAAAACATCACTGAATATGTTTTGAATTGCACCAGCTTCTAAGACAAAATTTTCAAGGTGTGGGGGAAACAAAAGGAAAAAAAATTGTGTGTGTGTTTCAGAGCAAAGCTCTGCAAGGAAGTACAAAGATGAATAATGCTGGCACTGATCCAGAGGAAGATTACCTTCAGGTAAATACTTAACCACACACACATACTCATACATACACACACACACACACACACACACACATACACATACAAATAAGCATGTAAATAATGCCTGTACTGACTTTTTCCTCTTTGCACTGCAGAAAGAGAAACTCTTGGTAGTTCTTGATGACACATCCACTCCCACACAAACGCCTTACTTCACAGGAGAAATGAAAGGTCAAGTTCAGGTTATGTGTGGTGATGATGCTGGACAGGACAAGTCCATCTCTCAGCAGAAGCCGAAACAAGAAATGGAGAGAGATGAGCAGAAAGAGCAGCAACCCCTGCCAAAAACAGACATCAGGTTTTAAATGCCTCTTCTCATTTATACTGTCTATACTGCTGGGCAGGAATAGTATGAAATAAATCACGTCAGTAATTTTATAAACAGTATATCATCTGAAATGCTTTTAGTGCTGGGCTAAAGTCAGAAACCATCATTTATTTATGAATAAAAGTCAGATAAGACCTTTCTGGTGTTCTCAAACCAAAGGATTGGCCACTCTAGAGACCAGATTTCAACTAAATGTGTTTGGGGAATAATTGGATTGACTTCTAAGACTCAACTTTCTAAGACAGTCATCTTCTAAGTCTGAAGACTTGTTCAAATCTCAATTGAAAGCAAGCCTCCTGAAAAGAATGGAAGCAAGCACTAAAAAATGAATACTGTATTTAGTTGTTGATGCTGTTGTGTAATTTTCTGTTAGATATGTTTCCTTCACTAAAAATGAGCAGTGTGGCCCGGCCAGGGGAGGGGGAAAAACCTTGACGAGACCCAGAGACGCACACACTCGAACAGCCAGCGCGAGTGGACCTGTCTGCTTTATTTACACGTAATTGAAACAACTAAATCAAAACACAGCAGAAACAAGGCTTACTCAACCCTCTCAATGGGTCCTTCACCCCTCAGTCTGTCTGGCTTGCTCCAGTGTGTGGCGTGTAAGCCACATGTCCTCCCTTCTCACACTGGAGAGGGGGCCAGTTTATAAGGACACCTGTTCATGATCAGTGGGGAGCACGAATTCCCTCCCCACTTCTGGAGGGAATGGCAGCGACTCCATCCTACCCCCATCACAATAGCTAGTACTTAACAGCAGTTTGGTGGTCTCTGACCTTTGCACAGTACTGTATAAATCGTTCTTATTCTATCCTCCCTCTCTCTTGCTCTCTCCTGCTCTTCCTGTCATTAGGTTTGTAGCTCGGTTCGCGTTTGAAGGTCAAGAGGATGAGCTGATGTTTCGTGCGGGTGACGTCATCACGCTAATAGAATATGTAAATGAGGAATGGGGGCGTGGCAGCATTAACGGACACACTGGGCTTTTCCCTTTGAATTTTGTCCAGGGAATTCCATCGGTACAGAGGAAACCTACACCAGAATCACCTGGTATATAGATCTGCTTTCGAGCTTTTTGATTAAAACGTCTGTAAATTGAATTAAATTTGAATGAATTTTCCCCCTTTTCCTTTTCTCCCCTCTGTAGCACCCCCTGCATACGAGGAAGAAAGGCAGACCGGCAGAGCTCTGTATGATTTCACTCCAGAGTCTGAGGATGAACTCTGCCTTAAGGTGTGTCCACACGTGTGCATGCGCGCTCATGTATGCATCGTTGTTACATAGTTGTTCATTGATAAGAATTGGTCAGTTTTTGACCAGACACACGTTAGGTTTACTTCTAGACTAGACTACAACTACTGGACATGTTCCTTTCGTGTATCCTCCACATGGCTCCACTGGCTTTTCTCGGTGGCCAGTTCTTGACCACAGTACCACTGAAGGCCATGTTTTTATTTTGAACCCGCCCACATTCATGTGTTTCAGATCTTAAAGTGAAAGTCCACTGCTTTTCCAACATTTCTGCACAATTCGATCATTGAGATCTAAACAAAGTCATTGAGAGCAGAAATGGTGCATCATAGAATAGATCAAATACCTTTCCTTACAGTGGTTGTGATAGGAACCAGGGGTGCAGTGTCTACAATGCAAACGTATGTATTCGCATTAATGGATGCACACCATAACCCCCTCCTGTAATGCCCAGTAACGGTACTTTCTATCAGTGCTAACAAAGAAAAATCCTGCGTACTGCTGTTTTACCCGTTCACGTATAGATGGCTAATAACGTCTGCAGTGACCAACAGACTACAGTCAGTAGTTGTAAACCTTTTAAAGTGCATCTTTATGGTAGGTGTAGTTGATAAAACGGCCCAAGACTGTAGACACAAGGTAATAAACTGGCAACCCAGTGTAGTAAATGATTGTGTTTGTGTGTGTGTGTGCGTGCGCAGGTGGGTGACATTGTGTGCTCGCTGGAGGAGGTCGACGAAGAGTGGTTTATGGGGGAGTTTGCTGGGAAACGTGGCATTGTTCCAAAAAACTACATCCAAGTGCTCTAAACCCACCACGCGCTGTCATGATGGATGAAGGGATGGTTGATTTAAATGATGTTTACATGCAAAAGAGAAAGACGTCACCAAATGTTTTTGAGGGCCTCGTGTCTGAACATACTCCAACACAATCAAGCCTAGCAGTGTATGTCTTTAATGTCTTTCATATTTTAAAGGTGTTTTATTCATTTACCCACTGACTGTATTTGTTCACATTCCAAAGCTAACTGGTTGTGCTACGGTGTTGGAGTTTCTCAGATTGTAACTGGACTGTGAAGAGGGCATCTGTCGTTTTTAACACTTTTACCCGACTGACGCTGGTAGATTTTAGTCATTCACTTTTATTAATGTATTACTTGTATGCATTTTTACCTGCAGAGAATAATTTGTCCTGATTTAGATGAGTCTAGTTTTGAACCTAATTTCACTGTGAACAGCAATTACCCACTGAATATCCTTTGTAGTCTGTGACTAGAACATTTGTGAGGGGGGAAAAAAGAGAAGCTTTAACCCAAATTAAACCAAGATGAATTATGGTACTGTTTGTGTGCATGTATTTTCTTTTCAGTATTGCATCAGTATTTACTGCACAGATCAGGTTTCAGCTTCAGTTTTCCTTTAACATGGAAATCATTTCTCCCATGGAAAATACATATGTGAAACTCAACACAGCACTGCTTCTTTACAAAACGGCCATCAAGTTGAAGCTATGCATTTTCATTATTGTTATTTGTAGAGAAAATGAGAACCGTGCAAGACCTGGTGGACCTGAAACTGTTACCATCAGATAAACTATAGCTTTTATCTTTGAGAGAGAGGAGAAAATCAAGCTCCACTCTCTCTCTCCACGTTTCTGTCCATCTTCCCACTGTGAGTGGGATAAATTGAGGTGAGGCCAATCATTCTCTGAGTAGAGAGTTTGGGGGCATTTTTTGGCATTTGTGTTTTGCACACAGAGGAATTTGTCTTCCACGTTTAACCCATCCATGAAATGATACACCAACATACAAGCTAGTGAACACACACACACACACACTAGGGAGCGGTGGGCAGCCCTACCCACAGCTCCCGGTGAGCAGCTGGGGGTTAGGTGTCTTGCTCAAGGGCGCTTCAGTCGTTACTGTCAGTTCATGGAATCAAACCAGTGACTCTCTGGTCACAAGGCTTGTTCCCTAACCTCCAGCCCATGACTGCCCCCAGATATAGCAGATAAAGTGGTCTGGAAGGATGTGTCCTTGTTAAGAAGCTGTTTCTGAGGAAAGAAAATGGATAAAAAAAAATAGAATATGTGCATATCAAATAAGTAAGCTGGCCAAAGGACTGGCTACCCCAAAGTCCAGACCTTGGTGTCAATGAATGTGTGGGGTGTGGGATTACTTGGATTGTGAGATGCAATAAATGCAACCAACTTCTATGACTGAACTTCGGAGGTGTGGAAAAATATCCCTGTGGATTTCATCGATAAAACTATTTGCGAAGCAAGTGAACACACTACATATAGTTATTTCAGTATGTGTTTAGTTGTTGAGGCTCCTGAGTATCTGTGGTAAATATGTTTCTGATTTTTTTTCCTGATGCCAAAAACTTAATGGCATAACAATATTTTCCAAGGGTTAAAAAATGTAACATTTGGGTTCAAGTAGTCACAAAATAACATCCTAACAGGCCCTTATTGTGGTCCCCTTTACTGTAAGCTTGATTTTACATATACAAGTATTACTAATGTATCAAAACACCCATCAGCCCCCAGTACATATGGTTCATATATGGAAAGCTTACTTCAAGAACCATGCATGTATCTGCCAGTTTAGCCGACAGCTGTTCCTATCTATTCACATTCCTGAAGGGGGCTGGATAATGAACTTAGTCATATATGTCCATCTTGAATGACACAGTAACAAAAAAAAAGCTTCTGTAATTCCGAGTAAAAAGCAGTGGTGGACGAAGTACACAAAGCATGTAGTTGAGTTAAAGCAGAGATCCCCAAGGTTAAATTTCCTTCCTTTAGACCCCCTCTGAAGTAAATGTATGAAAGTAAAAGTATGGAGAGTGACAGGAGCATGATTTATTATGGCTCTAATGTCCTATTATCATTTCTGGAACAAGACTCTTAATCAGCTCAGTGTAGGTGAAGAGAGTCTTGTGTCTCTCAGTCCACCAGTCTTTAATAGAAGCTCATTAATTAGTCTGATACTGATGTCTATTCAAATGATCATGAACACAGAACACTGAAGGAGAACAGTTTCCATTAGCTAGAACCAAGCTCTGTCAAACAAGTCAAAACAAGCTTGAAACAAAGTGACTGCTGTACCTGATTGGTGGACTCGCTTCATACTTCTTCACACATAAGACAAAAGGAAGAACAGATTTAGCCATAATGTAGTGGAGATAAACAGTAAGATATTAGAGTTGGAATTGTAATGTTAAAGATACACCAACACACTACTTACAGCACACTAACGCATTACACTTACTGAGTTACTGTACACCAACACACTACTTACAGTACACTAACACATCACACTTACCGAGATACTGTACACCAACACACTACTTACAGCACACTCTAACGCATCACACTGAGTTACTGTACACAAACACACTACTTACAGTACACTAACATTACACTTACTGAGTTACTTTACACCATCACACTACCTACAGTACACTAACGCGTTACACTTACCGAGTTACTGTACACTAACGCACTACTTACAGTACACTAACATTACACTTACTGAGTTACTTTACACCATCACACTACCTACAGTACACTAACTCATTACACTTACTGAGTTACTGTACACCAACACAGTACTTACAGCACACTAACGCATTACACTTACCGAGTTACCGTACACCAACACACTACTTACAGCACACTAACTCATTACACTTACTGTACACCACTGGTTAAAAGGGAGGCTGTAAAAATGTTGTAAGTGAACTTCAGAGATGGACACAAAATAAAGTCTTTAAAATTAGACCCTCTCAGCTCTGTGAAACTGCCGGACTTATTAAACATAAGGAAACTCTCGAGTGATAAAGTGAAAATAGCATGTGGAGTGAGGAACTCAACTTTGGAATTGGAGTTAGGAAAAGCTGGACTCTGATTTAATGAGTCCAATAAACCTCTTTGAAAAGTCATGCTTGATCATGTCTCTAAACTGAAATGAGCTGGGAAATGCATGGAGCCTTAGGAGCTTGTAGATGATCAGACCTCTTGGATGTGTCCTGCTTGGATGTGGCCACACTGATGTGGTAGTCATGAACTAAGAGTTCTGAATGAAAGATACATCTTGGTTTGAGCGCAATCTCTTCGAGACCTTGTGACCTTAGTGACCGGAGATCTCTGCTCCTCTTAATTATTAATACAGACAGAGCTGGGTGGAGCAGCCTAACTGAAAACGCACTGTTGCTTGTGTGAAATGATGACTGAAGTACCTTTCCACAAAACAACTTGAAGGCAAGTATAGAAGCAGCAGGCCAAAATAACAACTTCAGGGGAAAGTCTTAGTACATCCAGCAGCTACCAGTGCAGGAACTGAAGTCTGTTACTCTTGTACATGCTTGGATTCTTCTCTTTTTGATGCACTTTTGCTCTAAAACAAAACTTTAGAGGAGGAACCTATTGCAATGCAGAATGCAGGTTGCCACCAATAGGGTTAGTTTTGTGGATAAAGCAGCCTAGTCCTTGACTGAATGTTGTGGACTAAGGCTAGTCTTGGTTTTGTTTTGACATGAAAACTCCAATTCAGTTTACACTCAGGCTTAGCCTGGCACAATGGAAATAAACTCAATAAAGGAATTCATATTAGTAGATAAGCAAGTTAATTTCCTCACAAACATACTTGTATAGAAGCAGAGATATTATCATATACTGTATATTTACCACGTTTTACTTGAGTACATGTAACTTATTACCCATCTCTGAATACAACTCTAGCTCAAACCTAGAACAAACTAAGTGAACAATTAATGTCCATGATAATGGCAATTATATATTGTTGCAGTCCAAAGAAAAACATGTATCTCCATTTTTGTCGATTTTTACTTTTATGCATCATTTGACCACATGATCTGCTGTTTACCTTGTGTGTTTCATGGTGAATGGATCAACAGAACTTGCCCATAATTGCTTGGAAAAAGTCCGTTCTCACTGACTTACATTAAAGTCAAATTAGGTTTTGGCCTCTCCTGTAAAGATGCTATTTTGGAGATACTTGTTTTTCATTGGAGAGCGACGAAATTCAATTAGGTTTCAAAATAGTGAAAAGTATCAGTATTCTGTGCTGACATGGTGGGGGTGTGTCCACTAAAGGTGCTGTGACCACACCCAATCATAGGAAAGGTGCAGCCCCTCTCCTGACCTGGAAAGCACCAGTAGTTTTACTGGACTTATACAGCCATAGACCTACATGTTTGAACCATGGAGCCAGAGGACACTGACCAAGCCTAGAGTCAACTGTGTTCCTCTCAGTCTGCAACAGAAGTGATTATTTATTAATTTATGTAAGGTGTAGCTAGTGTTCACGGTGTGAAATGTGGCCACCAGACTCCACTGACCAAGCTGATTCAAATGTGTTCCAGTTTTTATAACGTTATAGTGTTAAGGGAGGGGTTGTGTAAAGTATGGCTCCAATTTATCATGAAGTCATGATTTTAGACCCACCCAAACAGTCCTGAACACAGAAATGATGACAAACAGTTTATTGGTCTAACTCCACAGTACTACATAGTTCACAGTCTTGTTGCATGTTTTTAGAAATGATTTTCTAGCATTTATAATGTATTCTGTATTCTCTAAACCTCTACATTTCCTTACATGGACTTTAAACAAACAAAAATGTCTTCAAAATAATCTTAAACCGACACTGTAATGCTTAGAATATAACAAATTACTGAAAATATCACTCAGAATGTGGCGTACAGTAAACAGGTTTCCATACAAGCCTCCTGAAAGTGTTGCGTGTTTTTATGAAATTTGGCCAGAAATAAAGTGAAGTTGTGTTTCCATGCACTGCAGTTATGTGAAGAAACTTAAGATGATGTAGGATCCCATGATTAAATGCTTGCATCAAAACGACCAAGATAGTAGGAGAGATTAACTCGGCTTCTATGTAGAATTATCTTTACAGCCATTTGACGTCTGTATGGCCAATCCCTTCCAGTCATCGGCCACCCGTGTCAACTGATAAGGGAATCGCCATTGTGTTATTCAAACTGGCCACTTCTGCAGAGTGTAGGGTCACGGGCAAAACATTTGGCATAAGTGTAATAATAGTTCACCGTTGTGTGTACACTGTGTCTAGCAATAAAATCAGGTGGAATGGAATCATGTGACTTATGGCTAGATATAGCATTGCTTTATTTGAAAAACACATTCCCATCAACCTTTCCCCCACATTTCAGCTGTAGCGATATTCTAATGTTTTCATCCCGTCCTAGCGTAAAACCTATTTTTGCAAAATTTATATTATGTTATGTNAATCAGGTGGAATGGAATCATGTGACTTATGGCTAGATATAGCATTGCTTTATTTGAAAAACACATTCCCATCAACCTTTCCCCCACATTTCAGCTGTAGCGATATTCTAATGTTTTCATCCCGTCCTAGCGTAAAACCTATTTTTGCAAAATTTATATTATGTTAGTAGCTTTTTTTTCCATTCATTTTTATTTTCTCCAAAAATATGTGAAAAGTTGGTGGATGGAAAAAAAAAGTTTAATGTGAAAATAAGCTATTAACTTCAAAGCTGCATATGTGGTGATACTGCAAAAACAAAATCTTAATCTTGAAAATGAACAACAGATTTATCTTTTTTAAGATTAGCAGACTAAATTATATACATTATATAAATTTAAATTAATATATATATATATATTAGTCTGCTAATCTTAAAAAAGCAAAATCTGTTGTTCATATGTATAATATGTATGTATGTATAACGTTAATCAGATAGAGAAGTTTTGAGGCTCTCTGCTAGGAATGAAAACATTTCAAGACAACTTATTTTACGAAAGCAATGTGTTTTGGAATGCTTTTACAATTATAAAGCTGGATTTCTGTAGTGGAGAGCTTCAAAAAATGTTCAGTTGTTTCAAAAAAGTTTCTTATCATTGTATTATCTGCTCTATATTAGTTATATTGTCTAAATAAAAGAATTGTAGTCAGTTTCTAAAAGCTAACTGATGAATTTTATTCATACTCATCTACTCTAGTCTGTTCTCCTTCAAATAAACATGCTACGCTACCCCAGGCGGTTGTTGAGGTGTTGCTTGGCCAACACCATAGTACCCCAGGTGGTTGTTGAGGTGTTGCTTGGCCAACGCTATAGTACCCCAGGTGATTGTTGAGGTGTTGCTTGGCCAATGCTATAGTATCCCAGGTGGTTGCTAATATATGTGTAAATGTAACAGTGCTAGTATGTACGTAAGTCTATGTATTGAATACTATTGTATTGTAGTGTAATTTGTCTAAATAAGATGACTGTAGATAAAGCTGGATAATCTGATACACACAGATCCAGTCCAATCTGTTCATCTTTAAATTAAAAAGCAAGATCTTTAGTTAAAGTTTTGTGCAGTGTATAAATGTAATACAGGGAGTTCTGACTCAGCTGTGTTTTCTGCTGTGTCAGTGTGACCACTTGTTAGGTCATGAAGGTTGTTGTTTTGTTGGCTGTTGCTTTTGTGCTCTGTGCTTCTCCAGGACTGAAGACTTCACTGCTTCACGCCACTGCTGGTGTGGTCTAACTATGCCAGAAGACATAGATTATATTTAATCGTTAGAATCAAGTCCTGTTGTGTTTAAGATTCAAGGTTAAAACTTTGATTTAACTGTAGTGAATATGAAATCATGGTAACACTTCATTTTAGGGAACACTGGGAATTAATTATGGGAATTAATGTTTTCATACTCATTGACCATTTTATCAATTCCTCTTACCATATATAGTAGGTACACTTTGTAGTTCTACAATTAGTCCACAGGACCACCACAGAGCAGGTATTATGTGGGTGGTGGATCATTCTCAGCGCTGCAGTGACACTGACGTGGTGGTGATGTGTTAGCGTGTGTTGTGCTGGTGCTGCAGGACACCTTAGTGTCACTGCTGGACTGAGAATCGTCCACCGATCAAAACTATCCAGCCAACAGCGTCCTGTGAGCAGCGCCCTGTTACCAAAGATGAAGGACTACAGGATGACCAACACAAACTGTGCAGCGGCAGATGAGCTATTGTCTCTGACTCTGCATCTACATGGTGGACCAGCAAGGTAGGAGTGTCTAATAGAGTGGCCAGTGAGTGGACACAGTGTTTAAACACTCTAGCAGCACTGCTGTGTCTGATCCACTCACACCAGCACTATGTCAGTGTCACTGCAGTGCTGAGAATGATCCACCACCCGCATAATACCTGCTCTGTGGTGGTTCAGGGTGAAAGCAGGTTAGTATACATAGAAACAGACTATAATTGTACAACTACAAAGTACTTCTATATGGCAATTGGAGCTGATAAAATGGACAATGAGTGTAAATACAAAGAGGTGGTTTTAATATTCTGGTATGATTGTATGTAAATTTTATAATAATTGGATCTAGAATGACCCCAACTTACTTGAAAAAGGTCTGGTTCCACTGACTTTAAATTAAAAGTAAAGTATGTTTTCACCTTCTCTTGTAAGGTTACCGTTTGGTAGATAGGAGGTTTTGTTCTGACAGCAGTGATATATCTATCATCCACTTCTAGGACCCGTCCATGTCTAGAGATTACACTGTTGAATTGCACTGTGTTATCCACTCAGTGTTGTGCTCGTGCTGTATATGTAATCAGAGGCTGATGCTGACGCAGTAACTCTTCAGGTCCCACTAATTTGACGCATGTAGTCACCAGCTGCCACACATATCAGTCTTGCATCAGTGACCAGCTGGGAGACCGCAGTGCTGGAGTCAGCGTAAGGGTGAGTTGTTGTTTTTCAAAAGGCGAGGGCAGGTAGACGTGTGGTTAACTAGCGCCTCCTATTTTCAGGCTTGAATGCTGCCATCTAGTGGCAGAAGAGCCTTGACTGTAACTGCAGATTCAATGGAACAAAGAAGTATAGTGTACACTTGTCGAGTATTTTGTGGAAGAAAGGAAATGTCATGATCTGCTGCAAACATCTGGGTTAGGTTCACTGGAAGATTGTATCATGTGGATAGTGGTAGACCACCTTCTACACGAGCCAGTCACATTTTGCTGGAGAACCAGCTACATGGGAGCCTATTTCAACCTTTAAGAAGACTGTGTTCTTTCTTAGAAGTGGAACAGCCGTGGTGGGAAATTGTCAGCATCTAAGAGTATGCTATTATGTAGCTAGGCCTAAGAACCTGAAGAAAAGCTTGGGCTAGGTCTTAAGAGCTTCTGTTCCCTGATTTTAATATTTAGCTTTTATGTTTCAGCCATTTTTTTCTATTCTAGCACTACAAAAAGTATAAGCTATTCTGTAGCTCCAGAACAGAGTTCAGCTTCGTGCTTGGTTCAGGTAAATATGAGTCATTTATGACCTTTTGCTGGTTCAGATGTTAGTAATAATTCTGGGAAAGACGCCTCTGTATCACTCTTTGTGCCTCACTACAGTGTGTTCAAATGTATCGACTGCTTCATTTTCCTGTTTTTATGCACCTGCATTGCTGAACTGGTGACTGGTGAAAACATATATACATATACATACATACATGCATACACACATACACACATACATACTTACATACTTACATACTTACATTCATACACACATACATATGCTCATATATATACACACACACACATATATATATATGGTCAGTGGCAGAAACACATGTACATCCTTTAGATCTGAAGCTAAAGTTTAGCTTGATCTCTGAAAGATAAAATTTTTTAAGTGCTATTAAATCTGAGGGGGACAGATTCAGGGGTACACCAGGTCTTTAACAGAGTCCAGTTTTTTTCTTATCTCCTGAAAATAGATTTTAGATGGAGTTTAGATAAATATATTTTATTTCATGGTCGTTTTGACTGGAAATAAATAAATGATGAGTGGTAAGTTTAATTTAGGTTGTACTGAGGTGTATTCAAGATGCGAAATACAGGTGGTCCTGGAACTCGCTAATTAGCCACTTGGAACCCCTTGGAGCTTCTGGCTTTGATAGATCCTAACTAACTTAGGTTGTGGCACTGATCTGCCTCAGGGTCGCGCTGTAGTGAATTGGTTCACCTAGCTGGTCCTTCATACTCGAGCAACTATAACTATGCCCGGGATACCTCTGAAAAACTTTAGTATGCAGTATGCAGCAGCGTATTTGTAGATCTAAAGCCCATTTTCACCAGAGACTGATGGACAGAATGAACCGTTATTCCTTTTTCTCAAAGAAAGATAAAAGAGTACACACGTAAGATCCCAATTAATGTGTGGAAGAGCTCATTCCCAACCTAGAAAAGAGCAAACTGTTACAGCAAACATTTTGCTAGCACTGAACTAGTATCAGTGCTGGTATAGTGAGTGAGTTAGCAGCCAACCAATGCTGGAGTAGCGAGCCAACATAGGACCAATGCCAAGATGTATTTCACACACCAGGTGTATTAAACTGTGTTATACCTTTTTCATTTGCTTCTTTTTTTTTTTAATCAGACTTTATCAAGTGCATTTTGTTCAGGCCCTGCTGTTATTCCCATGGCTAATTAGCATAAAAATGCTAATGGGGGTAAATAAGCACAAACAGACGTCTTATTCAGCTACTAAAGATGTATTGTTGAAGTACAAACAAAAGATGAAATAAAAACCCATCATCATTACAGTGTAGGCAGGGAATGTTTGGCCCGAATAATCAACCACAGTACAAAAGTTAATACTATTACACTTTCAACATGACACAGTCGTTCAGTACCATCCACGTTTCCCTCTTTCTTTTTCAGATGAAATTAAACAGACAACACTTATTTTCAGAAAAAGGACAAGAGGTGGCAATTCATGGATATGGCACACACACACACTCACTCTCGCTCACACACACACACTTAATACAGCACTTCCGTTCTCTTCATCCATTGAAGGCCAACCCTATTTTGGTGTAAAGCAAAAGTTAAGACTACTCCCTCAAATCTAGCCACACAAAATTACGCTCAAACGTTCAAACACTTTCTTCACATATGCCCACACTCACCCAACCCACATACAATCTAATGCATCTACATGTAGGAACCGATATGCCTACTGATATGTAAAATTGAAGGAATGGCTGACAGATCTAGATCTAATGGCGTACTGTATGGATGCAGGCTGTGTGGCCAAAAGTATGTGGACACACCTACTAACTTCAGGTATTTCAGTCACATCCATTGCTAACAGGTGTATAAAGTACATAGCCATGCAACCACTAACACTTGCAGTAGAATGTGTTGTACTGAAGAGCTCAGTGACTTTAAACATGGCACTGTCATAGGATGCTACCCTTCTTAGCCCTGCAAGATCTGTCCAGAGAAACAGAGGCATCCGGGAGTAACAACAGCTCAGCCACGGATTGGCAGACCATGCAAACTCATAGATTGGGGCCGCCCAAGTGCTGAAGCACGTAGCATGTAAACGTTGCCTGTCCTATTGTAGCATGAAGTAGGTTTCCATGGCCGAGCAGCTGCACTTAAGCCTAAGACTACTATGCGCAATGCCAAGCAGAGGCCGGCGTGGTGTAAAGCTACTGGAGCAGTTGTGTTCTCTGGAGTCGTGCTTCACTATCTGGCAGTACTGCCCACCAGAATGCATGGTCCCTACAGTAGGTCAGTAGACCCTTTGTTCCTGTGTACAAAGCATAAAGTCCATAAAGATATGGTTTAATTAGTTTGGCGTGGAGGAGCCCTGATTGAAACCCCAACTTTGAGGTGAATTGTGAGAGCGACTGTGAACCAGGCCATCAGTGCATGACCTCAGAAAGGCTCTGAAAGGACACATATTCCCTCATACATGCTCCAAAGTCTTGTGGGAAGTCTTCCCAGTGAAATGAAGGCTGTTATAGCCGTAATCTCCATGTTATTGGTCTCGGAAAGGGAGGTCCGACTAACCCATATAGATGTGATGGGCAGGTGTCTGCATACTTTTGGCCATACAGTGTAGCTATTGACTGAGAGATCAATGATTTCTACATCTAGACACTGTATTTACAGAGAGAGAGGTAAAGAAGGGCACAGCGCAGTAGGAAATGAGGTCGCTGGTTCATTTGGAGAATCTGCGAGCAAACACAGACCAGGAATGTATATATCAGATTTCACAGAATAAAGATGCTGGGCTTGTACTGCTGAACAGGCGTTCCTGGTCAAATGACACGCTTTGTTGATTGTTTAAGTAAAAATAAGCAATAAATAAATATAAAATATACCACAACTTTTCTGCAGGCCACATCATGCTGGATTTGACATACTGGGGACAAAATAAAACACAAGATGTGGCCTGTGCAAAAGCTGCAGTATATTTTATATATTAGGTTTTATTTTTTTACTGATGTGTTAAATGTGGTGACCTAATGTGGGTGCGTTAACTTATACTGACTTGTAAAATTAACAAAATATGGAATTTGACAACTTTCCAAAAACTATTCATATGACTATACCACCTTATTCCGCGGTCTTAATCATGATCATTTCACCAGACAGTTTAAAGGAATACTCTGGCATTTCTTTCAGTCAACTTTCTGAATCTGCCCCATCGGTGTTATATAGTTGTTTACCATGGACAGCAGTTTCTGAGACATTTCCCCATGCCTAGAAATGACCAGAAAATCCATTATCCTGAAACACGCTGATAACATGAGTCAAATGGCGGTTAAGTTCCACAATTCACGGAAATGTTAATGGATTCTTTAGGAGTGAAGCCGGAAATATTATTAATTTATAGATCTGACTTATTCCACAGGGAAGAAATGGTGGTAATGTGTAGTGATGTGGGTGGAGGTTTTACAGGCCCCTGCCTGATCACCCTGGATATCAACAATCCTTTAGGGGAAACGAAGTAACCGGAGCTACTTTTCTTGTTTGTTTGTTTTTACTGTTATTCCAGTGCTCTGTAAATTCAGTAACAGCTTTACTTCTCTAATGTCAGCCTCGTTCTAAGAACTGCGGCTTCTAAAGAACGAGAATGCACATATCTGATCTTAAAATAATCAAGTGTGGAACTGAAGTGTCTGCATTCTATCATCACTGTTCAAAGAAAACCATGTATCTCCATTCTTGTTGATTTTTACTTTTATGCATTACTTGAACACAGCAGCTGCTGTTAACACTGTGTGAAATTTTGATGATAAATGGACCAACAGAAATAGCCCAAAGTCACTTGGAAAAAAGTCTGGTTCCATTGACTTACATTAGAATTAAAAGTTTAAAGTTAAAGTTTTTGGCCTCTCCTGTAAAGCTGCCATTTTCGAGATACTTGTTTTTAGTTAGACAGTGACTACATAGTTACGTATTTCAAACATTTTAATTAGATGCCCAATGGCTTCCATTTTGAATCGATGGGTTTTCTTTTCTTTTCTAAGTAATCTATTGTCTGTTGAAATAAATAGTGCAAAACAGATGGAGATTAGGTTGGAAAAAAAACCCACTGAATATCCCTTTAACGTGTTCCCATTCTTCAAAAAATCACAAGACTAACCGAAACAGTCTATTAACTGATTCACTGACATGAAATTAAAGCTGCTGTGATGGGGTCACTTGAGTGGTGCCCAGCACTCTTCCTCTGAGACATCTGATATATACCAGTCAAGGAGAAACGAGGCAGGAGAGAATTAAAAGGAGGTGTTTGGGGATGGAAAGAAACAGAGGATAGACATAGTAAAATGAGAAGAATGTTGACAGACATGAACGGAGAGAGCTCAGGGGTACATTACAAGAGGAGAGGAGAGGAGAGGAGAGGAAAGGAGAGCGGTTTAGAGGGGTTTTGCTGGTCTGGTGGTCGCAGCTCAGTAGCTTTTGGAGAGCTTGCATTTAAAGGTATACTTCACCCAAAACTGCTGGTTTTGCTATTGAATGAAAGCTAGCGGGGGGACATTAGCATCAGTCCCAGATTAGCCTTCATTCATCTTTAGCCATATTGGCATTTCTGGTTGAAGTATTCCTTTAAGCTTTGGCTGAGCGAGCAGGACGTCTCTTCTGCTGATCCTCCAGAATATCTCCATCTACGTCAGGCTTTGCTCTACAACACAAGCATACACACAAAAATAAGTAAATATTAAATTAAATAAATAAATATTTTATTTAATTTATTTAATACATTTAATAAATTTAATTAAATTAGTTCTGTTACACGCTATTGCTTCCCATATTCTAGTACATTTATGGTTATATTATACTGCTAACACTTTATTTTGATGGTCCACAGTGGATGTTTTGTAGATGGTGACCTTATCTTCAAAGCTGTGCTACATAAAATTTCAGATTGGGCCGGACTTTGTGGAAGTGTTTTGGACCATGTCATATGTCTTTACGTATTCACATCACATGCACAGGCTCAGAAACAAGGTCAAATTTCGATGTTTAGGTCTCTAAAGCAAAATCATCATTATACTGAGTTCTCTTTACATATTCTAACATACATCAGATTAATCTGCTTGTCGGGCTCCAAAGCACAGCCCACAGCTTCCCCACATTGCATGCAATTAAACACTTTAGAATTCCCAAAACGTACATAGTGTAGCTTTAATTTACGTTCAACTTAATATCTGCTAAATTCACCTCTGTTCTTCTCTAATGGAAACCCTAATGTTCACTCTAATCCCGAATTTAACTTCATCCCAAAACCTAACCCTAATCCTAAACCAAGATATTGATAAACTCACCAGACAAAAATGTGTCACCTGTGACTGAAATGTACCTAATAGTGTGTAATACCTCCATGAGCATGAATAACAGCTGTGATTGGATTTGGCATGGACTGGACAAGTTTCTGCATGTAGGCCACATCAGTGTCTTGCACCAAATAATTGTGGCACATCTCTGAGGAGAATTTCCTGTAGACTGGGATGTTTACCACTGCTGCTAGACCCGTATGACCGTACGCTTCCATACATGTGCAAATTCAGATACTTCCGTCACACTGTTTTTTGTTTTTTTGTTGTCAGGTGAGCTTAGTTTCAGTTACAGGTTGTTTGTAAAGTAAGCATTTGTGGATCATCTGTCTTGAACCATCAAAATGAAATGTGATCAGTAATAGGGATGCACCGATCAGGAATTTTTATGGTTGATTCCGATTCCGTTTTCTTTACATTTTTATTACCCCCTTTTCACACTGTGTGGGCTAAATAAACACATAAAGTACATTAACACATTATCAGTCCCACCCAAAGTTGCAATTTATATATGTGTATATATATATATATAGGTATTGCTGTTTCAAGGGAAACTAATTTTGCCATTGAGTTGCTAACAAAATCATTGAAAGTGGTTTGGTGTGAAAATGTGGACTGTAGCGAAATGTACAGACTCATGCGGCATTATTCTATAACATTTTGGTACGAGAGTAGTAGCAGTATTGACATACAGCATGCAGTGCACTTCATGGCCAATTACTGATTGTGTGTTTGGCGCAACTGATCTGGTTCAGATTGTGCTTCCCTAATTGTTATATTAAGTAGTCATGGTGAGACTTTCAGCTCTTACCATTACCTTGGAGCTGATCCAACTGTAAAAAGCACAGAAAAAACTAATTATTGAATAGTACTCTCATGTGTTGTCTGTTCTGATGTTTCTTGACTCATGATATTTGAACGTATGTGCATATGCAGCTGCTCCTACCTGTGCTTCTGTTTCTGTGCTGTCATGTGTGTGTTCTGCATCTGGTGTCTCACAGGTCATATTGTTCTCCAGCGCAGTATCATCCTAAACATACACATGCAAAATAAAATATGCTTTAATACCCATTTAAATAAGCCCCCTCCCTCCTCCCAATACCAGGGGGTATTTAGTACACTGATGATACCATAATGTTATTGTGGTACATTTTACATTATGTTACTCTCTAACTGTGATGATGTTTTTATGTTCAGATTAAAAATGTCAGCCTGTATTACTGGACATATGGTTACATAGCAACAGTCTCATATCAGGTTCCTCAGTGATTAGTCATGGGCAATCTGGCTTCTCGTCAGTCAAATCAGTTGACTCAGCTCACGAATAGAAGTTGGCTCTTTTGGTTCCCAGGTGAATGTTCATTCAGTAGCATTGCCAGTTTAAAATTAGCCAAGTTAGCAATTTTATGCATCATGTTTGTGCATCAAGACTATTGAAAACACGGCTAGGAACTATATGAAAACCACCAAGGACAAAGCCAGGGACAAACTCAACAAGCATGAGGGCGATGGAGGGGGTGGCACCATTTGCTTTGTCTGCTCTTCAGTGAAAGCTCTTGTTCACCAATGACACATTACTGTCAGTGGCGCATCTGCTTGACGTTTTGCCTCATCATGACGCCATGAGTTCCACTTAATTCCAGTTTTACTACTTAAACCAGGGGTTGCACGTATCATTTGATATTACTAGCAAGCCTATATACGTAAATCGGTCAGGCTGAAAATAAACTGTGCTACTGGGAGCTAGATGATGGCTAGACCTTCGGTGTACATGAATATTTGTATGTAGGTTTCAGTGGTGGACAAAGTACACAAACCATGGACTTGAGTTAAAGTAGAGAAGTTTAACTCCCTTTAGACCTCCACTGGAGTAACAGTACTAAAGTATTTACCTTCAAATGTACTGAAGTATGGAGAGTAACAGGAGCATGATTTATTATGGCTCTAATGTCCTATTATCATTTCTGGAACAAGACTCTTAATCAGCTCAGTGTAGGTGAAGAGACTCTAGTGTCTCTCAGTCCACCAGTCTTTAATAGAAGGTCATTAATTAGTCTGACACTGATGTCTATTCAAATGATCAGAAGCACAGAACACTGAAGGAGAACAGGTTCCTTTAGCTAGAACTATAAAAATAAAGTTTTGGTTTAAGATTTATTTGCAACTTAGGTACAAGTTTAAGTTTAATAAAAACTTGATTTAAACAGGCTCACAAATGAGTTTTCTTTGCTATACTGCATCTGCAGAGTCAAAACAAATTTACTATTAGATGAAATAGCGTTTGTATAAATTCAGAAAAAGACACTCGCCAGTCACGAGTGCATGTGTACACATTTCTATATTGTGGTCTATTTACCCACAAAGTCAGGAACAGTGTTTTATCTATTTACTAACTCCATCCTGCTTTACCTGCCTTCCTCCAGGTGGTCCTTGATGTAGCAGACATTTTCATGGACGCCAAGAATCCATGAATAAGCTTGTTTTGTTATGTTTTTATGCGCATGTAAGCAAAAAGGAACCACGAATTTCTCATAATGTACTGGAGTAAACAGTGAGATATCTAAGTTTGAAATGTCATAGAGTTAAAGTACAAAGTCATCCAAAATGGAAATACATCAGTAAAGTACAGATACACTGAAAAACTACTTAAGTATGGTAACTCATTACATTTACTTCCGTACTGTCCACCACTGGTAGGTTTGTATGTACGTCTCATGTGTCTCACTCACCAGAACCCATGGATGTGACAAGACTTCCTCTGCTGTGTAGCGTGCACTCACATTCACTTGCAGCATCTTACCGATCAAGTCCTGCAAAGAAACACATGACCAGAATTAACCAATCACGTTCTATTCAATTAGCAATTAGCATGACTGCAGGTGGGTAAGGTATGGTATGTCAAAGCAGGAGTCTGGCATAAAATACAGGTACACAATTTTCAGAAATTATGTAAATTTGATCTTTCCCCTGAAACCATTCCTTTAACGTAGTGCTGACAGAGGCAGACCTTTGCACTGGCGCTGACGTTGTCCCAGTAAGGTGAGGGGAACTCCAGTCTGCCCAGCAAAATCTGCTCAAACAGCTCCTCCTGCTGGTTCCGCTCACTGCGGAATGGAGGAAATCCGCACAGCAGGATGTATGTGATCACCCCTGCTGCCCAGATATCCACCTTTAAACCGTACCTGTTTCACACATACAGCAACACATCAGACTAAACCTGTGATCCTGATATACACAGCTCAGGATAAACCAGATACACATCCAAGCATTTCCTGGTGTTAACTCTTACCCTGTCTCTGCGATAATCTCTGGTGCCACGTACGTGGGTGTTCCACAGACAGTATAGAGTGGTCCTTCCACTACAGTGGCCAGCCCAAAGTCTCCCAGCTTCAGAGACTTTGTGCCGTCAGGATATTCACATACCTGCAGAGTAAGAAGGTGAGTGTGGGAGTGTTCATTTGTAACAAATACTGTACAGTAGTGTGCAAAGGTCAGAGACCACCCTGAAGAACATATATACTGTACATATACACTCATCATCATAAGAATAGTTGCACCCAGAAGGAATCAATCGACAGGAATGAAACTTGGTGGGTAGCTTTGACATTGTGAGACATGCTAATGATTCAAGTTTCATGTTAGGCTATGCATGTGACGTAAGCAAGGACGGGCCTTATTGCTGTACCTGACTGACCTAATAGTCACAACTGCTGACATTCAGGGAGCAGTGATGCACACCATGAGTGATGCCAGCACCATGATGCATGGACTACATGCATGCAAATATTGCCCATATCAGTCTAAATTTATCATCATATCTTCCTTCCCAATAGCACTGCAATCCCACACTTCCTTCTGGATGCAACTATTTTTTGATGATGAGTGTATATAAGATACTACACTTTAATAAGGAAGGAGGAAGTCAAAGGAAAATAAGTGGAGAAAAATGTATTTTTTGTGAAAGCAAGAAATGAGAACTCTGAGAAACTTGGGCTGGAGAACTCCAGGATTACGAGATTTCAATAAAGTATTAATTAATACAGAGGAAACTGACATCTTAATATCTTTAGCTTTCATCTTTGAGAGAGAGAGAAGAAAATCAATCTCCAATCTTTCTGCTTCAGATCTAAAAAGATCCACAAGTGTTTCTGTTCATCCTTCCAGTACGTACAGCTGAAGTTACTCGGAATGAGTCTAAATGAATCTGAATCTAGATGAGTCTGAGTCTAGATGACTCTAAATCTGTAATTGAGATTAACAGGATTGTCAGAAGCAGGAAATGCAAGTTCTAAGACTGAACATTGGAGGTGTTTTTATCCCTGCAGATTGCTTTGAAAAACTGAAAGCAAGTTTCCAGAAAAGAATGGAAGTAGTAATAAAGACACTGGACAAACTAAATTATATGAAAAAAAATATATATATATTTTTTGTGAAATATTTCTTCTTTTTTTCTGATCCTGAAAAATAACTTATCGACCTTTTTAATTGGAAATAAGAATATTCAGGATGTGTGGTGTGTGAGGTGTGTGTGAGAGTGTTTGTGTACCAGTAAATTCTCTGGTTTAATATCTCTGTGCACTATGCTCATGCGGTGTAGGTATCTGAGCGCTCCGGTCAGGTTGTAGACCATAGCACTGGCATCTCTCTCTGTGTACTTTGTGGACGAGGTGATGGCATCAAATAGATCTCCTCCCTGCAAAACACATGCACAGACATATCACTACAGCACCACACGTTCTGTTACACATAAAGAGGAGAAACGTTAGAAGTGATTTTGGTGGCTGTTTTGAAAGTTTTTGTCTTCAGGATAAAAACAGACACAGTCTAATACAATTAAACTGGGAAAAATGAAAACATGAATGAATGAATGGATTAATTAATTAATTAATTAATTAATATAAAAGTGAATCTATTCGGCTACTATGTAGCCAAATGCTGCCCCTCTGATATGTCCTGTGCATGTACATATCTTGTAAATGCAGGTCGTGTATGTTATGTTGCACTGAGCTTCTGGGGGAACTGTGCAAAGTTAAAAGCAGTAATCATACCTTAACAAGCTCCATAACCAGGTAGAGTTCAGTAGGCGTGTCCACCTCTTCAATTAGCATAATGATGCTGGGGTGCCGAACGCGTCGCAGTATTGCCACCTCATTGGCTATCAGGTGCTCCTATTAGGACCACCAATCACAGCATTACTCTTATATATCTTATACTGTATAATCACAATATACTCTTTCTATGTGTACACACACACACACACACACAAACATATGTGTGTGTGTGTACATATGTGTATATATCAAGGGAGAGCGAGAAAGAGCATAAAAGAAGAATAGATTTTTGATATATTTAATATGATTAAAGGCATTGTCTGACCTTCCCACTGCATTTGGCCTTATCTATGATCTTCAGAGCATATTCCTGTCCAGTGGCCCTACACACACACACACACACACACACCATAGGGAAAGAAAGCATTTATGTTATCAAAAGTACTTTTACTGAATAAACAAGCTTTGGAAAAGCTGTGGAACAACATAGTGTTAAGTGCCTAGCTTGCGGATACAGCTAATATGCTTGTGTGTGTGTGTGTGTGTGTGTGTGTGTTTTGGTCACATACCTCTCCACACACTCTTTAACCACAGCAAAATTTCCATCTCCGATGACTTTCCCCACTTTGTATTTATCGGTGATGATGGATGACTGCACCTTATTCCCATTAACTAAGAGAGAGAGAGAGAGAGAGAGAGAGAGAGGGAGAGAGATGGAGTGAGGGAGAGAGAGCAAGCGAAAGAGAGTAGAATAGGAACAATGTACATGTATATTTTAATCATACAGTGTAATGTCCTATACTGTATAATTGTACTATAGGTTTCTATATTGTACACTGGCTGGCCAAAAAGGCACACGCATTAACATTCCATTGCCTTTAACAATGATTACATCACATATTCGTCGTGGCATCGTTTCCAAAACCTGATGCAATTTTGCTACATTTATTTATGTATCAATGTATGAATGTTTGGCCGAGATCTTGTACTGACAATAGGGGAGTTCACTCCATGAAGTCTTCTCCAGCACATTACAATGGGGTTTCAATGGGGTTATTGTCAGGACTCTGTGGTGGCCAATTCATGTATGAAAATGGTTCTTGAAGCTCCCTAAACCGCTCTTTCACAATCAGAGCCCAATGAATCTCATCATTGTCGTCCTGGAATATTACCATGCCAGGAAAAATCCATTGATGGTATAACCTGGTCATTCAGTACACTCAGGTGGTCAGCTGATTTCATTTTATTGCCACATAACTTTACTGAGCCTTGATCTGACGAACTAAAGCAGATCAAACACTCATCTCCAGACGCTGGTACAGTGGGCACTACGCATGATGTGTGCATCGCTTTATGAGCTTTCCTTTGGCCTCTCAGTCTAAAATAGGGTGAACCTGGACTGATCAGACCACATGACCTTTTTCCATTGCTCCAGAATCCAATCTTTATGCTCCCTAGCAAAGTGAAGCCTTTCTTCCTATTAGCCTCACTAACAGGTTATCTTACAGCCTCACAGTTGTTTAGACCCAATCCTGTGAGTTCTCTCTTACTATTACTGAACATTGGTGTGAGCCAGTGATGGTGAGATGACAGTTCTCCACTAGCCATCCAGGTTTTAACAATGAGCTGGACAGCTCTCAACCCAATTCCAGTCATTTAAGCTTTTCCTTCATTGTTTTGTTGTATTCTTTGCTTGACGCAGGCTAATAATTTGACCCCCCCATGAACCACAGTAAAATCCTGCCAACATGGCTGTTTAAGAAATGCATCAGTTGGGGTTAAAAGAATCGTTGCCCGCTGAAACACATTTATCACTGCAGTTAGTAACCAATCAAAGGCTCTCAAGTACGTTTTGCCAGTGTGTAACACTATTGCATCATAGTGTTCTACAGTGCACAATAGCGCTATAGTGCTACATACCATATACAGTCACATAGACATAAGGCTCTGTGTGATTTCATGTATGCCAAACTTGCCATTGATGCATAATTTCTTCACTGTGCCATGCATTTCACACCTCATCCCTCTCTTTCTCTCTCTCTCACTCTCTCTCTTTTCACTCACACAGTTTTATGCACATTGCATGTGTGTATCTACACAGACAGTTTCCCAGAGGCTTATATGAGTGGAGTCGTGCTTCGTGTAGCTTGACTTGGCCAGATGTGCCAACCTGTACGGCAACAGAACCGCACATGTGTATTTGCAGAAGCTACGCAGTATGTGTGTGTGTGTGTGTGTGTGTGTGAGAGAGAGAGAGAGATACCTTCTGGGCTCAGGTCCTCTGCTCCATTTAGCTCCTCTGATGGGGGAGGGGAGGGAGATACATGACGGGAGGAAATCTACAGATGAGAGAGTATGAAGTACATGATACACACACAGTAAACGCAAACCAGTAAACAAACAGAACAGCTCTGTATTGCAGAGAGGGTTTCAACATCGCTCCTGCACACTAACCTTTAGACTGCTCTGGCTGCCTGGGCTGGTCGGAGTCTTTGACGACTTTACTGCCGGGGTCTGACCTCCTGTAACGTCACTGCCTGAAAGAATAAAGGAATGGTGAACAGCAATCACCGACCAGGACTGTAAGTTATGACACGGTTATATTGGCCACTCTCTTGCTTTGACTGTCATAAAACAGAAGACGTCTGTATGTATTGTATCTGGACCAAAGGGATGCACATGAACTGAATGGTGACCAATTGGATTGTTGAAATGAGGCACGGTAATCGTTTGTCACATGGCCAAGCTACATGCTGTCATTCAACACTCAACACTCAAACATTCAAATGGATACGGAGTAGAAGATGTAATGGTCGGAAATGTTGTACATTATTATATTAGATGTATTTAATTTTACTAAATAAAATTTGAGTTTAAAAAATAATAGCAGGTCATTTTGGGTCTCAAAACTCAGCATACAGTACTTGGAGTAGTTTNAATAATAGCAGGTCATTTTGGGTCTCAAAACTCAGCATACAGTACTTGGAGTAGTTTTGCTGTGTTCGAGAGATACGCCCCTAAAACAGTCAGCAGTTGGTGAAGGAAGTGATTCAGCTTGCTGTAATGAAACCGTAGCATTAGCTAAAATAGTGCAAGTTTATATAGGTCTATAAGTAGAACATATATAATACAACCAGCTCTACTATTAAAAAGCACAGATAAATCTTTGTTGTGCTCCAATTAATTCATAGTTGTAATAATTCTGGATTATTTTTGGCCGCTGCAGCTAAATAAACCTATATATATATATATATATATGCCACAAGAGATTACAACCATTTCAAGAATAGAAACGTAATTTGGTATGATGGTACTATATCACATGTTCTATTATCCAAAAGGCTATTTGTCTGTGTCCAGAAGGAGAAACAAGTCTGTAATAACTGTATAACATTGTCAATGAAATTATAATAAATACTCTAATGTGGAGATCAAATCTTGGGGCAGTTAACTTGATATAAAGTTTCTAAATAAATCATTACAGTATGTTATCAATCATTTATTAACTCACTGAAATGCATAATGAACCAAAAAATATTGACTCAAACATCTGAAAATATTATCTGCACTATTAAATAAATAAAAAATATATAGTAAAAAAATAGTAATTGCCTCTTGTGACAATAAGCACTTAAAATTCTCAAATAAATACTTTGAATGAAATAACAGTTCATTCAAAGTATTTATTTATGTTAAATAAAACTGGTTCATTTCCTTTTCACTTACTAACATATCACTTACTATTTAATAATTTACTTACACTTTTGTTTTGGTTGAAATGACCTTTTTTAACAATGTGAATCGTCATATTGTGTTAGTTATCCTTGAATAAAGTAACATAAATATGACAAGTCGGTCCAAAGGTTTAAATGTTAGTGCAGGAATTCAATACCATGACTGAATGTGTTGTATTGGTAGGATTTTACCTGACACAGGTGATTTTGACCTGTTCACGCCAGAGTTCTTGGGAACTGAAGGCTTAACAGGAGCCGAAGCCTTTGCCGATTTCATCTTACACTCTGAGACAGAGACAGAACACAGTCAGTACTGTGGATGTTAAAGGCTGGGGTCATGTAGCTTATCAAAAGGTTTTAGGTTGCAACAACTTAACAAAGAAAAAAAAGTGCTGCCTTGGGAATAATGCCAAATCCCACACGTTTTATCCCCTTGTTAACTTGTCAGCCCTCATCAGCACTAAAGCCTTTCAGCTGCTTTAACCATCTCTGGGCTAATAAATGATTTTACTAGGTGCCTTTTAACAATCATTTGGAAAAGAAAACTGTGAAAGCATTATGTAGACAAGAACCAAACAGAGAAACTTTAGGTTTAGTACAGTATTAGTGAATAGCAGTGTTAATGGAACCTTATCAGGTCATTTTCTCTTACTTAGAGTTCCCTAATCACTAACAACCAAATCCAACATGCAGAAGTATCAACACGTACCGTTCAGTCCACACAACCCATTTATGGAATCTATGCTTCGTTGGTGCTATGCTTAACACAGCCTGTTTTGAATTTATATTTTCTGTGATGTCATGAGAACTAAGTATTACTGTTCATACTACATATATACAGTACGCTTATTCTGTCTGCATTACTTTAGCTCCGCCCCTTCGCACTAAAGTTATAAGCGGTGTTTCATCTTTTTCAGAGTGCTTTTTGAACAAAGCAGCCAATCAGAGCAGAGTCGATTTAAAGGTACAGTAACCAGCCTATTTACTTTTAAGGGCTAAAGAGAAGTTGGAAAATGAAAGAATCGTTTTTGGTACATAAAATCCACTCAAATGTAAGTGGGCCTCAGGGGAAAAAGGAACAACTGATAAATATAGTCTCGCTTTAAATGCTTTAGTATATCACCATTGACGAATGCAGCAGCCAAAGGTTTCCCCGCGTGTCCAATTGCGGCATCATCCTGGGCATAACGGAACTTCTCAAGACCGCACGCGATGAACACGTCATCATCGCCAAAGAAGTCCTGAAGACTTGTCAGCTACAAAGGTTTAGAAAGAGAAAGTCAGTCACAATTTCGCAGCTTTCGTATCATGCCAAAACTAGCTGCCAGCTTGGAGGACATGTCTTTCTGGAACATTCTCTGCTGCTGATAATGGTCGGATTGGTACTAGATGTGGGATAAATAATCTGTTCTTAGATGACTCACAATTCTCCCTTGAAATATTCTGCACTGATACACAAAGTATCACACCCAGACTTTTACATAGACTTAGCTGAAAAAGGAATGTGGGTTAGTTTAAACCTATTTGGCAGTAACATATAGATATAGATGCATGGATGGATGGATGGACGGATGGATGGATGGATGGATAGATAGATAGATAGATAGATAGATAGATAGATAGATGGATAGATAGATAGATAGATAGATAGATAGACACTTTATTGATCCCGAAGGAAATTTTGCAGTTTCATAGACATGGGCATGTGCATTCAAATCCAGCTAAGCTAGTGAAGATAGAAGCAAACATGAAAAGAAAAAATCCAGGATACATCGTTAAGCATTAAAGGCGATGCTGACTACGAAGACTTTAATGTCCTAAAACAATGTACATGTCTTCTAGTTTAAAACAATTATGTATAAACCAAACAGAATAGTTGTTATATGGTTGCACTGGACTCTACTGAAAAATAAGACAATGTAAGACAAGCAAAATGTTCTGTTGAGTAACGACATGACTGAAATTCGAATGGCTATATTATATATTTGAGTTGAGTCAGATCTTTATCTTGCTGTTACTCACTCTTATAGCCCTTTTCGACTAAAAGAACCCTGTTCTTGGACTGGTTCCATTCAGGCTTCTCAGAACCTTGGTGCTATTCAAGAAATCAGTCTGCGTTTGCACCAGTTTTTACTGGAACCAAGGAACATCATCATCAGCGTCAACAGAGGGTGCTGCACAATGGCAGTAAATAGACCAAACAAGATGGCGGAGTGTATAGATCACCGGTGAGTGTTTGTGCTGCTATTACAGATGTTGGTTTTTATCTAGAAAGCAAGCACGGATCAACTACTGGTGATAAGCAGACCTGGAAGAGGTGCTTCAGAACAGCACTGGGTGTCACCATTGTGGCCTACTTCTCCCTCAACAACTTAACACTCTCACAGATGTCTTCACGGTTCGTTCATAGAAGAACCTGAAGAACCTACTATTCTTTGGTTCAAGCTGGGAACAAACTTTTCGGGTTCCAAACCTTATAGCTGAGTAGCTTAAATGGTTCCCACTTGCTGCTAGACTGTGGTTGCTATGGGTGGAACGAGGGATGAATAAACACCACATAGAGGAGTGCAGGTCAGTATGGCTATGATTAGAGTTTGGGGATCTGCCCTGAGTGAGTACATGAAGTTTGGTGTCTGTGGGTTAAAGGAAACAATAGGATTTCAATGGGGGTGAAAATGAATGCGACTCTATGGGAGGAACTACAGATGGAATAAAAAACACAAACAGACGAGTGCAGGTCAAAACAACATTGAATTTTTGCTCGGGGGTCTGCCCTGAGATGTATGTAAAACTGTGTCTGTCAGTCGAGCAGAAGTACAGTAGATGGGTGTGTATTTTTCCACCCCTTTCATTCTTAATGGGGAAAAAATTCAGAATTTTATGGAGCAGGTCAGATTTTTCTTTAACCTTAAGTTAGATCAAAAAGCTGTTCACAAGCACAGCATTCCCGGTCAGGTCACACGTTTCGGAGTTGGGATGGTGTTGATATTTCAAAAACTGCGGGACTAGTTAGCTGACAAAAATCTTTCAACCAAGAAGAAGAAGAAGAAAATGGTTTGCATGTAAATGTTTTACAAAGTGGTAAAGCCCAAACTATGTATACTATAAGAAAAATCTTGAATATCAGGAAAACTGAAGCACATAAATTTATTCTAGTAGACCTCAAAACATTGAAAATGAGCATAATAGGTCTCCACTAACATATAATGTAGTAGGTTATGAAGGAGCTGATCTGGTGAACTGGTGAGGGTGTTTTTAAGAAATGGGATCTTTCTGCACATGTAAATTGCTCTAATATTTATATGAGGGGACAAATAAATACCTAAGAGGTCTATTCACCAAGAGCCCCACGGCCATCTGCACCCCAAGCTGTTATGCCACTGGATTTAGTTAGAAAGAGTAGTTCCTTACAGCTCCTATTGGTTCACTTTTGAAGTTGGTTGAAATCATTTTGACCTTTAGTGACGTCCATTGTTGACATTTTGGAATTTCACTTTCCACTATCAGGAGTTAATACAATGCTGGTGTAAAGGGCAAACAGATAGCTGGCTTTGATCAGGTGTGCAGTGTGTAATGTGTTGCTGGATGTTGCTGTTATGAGCCAAACTCGGATGAATTTACAAAATGCCCACATCACTGCATGAACAGATGAGTAAGGATATGGAAAATAGCAGCATACGTGCACATGTATAAGAACAGGACTGCTCATATGCAAATAATCTTAACTCAGCAGACAAAACTGTGTTTTACTCCTAGGAGCCACTGGGTGAGTTAATCTGCAGTTGCCATGAGAAACCGGCAGTTTTGCTGATGAGGTACAGCAGCACCCACACACGCGCACACACACACACACACACACACACACACACACACACACACACACACACACACACACACTTCTGTCTGGCCAAGAACAAATGAGTCTTTCAAGGATTCCCCTCCTTCTCTGCAGTAGAAAATGTGTGGCATACAAATGAACCCTGGGCTTCTCCTATAACACACACACACACACACCACCTTGTGTGCTTTCTCTCTCTC
>CM067492.1:9471942-9588972 GCA_034552555.1 Semaprochilodus insignis | reverse complement strand
ATTTTCTAGAGGTGCTTGTATGTAAATGAAAAGCAATTTGGTCCAAAGATTTTTAATTAACATTTTAATCATAATGTTTATTTTAAACGATTGTTTTTGCCCACTTATCAACAAAGATCTGCTGATGTAGAATAATTCACATAGAAATTTGGCACAGTTCTGTTAACACATACTCACTTTCTTCGCTAAACAGACATCAAGAAAACATCAAGTGAAGTTCTTTTATTTGAGGTACATTTGGCCTAAGACATCTTAAACATTTCAGTCTGAGCAAAGAATTTATCTCATGATTTGTGCTCTACAACATTCACAAAGCACTTAAGACACTTCAACAACACTTATGATGATTGCATTGCAAACCGCAGAAGATCACATGATCTTTGGGTTTTGTAGAAATATCTAGAACACATATTCTCTTTTCTCTTTTTCAGTGAATTGTGCTCATCAGTAGGTGCTAAAAACACAAAGTCACTACAAGTAAAACTACTACTATCTAGATCCTATCAGATGCATACTATTGCCATGGTACCATTACTGTACTCCAGTCCAACTCATTGCTATACTTCACTGTACACTACATAGTAATAGTTGTTTGGAAGCACTTAAACATTTAAAAGTGATAGTTTGACCAAAAACATCACATTTCTACACAGTTTTCTCTTTTTCTCCAAGTGATCCATAAAAGGAGTAACCCAGGCATTGAGATACTACTACAATGCTAGTTATGCTAGCTCCATTTGTCTATTTTTATAGATATCAGTCTTTTATACACTGTCAGTAACTGCATTTAAGATCTCTTACCATTGTGATGTAATTTGTGACAACTGTGTGATGTTTTAGACTTGTGGTTTAATTACATGCTTTCAGTATCTGTTAGCTACATTAGCCGCATTAGCCACAACAGCCTCAGTGAAAAACCAAGGAAGCCGAATTCGTACATTAAACATGTCTCGGGTGACCAACCACAATTTGGATAAAGAGAAAAGTGTGTAAATATGACTGAACGCCAAACCATCCCGATATAAGGGAATCTGATTGTCTTAAAATGACTTGGTAGCTAATTTCCTAAAGTATGTAATCTTTTCAGGCTAGATAAGGATGTTAACTGCTGTACATGGGGGATCTATAACCTCTGTTGCCTTCAGTCAGGTACAATATAATTCTCCTCCCGTCACATGACAGCACGAGCCATAAAAGTCTAAACGCTACAATATAAAATATCTGCATAACAAAACAGCAGTTCTAGAACTTTCGAAGTCTAGATTTTGCACCACTGAAGAGATATTATATTAAAATCACCAACATACACCAAACACAACAGGACCAATACTTTAAACAGTATTTTAACCCGTCCAGTTTGAGTGAGGTCATCATGTGAAGACATGTTTATTGTTACTGAGATGTCCTGGTTTGGTGGGGAACCACTTCCAAGGACTTCCAAAGATCATTGGCAAATGTTGCAGCAGAGTTTCCTTATGTTCCTGTATGTCTGTGTGATAACATTATATTTGACTGGGCTTCAAGTCTGTAATGGTGCTTGAAGGTTTGTGAACCCTTTAGAAATTCTATATTTCTGCAGGATCTAAAACATACAATTTTCCATAAAAGTAGATAAAAAAGCAAGCAACCCAGAAGACAAAATATTGCACTTTGTCAAACACTTGTGTGTTGTGGTTTGGTGTCTTGCAGCGTGACCAAATTTCTCTTCAGATCCAGTTCACAAAGAGATGTCCTTATGTTTTCCTTTAGAATTCACAGATGTAGTTCAGAAATCATTGTTCTGTCAATGATGGCAAGACATCCTGGCAGATGCAGTGAACCAAGGCCCAATCGAGATTCTACCACCACCATGTTTCACAGGTGGGATAAGCCTTTTATGCTAGAATGCCATGCACATGTGTGGAGTGTTTTCCTTTCTCCAAACATAACGCTTCTTATTTAAACCAAAATTCTATTTTGGTCTCATGTGTCTGCAAAGCATAATTCCAATAGCCTTCTGGCTTGTCCATGCGCATCTCTGCAGACGGACAGTAATGTTCTTTTTGGAAGACAGTGGTGTTTCTCTTTGTAACCCTGCCATGCACAGAATTGTTGCTCAGTGTCCTCCTAATGGTGGGCTTGTGAACAGTAACATTAGCCACTGTAAGAGAGACCTTTATGTCCTTTGAAGTTCCTTTATGGACTATCACACATCTTGCTCTTGGAGTGATCTTTGTTGGCGGACCACCCCTGGGGAGGGTAACAATGGTCTTGAATTTCCTCCATTCGTACACAGTCTGTCTGAGTGTGGGCTGGTAGAGGCCAAACACTTTAGAAATGGTTTTGCAATGTTTGCCTGCCTGATGAGCATCAGCAACTCTTGTTCTAAGCTCCCTAGTAATCTCCCTAGTAAAGTGTTCACATACTTTTGACACTCACAGAAATGCAATATTGAATCATTTTCCTCAATAAAAAATGATTAGGCATAATATGTTTGTCCCACTTGTCTAGTTAGGGTCTCTTTATCTACCTATAGGACTCTTTTGAAAATCCGAATATGATTTATATAATGCAGGTATATGGAAAATTCTAAAGGGTTCACAAACTTTCAGGCACCACTGCATATCTGTATCTATTAAAAATGTCTGAAAACGATGTCTGAAAACGATGTCTTATTTTTATGTACATCTGATGTCAGTAACTAAACAAGGGCATAAGCTATTGTAAGAAGTAAATGATATTGTATTAAATCTCCATTGGTTTGTGAAATGATACATTTCCACAACCATGTGTCATAAAAATCGGACTTTGATAGATCCCTGTTCTTTGAATACAGCAAGGTGGCCACTCAGCTGATTGTCATCCCATTGATTGTCATCCCATTGATTGAAAACACCTGACTCGAATTTCACCTTTAGGATAACTTCTAAACCTAGATGTTCACATACTTTTGCCACTCAGTGATAGACATTTATTACATTTATAACACTGTTATGAAGCATCATTCCCACTTAATGGAGCTGATAAGGCGTTTGGGCTGTTAAGAACACCATATATACTGTATATTTCATATATGAAAGAACATACATATACATACAAAAATCTTGTACTTGATTTAAACTAGAAATGATAAAATTGATAAAATACTATACTTAGCAGTAGTAGAAGTAGAAGTCCTCTGTCTGTATTTAGCCTTTAGTACAAAAGGTTGTGCTTTTAAATGTACGAAAGCAACAAATATAAGTCAATACCATGGAAGTGAAACTGTTTAAAACAGTCTGAATAAATTTACTATAGCAAAACAATGAGTAACAGTTATACTTATTCAATGACTGAAATATTCTTAGGTTAAAGTGTGTGGAAAACTTTTGGAGCTTGTGGCCATTTAAGGGGTTGAATGAATGTTTTTATAAGGATAATAATAATATTCAAGAGTAATATGAGAAGATTTCTTAAAAGTAGTTTTTTTTAGACCCTGAGATCCTGTTTCAAACTATTAGGTTTGAACACACATTCTGGGCTAGTTTCAGCTTCTGAGTAAGCTTTAAGCAAACTTGTGCTGCCCAATTGGCCATAGCCTGGGCTGCTGTTCCTCTATGGTGGACAAAAAAACTCAGCTTACCTGACTTCATCTTAAAAATGAAGTTTGTGATTGTTTCATCGATTTCCTACTATGAGATCTGCGTATAACATAATGTTATGACAGTAGTGCGCAGCAATCACATAATTTACTATATCTGTTATAGTTTATAAGCATTTTGTTAATAAATTAGAGAAACTAATCAAAGTTGAGCGGAGTTTACTGGGGATTTCTCAGTTTGTGAAAGTTTTAGTTTAGCCTACTACGGCAATGCTGAAGTTTCTCTGGTTGCTGTAGTTCATCCCTAAAGCCAGCGAGTCCAGCAAGTCCCTTTTGTAGCCAAAAAGGCCAGAATGAAAGAAGAACTACACTAAGACAGTGCTGTTTATTAGAGTTCCAGTAATTGGACTCTGTCATACAATTTGCATTATGTGGGAATGATGCTTTATAGCAGTGTAATAAATGGAATGACTGCCCTCTTAATGTCAATACAATATCATTTACTTTAATACACATCAAAAAACATCATGACTGGCGTAAGCTCTTCATAAGTTCTCCAAAACTGCTTTCCTTTGATATGTTATTCAGTGCTTATGTCTGTCTTATAATGTAGCCTTCAAACTAAAGTATTGCCATCTGTATTTGTACTAGTGTACAGTAAGAAAAAGGAGTGGGAGAATTAAAGTTAAGGTTAACGAGTGTATGTGCACATATTAGCATTTTTATGGAATATGTTTCATACTTAAAAGATTAAAATAAAAGTCAGACCTGAGAGTTTTTTCCTATTGTTATCATTAGTTTAGTATTGTGTAACAATGTGCAAAGCATGTGTGTGTTTGTGTGTGTGTTGTGTGTGTGTGTGTGTGTGGGTGTGTGTGTGTGTGTGTGTGTATGTGTGTATTTGGTCTGGTAGAATGTCACAGTGATCAACATAATAGTTTCCATTGGTAAAACGTTCTAGCTGATGACATCATGGTCTGTCCACCTTGATCTGAAGGATGTCAGACAGGCCGGGTCTCTTCCGTAGAGCCTGATTCAAGAAACACATTCATACATCAGGCAATGGCATTGATTCAGAAAAAAAGATTAATGTTTAAGTTATATGTCCATATAATATGTGGTCATTGCAACAGAATATTGTGCACAGCAGGACGTGTAAGGGGTAATATGGCCAGAGAATTTCTAGTGAGGAGAACTACAGTTCAATAATACCCTTGTCAGACACTAGAGGGTGCTTCCAGGGGACCCCAAAGTGAAAGGGTTCCTGTGAAGCTTTTGTCCAAACCTATTAAATTGTTAATATTTTTTACTATATACACTAATAGCGTCCTTTTAAACTCCAGTTATCGAACCTTCTAGCAGTGCTTTATTTAAATGCATGACATCAGCATGCACTACCCAAACAACTGGCCAACCAATCAGCACGCGGTAGCAGTAATGCTAGCCTAAAGCCTACTGCCTAAAGCCTTTTTGTTGTGGAAAAACAGAAAGATGTAGTTTGATATTTCGGCACCACTTTGGAACAAGGCTACCCTTATAAAGTGTTTATAAATGGCTTATAACACTTTTAGAAATGGTTATTAATTAGGTAATCAACACCTTACAACCTTTAATGTTTACTAATCTTACTTTGTTTTCCATCAGCCAGCATTAAATCTGTCAGTGTAATCACGTACACATATTTATCAGACAAAACAGCTCACTTCTTGCCATTATATTAATGTGTTATAACTGCTTATTAATATTTTGTAAAGTGTTTATGACCTACATAATTACCATTAATAAATTAGTGTTACACTATTCATAAACCCTTTATAATGCCAGTCTTACTCTAAAGTGGTACCAATATCTTAATGGTATATATCTATCCATCTTCCAAAATGGTCATTAAGCTCCATTCATTCCAGTTACCCCAGGACTTGTAAGTACCCTCTAGTGAGCACTGTAGCGTTTAACCTCTAGTAGGGCAAACAGAAAGTGGCCAGGCTCTCTTTAAACTGGCTTTGATATGGCTTTGATTGTTTCATTGCACCATAAAAGACACAGGCTGTTACACAGATGGAATGTTGAATGGGGGTGTGACAGGGGAGGCTAAGACAAAGTATAATTTCAGTCAGTCAAATATAGAACTAAGTGTTAGTTGCAGACCGACAACACTTACACCAACAATTAATGGCCCATCTAGCCTCAAAGTCACTGTCATGATGGCTAGTCTCACTGGATGTGTGTCACACAGCAGGCTCACATTCAGTAGTGAACATAAAACAAAATGCTAAAGGCAAAACCTAAACTGTTCATTCACCTGCAAGTTGTTGACAATTTCATCAAACAGCTTCTTTGCATCTTCACTCTCAGCGTCCTCAAAGTAATCTGCAATGCTCATCTGCACCACAATGTTCTTCAGCTTTACACAAACACCTGAGGAGAGAAAGTATAATGGTCTATTTTCCACTTTCCCTAAATACTATATGTCAGCCAAGATGTAGTCTCACAAGTCAAACACCTGCCTATCGTCTGAAAGTCTAGTGCTTGTTGTCGCCTAACATTAACAAGAGCTACCTACCTTGATAGGAATGGCTATTTGGCATTGTTGTTCTCACAGACATATGGATGGTCAGTCAAAATGGAATTGACATAATCCCAATAGCTGTGGCTTAATATGTAAAGGACACTAGTTGCTCCATTTACCAGCCCTCAGGCCCCTCAAGGCCTCCAGAATAGGATATACAGGTCTACCTAAGTGGCCAACTGGCCAATCAGAATGTCTTTGTCCATACATAAGTAGATATACAGATACATACATAACATAAGTTATAGATACTTATACATACAGAAATTGTTATAGCTAAGTCCCCTATTGGTTAGGTTTGACAAAGGAATCAACCAACCACATTTTGATTTCCAGTAGATGGAACAGGTTTTATGAAAAGTCAGTCTGAACTTTCTGGTAGTTCTAGACATGTTAATCTATTGGCAGAGTCACTGGGAAACTGCTATATATGCATCAAGTAAAACATGTAATGTTTGTAAGAAGCTTAAATGTTAACATGTATGTTTAATCTAGAGCAGCCCAAAAATGTTCATGCAAATCGCCATTAGCTTAGCGCTGAGCTAACAAACTACTAAAATCCCATAGGAGTTAGCATTATCATATGTGTATTTCTCTTAATGTTTAGACTGAGTTTTGCCATTTAAGGCCTAACTCTAATAGTCCCAGTTTGCCTCAGGGCAGAGGGGTGGGCCTAGCCATGATGTAATCCATCACTTAGCATCACGGAAACCGTATGCCTAAACTCTCCTAAAACCACATTTTTTTGGTTAGTGATCTCAAATAAAGGTGCTTATGTCATTCCTGGCATTGTATGACATTATATTAACTACAGAAATGGAAATATGGAAACTATTCAGGCTTCAATATGGCTACTACTATAACTAACTTTTATCAATTTGAATAGATACCATCACGTCATTTAGCGTCAGACACCGCATGAGCATGTCTATTAGAGGTCACATAACAACAGTGAGTCAGATTTGGCTCATGATTTGAATCGTAATAGTAGTGTATGTAGAACTCACTGTTAAAGTGCAGTATGGCTTTAGCGGTGACAGGTGTGGAGTTGAAGATAAGGTTTTGAAGCTGCTGCAATCCCTCTCTGCAGAGCTCTGCTGCCCCCTCCTGGCTGATCTCACTCATGTGGTCCAACTCCAGCACACACACACCCGCACAGTTCCTAACTGTGGAGACAGGGAGAGAGAAAAGAAGACGGGAAGAAACAGGAGTCATCAGCCCTTGTTGTGTTTGGTGAAGACGCAGCTGAAGGATGCAACTCTGCCTGTGACTCACCTAAAGAGGCCAATCCCTGAATGCCACATCCGGCCCCGCCCACACCCACCTGACGCAGGTTAGGCCAACACCGGCCAATTGTCTGCAAGCAGCGGTTACTGAAGCGACTGGGCTGCTGACTGAGGATCAGAGTCATTAAATGATATGAAGAGTAAGCATTTGGAATGAGATAACACTTATGCTTTTTATGCTATGTACTTTTCATTATCAGACTTTGGAAAATGATGCTGATTATGGTTCATTTTGGCTGTAGTAATGCTATGTGTAGGCTGGTAATGACCATGAAGGCTCATCTTGGCTTTAGTCGTGCTTTGTGGGGGCTGGTAATGATGATGACGGACGCTTGTGGCTGTAGTGATGTTATGTGTAGGCTGGTGAAGATGATGATACTGATGATAACGATGATGATAGATGTTGATGATGTTGATAATGATGAAGATGACCAAAGCTCATCATGGCTGTAGGGGTGCTATGTATAGGCCAGTAATGATGATGATAATTATGGTGGTAATTATAATGATGATGGTAATGATGATAATGATGATGATGATGATGCTGATAATGATGTTGATACAGATGTTGAAGTTCATGACAATGATAGAGATGCTGAAGTTCAAGTTATGGGTGTAGGGGTGCTATGTATAAGCTGGTAATGATGATGACGACATTGGTGATGATGATGATGAGAATGGTGGTGATTATGGTAATGGTGGTAATGGCTGTAGAGGTGCTATGTGTAGGCTGGTAATGAAGGTAATGATGTTGAGGATGATGATGGTAATGATGATGAGGATGATGCTGATGATAGTAATAATAATGATGATGATGATGATGATGATGATGATGATGGGATGGTGATTATGGCAATCATGATGGTGATGGTAATGATGGTAATGGTGATGATTAGGATAATGATAATAATGATGTTGATACAGATGTTCATAATGATGATGACGGCTCATCATGGCTGTAGGGATGCTATGTATAGGCTGGTAACAAAGGTAACGATGTTGATGACAGAATGATAGCAATGATGATGATGGTGATGGTAATGGTGATGAGGATGATGATGATGGTGATTATGGCAATGATGGTGATGGTGATGGTAATGGTAATGATGGTAATGGTGATGAGGATGATGATGATAATGATGTTGATACAGATGTTGAAGTTCATAATGATGATGATGATGATGATGAAGGCTCATCATGGCTGTAGCGGTGATATGGATAAGCTGGTAATCTGTAAATGTCTGTAATGGTGATGATGAAGATGATGATGATGATGTTGACACATGTCAATGTTCATTACGATGATCATGATCATGGCTGTAGGGGTGCTAGATATAGGATGGTAATCATAATGATGTTGACGATGATGATGATGGAAACAATGATGATTATGGTGATGATGATGATGATGATGATGATGATGATATAGAAGTTGATGTTCATAACGATGATGATGATGACGATGATGATGAAGGCTCACCATGGCTGCAGAGGTGCTATATGTAAGTTGATGATGTCCCTGCATCCTGCTCCTAAAGCCCAGATCACCTCCTGACCGACAGGGTCTGATGAGCTCCTGGATGCATACAAACAGAGTATAATATTATCTGGTGTGTCCACTTAACATTTGTGCCTTTGTGAGTGTGCACCTTCAGTTATGTGCATTGTGAAGTAAAAGTGAGTAATATGGCAATAAACAACATCAATATATGTTGTTTACGATACATGATACACAATATTTCGTCATGTAGACAGCAAAAGCTGCAGGCTTAAAAATACCAGTCAAAATCTATAAGTACAATGATTATTGATTTACATTTCACATACTGCACAAGCTTAATTATGCTCTCTTTACACTGAAACATGCAGCTGATTCTTTAAATACAGATGACATGCTTAGAAAGGGTACTACTGTTTTGACACTAACCTATATGTAAGTGTACGCAGTGCCCTGCAGTGGCAGCTGACGAGCCACAGTGACCTGTCCGTCAGGATGTTGGGGCAATGTGAGATGGTCAAACACATGAGGCTCCGCCCTGCTGACTTAAGCACCGCCTCCAGACCAACCTCCAGACAGCCCCTTGTAGACAATAACACATATTTAAAATACTTCAGTTTCTGTGATCATATTTCATGAAGTCAATCAGAAGATCATATCGATGTATATGTGTGTCCATGTAGGTGGTGTGATACATGTAAGAACATAAGTCTTCTAGGTTCAGTGCGGTACCCGAAAGTTTCCTGACACTTTATGCAAGTCAAAGAGACCGTGAATCCGCATGTATGCATACCTTGTGCTTTTCTGATACTCTTCTTTGCTCTCTTTCCGGTTGCGTGAGCGCGGTTTAAGGTTTTGCAGAATGAGCGACTGAGTCTGACTGCACCACTGAGACAGTGTCACCATAAACTACACTCACATATCCACATACAGACAAACACACACACACATAATACTTTATTAACACAGTTTGCAGAATATAAAACCTTCCCCAATAGCACACATTATAGAATTCAGTCATTCCATATAATAAAGAAGCAATTCCAAAATGAAAGCAGTGATTAGTAAATGCAATAACAAATCAATAACAATGCAAAAACAATGAAATCCCACACAAGATGTGTGACACACTAAAGAAGAGCTACTCATAAAGACACCCCGGTGGCGATTAGCACGCTGGGGCCCTTTAACACTGCAGTATGGTCAGCTGTGTCCTAGGCAAGAGCCAGTCAAAATGCAAATGAGGTCAAAAAGCCATGTGTTAATTAGGTCACACATATTAATGACCCTCATCCAAGTGATGCTCCTGTTGACCAACAAAATGGACACAATAAAGGAAACAATACCAAAAGCAAAAAACTCTGAAATAGAGCTACAAATTTAAGGTAAGAGATGCTAAACCACTCTGTGTGTGTGACTGTGTGTTTAGTGCATGACATCCGAACTGTACTACCTTGGAAGAGATGCGAGCGTTCTCTAGTGTTACTTTGGTCCATACTGCAGGGTGCCGAGCCACACTCCACCAGTCCCTACACACCTGGAATACACACACACACTTTATAAATATATAATTTCATAAATAAGTCATTTTATTTATCAACTAATGGGCCAAATAGAAGGTACTATATATATTTGTGCATTTTAGATTGCATTTACCAACACTGCGTGTTTAAGGTGGTAGTAACTTCAGTCTTCTGCAAATGCCATTGCACACAGATGATAATGCCTGCGAGGTGTGTGACGGGACTCATAGATTGAGAAGAGGTGGTGCAGTGCAGTGAATATCTCGTTCCATGTGTGGAAAATGGCTCCAAAGCAGATATTAATGATTGGCTAAAAGGAGAGATTGTATTCATGCGCCCATAGTGAGAAGGAAGTAGCTGAATCTGCAGGTGTATGGAAGCGTACAGTCATATGGGTCTACCAGCAGTGGCTAAAATCCCAGTTTACAGGGACTTCTCCCCAGAATTGTGCCTGGAAAGGCATTCACCAAATCCGGCCCAACTGAACACTTCCCTGATGCAGGAGTGGCTGAACATTGATGTGGCCATCCAGAAACTTGTCCAGTCCATGCCAAATCCAATCACAGCTGGTATTTTATTACACACTTTTAGGTATGTTTCAGTCACAGGAGACTCATTTTTTGTCTGATGATGTTATATATGTATATATATAGTCAACATTCTAAACGTTCTATAATCTGTTATATATAGAAATATATAAAAAGTCACCACCTGGATTTAACTAAGCAAATAGGTAAGAGCCTCCCATTGGGTAATTACTGCATGGGTGATTATGTTTCAGCTGGCAACAAGTTCTTTAACCCTAACTGATGCAGTGAGTAGCTTTTCATTTGTTAAACAACCATGTCCAAAGACACATCCTGCGGTCGTGGAAAAGATGTTAATCTGTTTCAGAAGGGTCAAATTATTGGCATGCATCAAGCAAAGAAAACATCTAAAGAGGTTGCTAAAACTACTAAAATCGGGTTAAGAACCGTCCAGCGCATTATTAAACAGTGGAAGGACAGTGGGGAAACATCATCTTCGAGGAAGGAATGTGGTCGGAAAAAAATCTTGAATGATGGTGATCGGCGATCACTTAAACGTCTGGTAAGATCAAATGGTAGAAAAACAGCAGTAGAACTCAGGGACATGTTTAATAGTGATAGTAAGAGCATCTCCACATGCACAATGTGAAGGGAACTCGAGGGATTGGGACTAAACAGCTGTGTAGCCTTGTCAGTGAGGCTAAACGGCTTCAATTTGCTAGGGAGCATAAAGATTGGACTCTGGAGCAATGGAAGAAGGTCATGTGGTCTGATCAGTCCAGATTTACCCTGTTCCAGAGTGATGGGTGCATCAGGGTAAGAAGAGAGGCGGCTGAAGTGATGCACCCTTCATGCCTAGTGCCTACCGTACAAGCCTGTGGGGGCAGTGCTATGATCTGGGGTTGCTGCAGATGGTCAGGTCTAGGTTCAGCAACGTTATGTGTCCAAAGAATCAGGTCAGCTGACTACCTGAATATACTGAACGACCTGGTTATTCCATCAATGGATTTTTTCCTCCCTGATGGCATGGGCATATTCCAAGATGACAATGCCAGGATTCATCATTTTCGCACATGGATTGGCCACCAAAGAGTCCAGACCTGAGCCCCATTGAGAATCTTTGGGATGTGCTGTAGAAGACAAATCTCCCACCATCAATACAAAATCTTTTTTTGGAACAATTAATGCAACTCTAAACAGAAATAAATGTTGTGACATTGCAGAAGCTTGTGCAAACGATGCCACAGTGAATGTGTGCCGTGGTCAAACTAAATGCGGCCCAACGAAATATTACAACGAGTGTGTGACCTTTTTTTTGGCCAGGCAGTACATATATATATATATATATATATATATATATATATATATATATATATATGTATAAGTCACCTGTGCAGCAGTGAGGAGGGAACGCGTATCCAGGTAAGTGAAGACACAGAAAAGCCACGCCCTCATCTTCATTCGCTCTGAACACATCATTGATTCAGCAGGTCTGTTGCCATGGTGACAGGTGGGGCTGTGGACGCTGCCGTGTTCTGTCGAAAACCACAGAAAAGACTGTCAGATCCATTTCTACAGGTGCATTACAATTGGAACATTCTATAGAGCATGGTTTGTGTTTGTGTGTGTGTGTGTGTGTGTGTGTCCTTGTAATGGTGTCACTGATGCAAAGTAGTGTCCTTAACAAGCAGTCAAAAGCCATTTGACTCCTTATGGTGCCCCCTTGTGGAGAATCTTTATCCTGCTAAACATGAGTGAGTGAGTGAGTACAGTTGCGTTTACAAGCCAGTTGCATTGGAATCTGAAAATAATGGATTCTACTGTTCTTGGCTTGGAGGTTCTAGGAAAACACTTTCATTGGCACCTTTACATTGTGTAGAGGTTCTTCAAACATTACAAAGGTTCTTCATGCTCGCTTGTTTCATTCACATAGGGACACATGGTGTCACTGAAGTAACAACTATAGTAAGACAAACGTGTGTGTGTGAGTGTGCATGTGTGTATACACAAGGGGCACCCAAACTTTTGTAAACTGACTGGATATACATGTGGAACATTTCTTTATTAGTATATATCATTACCTAAATATGACACACATCTATATTATATTATTATAATAATATTATTATTATAATTATTATATATCTATATAAGACATATTATTAATACAAATAGTTACGTACATATGCAGTATGACAGGTTGTAAATACAAACATGCATGCATGCTACCTGTCTTGCTGTATGTTCTGTAGCGTCTGCGTGGGTGTAGATCCTCCTGTGATTCAGCAGTGTAGATGGACCAGCTGTCTGAGTCCCCCTCAGTGCCAGGCTGCGTGTGGGGGGTCCAGCAAGGAGATGGACCCTGGAGACCCGCACACAGCACATGGTAATACTGGGCCTCCAGGGCTGCGGGAGCCCCCTCCCAGTCCACCTCACATCCCCCGGACCCCACGGACAGGGTCCGCATCCTGCCACCACTACATCTGCCAGTTAGAAGGACAGAGTCAGAATGGATGCAAGTAACTAAATTATAAACAAATTGGCTTATAAATTAAATAAAATCTCTGCCTCTAAAATGAAAGCAAACTGGAAGTCTTTCATGTTGCAAGACTGTTAGAAACCTGCTAATTGGATCATCAGTTTATAAACAAAATGAATTATTAATGAAGTGACTTATGAATAAAACAGCACCCCTGAATCTAGAATACATGCAAACGTTTAGTCATTCATTTTTAACAAAGGTTATTTTTGACTGCCTAAATGTTTTTTCCAAGACTTGTAAGACTTTTATGTGAAAATAGACTTTGACCTACTTGTTCTAAGGAATAAGACACTCATGTTCTTCATGCAATGCTTGCAGAATTACCTGGTAAGTGGACTGCCCCTGCGATCATACTGTGAATAACAGCACCTGGACATCCCTGATACACTGTAACTCCTCTGAAGGAGGAGAGAGAATGAAAAAGGGTTAAAGGAGAGAATCCTGAAAGGAATTACACTCTTATCAAGGACACATGGTGTCACTGATGCAAAGTAGTGTCCTTAAAAGCAGTCAAAAGCCATTTGACTCCTTATGGTGCCCCCTTGTGGAGAATGTTTAGCCTGCTAAACATGAGCGAGTGAGTTGCATTGGCATCTAAAAATAATGGATCCTACACAGGTCTTGGCTTGGAGGTTCTAGGAAAACACTTTCTTTGGCACCTTTACATTGTGTAGAGGTTCTTCAAACATTAAAAAGGTTCTTCATGCTCGCTTGTTTCAAATGTGCATTCATTATGTAGTTGTGGACGGACTATTGTTGCTGACCTCCTGCCCTCTGTGCCCCAATCAGGAACCCCTCTTTCAGTCAGTTTGTCTTCTTGCAATCTTGAATTTTCTTGAATGGAGGTTTACATGCTACTTCGCAGCCAGTATTTTGGTAATATTGTCACTATTCTATTAATACCAGTCTTACTTAGCAATAATTTGTTAAGGCGAGACTTCAGAACTTGACATGTAACTTTTAATACCAGTCATGCTTAGCATTAATTAGCTAAGGCGAGGCTGATATCATAACTCATGTTCACAGTATAACTGTAGCTAGAGATGGATGTAAACTCTACCTGATATGGTGGTCCTCTGGAAGCGAGTGGTCCATGGGGCGATCCGATTTCGGTGGGTGTGTGTGAGAGAGTGTGCAGGTTCTGCAGCTGTTTCTCTGCTCTCTCTGCTCGCTCCAGCAGATCCTCAATGAAGCTCTGCAGGCGGATCTTGGCGCTCGCTTCCCTGAAAGCAGTCTCTCGCACAAACCTGTCCAGCTCACAGACCTCCCTGATACATACACGTACATACGCATACAAAAACATCCAACTTTAGAATCTCTAGGGTGTCAACCAGTCCTGACTTTTAGCCTAAACACTGACCTGTGGGCTAGTATCTACAATTTAGCTAGCATTAGTGTGCGCCTTACCTTGGTTACTGGACAATATCATAAAGAAAATCATAAAGTTTGAGACTCCCAAAAGTCCACCCCAGAACATGTGTAGTGTTTCAAAGGCTCAAAATACATCATCAAAAGTACTGACTACTCTGTCAGTATCTGTAGGATGTGAGTGAACATACCAAGCCATCAATGTAATTACATCATGTAATTACATATGATGTCATGAGTTGTCACTGATGTCATATGCTGTAATTAGTTGTCACTGACAGATTTTGTTGACCAGTGTATCAGCACCATTACCATCAGCCGTCATCACACGTGTCATGTTGTTTGATGTCATAAGTAGAGTGCATAGTCAGAATTAGCATGTAACATAAGCTGTCATGACACCAAATATAATGTCATCTGTTGATAGTTACTGGTAACGGTAGCATGTCACTGTTATGCTATTTAATCTGTCTTGACCACTCATGACTTCTGCCATGACATGTTTATCGTATGGATCTGTCAATGTTTACGTAGCAGAGTTCAAATAAAGTGTTACCACATGACACCTGCCATGACATTACCACATGACACCTGCCATGACACCTGCCATGACATTACCACATGACACCTGCCATGACACCTGTCATGACATTACCACATGACACCTGCCATGACACCTGTCATGACATTACCACATGACACCTGCCATGACATAATTATGCCGTGGATGTGTCAATAATTGTGTAGCAGAGTTGAAATAAAGTGTTACCACTGACTCTTCTTTATTTGCTATAGTATGATAACCATGCTGTCCAGCTAGCAGTCAAATGACACCACAACAATTTTCTTGTTACATAATCAATACAGTCATTATGCAAACTAATGCTAGCAAATAAGTAAATATATTAAGATCACATCTTATTGATCTCAATGTAAGTAGTGAACATGAGCAAACGACTTTTGTTATCTTGACCTCACAAGGCAAATAAGCTGTGATCTTGAGAAAACTACTTGAGATAATCAAGTCATATGATCCAAGTCGGTTTAGACCACATGCAGAGCCTCAAAAAGGCTGTCAGCGAGTCATCTCCAGTGACGAGTCTCGCTTTTGTCTTGGTGGAGACGACCAACAAATACTTCTATGGAGGCACCGTGGTCAGCGCCAAGCTGAACAGCTTGTTGTCACACGTCACATGTCCAGAAGGCCTGGTGTCACTCCACCTTCACCCCTACTGCTAAATCTGCAGAAACTGAGTGAGAATCTTCAAGCCGCATGGGATGGATTATCACAGGACACCATTAGGAACCTCTAACTCCATGCTGAGACGTCTGACATGTTGAATTAGCAAACATGGCGGCCAGGCACCATACTGAGTGACACTACTCCTGTATGTGTCGTTCAATAAATATTCCCCATATCAGTCTAAATTTATCATCATTTATTGTTCCTGGTAATCTTTATCTTCCTTCCCAGTAGCATTGCAATCCCACACTTCCTCCTGGGTGCAAGTATTCTTTTGACGATGAGTGTAATCATTAGAAGCATCATGTGGTCTAATGCAATCCATTAGAAGCGGAATAAAGACTGTTCAGTTGCAAACCTAAACCCATCAGCCCTGTCATCTACCAGCAAACAGCCTTGACAGCCTCAGCAATGCTTTTAAAAGTGTGGGGAAGCAATATAGTCACTTTTATTGAATGACCCTCCTGCAGCTTCATGTTGTTCCTTAATTGAGTGGCAAAGTGAGCAACAGGTGTGAATAACTCTGCAGTCCATCATCCTCTTCAAAGAGCAAAAAAACCCAAACAATCTCCAGCACAGAGTATTACAGAGTGAGGTAAGTAGCTAATCTCATCTGTACTATTGACTGAAAGCTGCATTAACAGACAAGCTTACGGTGGCCGAGAAAGCCCAACGCACTGCAAGTTAAAAACGCGCTGCAAAGTCTCAAAACACAAGCATCAAAATGACACGACTTGCACAACATTAGCCAAACGCGCTGCAAGATCTGAAAACACAAGCATCAAAATGAGACCGCTTGCAAACCATTAACCGAACGCGCTGCAAAGTCTCATACGCGCTGCAAACACTGAAAACACATGCAACTTCCAAAACACATGCAGAAANCGATTTAACATAGTAATTATATCGTATAATAATACAGTAGCTGTAAAATGATATGTGGCTGTTGTAGCTCTGAGCTGAGAGCACTGAGGCTCATAGAGAGTCACTGGAAATTTCGAACCTCGGGATTCGTACGTGACACGTGACGTTACACAGTCTAACGGTATCAGTGACGTTATTAATATTAAAATAATATAAATTACATTATTTAATATCATAATTCTATAATATAGTAATACAGTAGCTGTATAATGATATCGTAACTGATGTTGCTCTGAGCTGAGAGCAGTGACGCTCATACAGTCACTGGATATTTCGAACCTCGGAATTCGAACGTGACACGTGACGTCACCCCGTCTAGCGGTATCAGTGACGTTAATAAATCCGGTGTGAACAGAGACTTTGGAGGAACATGTTTGACTGACATGCAGAGAAATCTGAGCAAATAAGATAAAGAAATTCTTATTAGCATTTTATTTATTTTTATTCTATTCATAATGCTGTGTAGTCCAGAACTGGGCTCAATCCCTGTCCAGGAAACTGATCCTACCACATACAGACATGCTTAAACACTAAAGCTTTCCTCTTTGTCTCCTGCACAGTGACTTTTACTACACGGATAGGAAAATGACTATGAAGAGGAGAGCAAGATCGATGGAGGTTCTGAGAGAGCTCCCACTGGCAGAAATGAGGACATTTCGTTCAGTGTGGGCTCTGAACGAGGAGGAGAGGGCGGAACTCCAGTATCTCCGCCACAAGCACGGGAGGACTTCTATGAAAAAGTGGAAGAAGAAAGCGAATGATGAGGATGACGTGAAGAGGGTGTGCCCAAAAAAGGGCAGAACCTCTCTTTTCAACCTCACTGAGAGCACAGTGAGGAAATACCTGGAGGAGGATGACAAGAAGTGGCTGGGTGGTTTCCAGATTGAAACTCTAAGCTTCACACGGGAGGATGAGCTTCTCCTAGAGAGAGAAACTCTGCGTGAGAAGCTGAAGGCAGTGAGGCGGCGAATGAAGGAGATAAGCGGTAATAGAGAGCTGCCAAAAGAAGAAGACAGGGAGAGACAGAGAGAGAAGGAGAGTTTTCGGAAGAGCCAAGAAGAGATTGAACAGAAGTTCTTCGAAAAACATAGAAAATTGAACCTGGATTTTGTAGAGAGAGAGCAGGCATGGGAGAAAGAAAAAGTAGCATGGAAAAAGAAAGAGAACCAGCACAAGAGAAGGCTGAAAGAGATGGAGAGGAAAATGAAAGAGATGGAGAAAAAAAAGAAAGAACTGCTCAAGGAAGAAGAAAGACGGAAGGAGCCAGCAAGAAATAAGAAAGGCTTCAAGAAAACCGTCCGTGGGTGGATGAACAGTGTCATCCGCGCCATTAGAAGCCTTTGAGCAGATTGAAAGATGAGGACACTTTCATCACCTCCCCTCTATATGGAATAACCGCTCAGCCTTCAGTGGAGGTAAGATACTGAGATACTACACTTCTAATGATGAGCTGATTGGAGTTATCAGTAAACCTGTTAACTAAGTAATTCATTCAGCTCACACTGAAATACTGACATCATTCTTTTCTTCTTTCAGAGGTCCAGAGACAGAATCAGTGGATAAGAACATGTTCTCCCTCCATTCTACCACCGCCGCCTCTCCAGAAGAAGAAGACTCAGCTGCGTTTCAGAAGGATTAGCCAAGCTCTTCTACACCCCCACCTAAACATCCTCCTTTAATCCTCTAGCTTCCTTTAGATCAATAAAAAATCATGAAAATGTACCTTCTGAACCGATTTGGGTTTTACTGAATAAGTTGAGTGTCTGCACACATGTTCAGCATGCAGACGTATGAAGCAGGTGTTTTTTAATAACATGGTCAGTGTGTGGATGTATGAGCTCGGTGTTTCTAGTAACTAGGTCAGTGTATGGATGTATCAAGTAGGTGTTTCTAGTAACAAGGTCAGTGTGTGGATGTATCAAGTAGGTGTTTCTAGTAACAAGGTCAGTGTGTGGACATATGAAGAAGGTGTTTCTACCACCAAGGTCAGTAGGTGGATCTACCAATGTGGTCACCGAGTGGATGTGTGTGGAAGCAGGTGTTTCTAAAAGATGCTAACCCACTTCCACAAATAGTTCAGAGACTATGAACTGGATGACCTGTACACACAGGCACACAAGCATGGAGTGTGTGAGTTTGTCAAGTCATGCCTCAGTGCCCCCTGGGGTCCTGTCCTGCTGCCCTGTCAAATTGCATAGCTAATGCGGCGGAGAGCCAGACATCCGTGGAATGGGGCTCCAGTGAGTGCTGCCATGGCAACAAGATACTACTTCCAGTGAATACTGTATGGATGTATGGACTGCAGGCAGTAGAAGACAGGAGTCTTCCCACATTCTCAGACACAAGGAGGGAACTTAGTCTGGGAAAGCAAAATAATGTTGGAAGCATGCTGAAATTGTCAAAAGCCTCCAGAGTGACTGATGTCCTAAGTGAGAATGAGCAATAAAGGCTGTGAGAAACCACCTAACCTTTATCTGCATGAGCTAAAAATGGCAATGTACCTTTCCAAGTAGTCCAATGTGAATTTTAGCTGAATTGTCTGGTCATTCAGTGGATATATGCCAGCATCTGCATACAGTGTACAAATCGGTGAGGCCAATCATTCTCTGAGTAGAGAGTTTTTGAGCCATTTTGTGCCATTTGTGATTTTCACACAGAGGAATTTGTATTCCGCATTTAACCCATCCGTGAAGTGAAACACCCACATACACACATTAGTGAATACACACACACTAGGGGGCAGTGAGCACACTTGCCCGGAGCGGTGGGCAGCCCTATCCATGGCGCCCGGGGAGCAGTTGGGGTTTAGGTGCCTTGCTCAAGGTTCAGGGAATCGAACCGGCAACCCTCCGGTCACAAGGCTGGTTCCCATCCTCCAGCCCATGACTGCCCCTCTGAAGTTGTACAAGAGCAAGTTAATATTACTCATCATGAAGAATAGTTGTGCCCAGAAAGAATCAACCGTCAGGAATGAAACTTGGTGAGGAGGTTTGACATGATACATGTGAATGCTTCAAGTTTCATCCTCAGCTGCGCATGTGATGTAAGCAATGACAGGCCTTATCGCTGTACCTGGCTGACCCAACAACGATTGTGGACATTCAGTGAGCAGGGATGCCTTCCATGGGTCATGGACCAGGACCAATGGCAGACGGCTGCACAACGCAGGACTTCATGCATACAGATCGTTACGATGACTGCCCTTAACGCCAAGTCAGCATCTCCAAAGACTGCAATGGTGTTGTGCCAGACTGTCGTGGAGTGTCTCAGAATGGCAGTGGGTCATCTTCAGTAACGAGTCACGCTTTTGTCTTGGTGGAGACGACCAACGAATCCGTGTGTGGAGCGCCAAGCGTCAGCGCCAAGATGAACGGTTTGTTGTTGTCCGTCACATGTCCAGAAGGCCTGGTGTCACTCCATCTCCACCCCTACCGCACTATCTGCAGGAACTGTGTGAGAATATTCAAGCTGCATGGGATGGATTATCACAGGACACCATTAGGAACCTCTACAACTCCATGCTGAGACGTCTGGCATGTTGTGTTGGCAAACATGGCGGGCCGACGCCATACTGAGAGACACTACTTCTGTATGTGTAGCTCTGTAAATGTTGCCCATTTCGGTCTAAATTTATCATTATGTATTGTTCCTGGTAACCTTTATCTTCCTTCCCAATAGCACTGCAATCCCACACTTCCTTCTGGGTGCAACTATTCTTTTGATGACTATAACTAAGGTTTGGGGGCAGTACCATGCCTGAAGCCCCTGCTCCTTTCAATCTAACATCTTACCAGTTTCTATCTCTACCTTGAGTTCCCCCTGACGAAGGATTCACACCACACTACTTCCACGTCTCCTCTCTGCTCCTCAGTCCTACATTTCAGTCGTATCTCAGTGCATCAAGGTGGGGTCTGACCTTCTAGCTTAAGCTAAAGCTGCTCAGAATTCTGAGTGCTCACCCACATACAGTTTCTTCTGATAATACCCAAATGCCAGCTGCTGTTTTATGACGAATGGACAAGTACAAACAGAAGTTACATTCATACTTTTTTGGAGATGCACTACCAGTCAAAAGTTTAGACATGGCTACTCATAGAATGTTTCCTTGCAGGTTTTACTTTAGAGTAAAAGTAAAGACATCAAACTATAAAATAGCACTCATGAAATTATGCAGTCCACCTTAAAACCCTCCAAAATGGAGCTTTACAGGAGAATAAAACAGCTTTCATAAGCTGCAGTGGAGGCTGATAGAACAAGGTTTATTTCTAAGCAGGTTTGGAGCAATTCTATTGGTCTGTCCATCATGAATATTCACTAAACTGAAAGGAGAACTAGAGGTTTATTTGAACAGGGCAATTTAAAGACAAAGGATAAACAACAAGCAAAAAAATCTAGCAACCAGAGACAAGGTGCAAGCAGTATGGCAATATCTAGTACTCAGGAGAGGGAGCCCTCAGGTGGCCTAGGTGGGGAATCGCTGACAGTAGCAAACAGATTCCCTGATGTTATGTGTTCTAACAGGATTTGCATGGCTTTGCAAGAACATTGCAGATCCACCACCACACTTCTCTTGGAATTAGGTTCTTTGTATGAAAATCATTTTGGGCTGTTAGCTCTTTTCCACTGACATGGTGCTGGTGCAAAAACCTCAAACCATTCTGCACATTTTCACTGCAAAACTGATTTATAGCCAGCAAAATCTGCGCTGTTCCAGCCCAGTGAACATGCCGGTCTGGAATCGTGGAACCTGTGATGCAAGTGGGAAAAGGGCGTGGTGTGGCCATCACCACAAAAGTTATTGACGGCACTATTCTCTTACTTGCCTTCCCTTTACTCGCCTAGAGCGTCTCCAGCGGTGGAAAGCAACGCCTCCAATGCTAACTCTTGTTTTGGTTCTATTTATATAACTTTTGTTGGTTGCTGATAGTTGTTTCTATCCGGGAGTGGGTGGTGGTGATCACTTGCCAAGAACTTTAGCCATTGTTGTGTTTACTGATCCTTTAATTGGCTACATGTCCTTAAATCGAAGCAGGAGTAGCACCTTCAACTTGACTGATAAGAGGTCAGAATACACCCATGTGTTTGCACTCCATCTGCAGGCAACAGGAAATGAAGCTATAATGGAGTTTACCACCCAGGACTCTGGAGGGGAGTGCTAATGGCAGCAAATACAGTGGGCCCCTTGGATTCATTGCAGTGCATCACACAGCTCACACCAGTTACTCCTTTTGGACTTCCCGGAAATTCCACAATTGGCATTTCGGCAAATTTCACCAGAATGTGTGTTTATTGTTATGGCATGACTTGTTCTATGCACTTTATGTTTTGTGGTGCTCCAAGCAACTCATTGCTATTTTAGGCTAGATTTGTAATTCCGTGTAATTCCAAGTTTCTATTGTTTCACTCATCAAGAAATATTCACTCGATGTAAGGACCAGCTGATTATGTAAACACACACTAGGAAACATTTGATCATATGATGCTGACAGTGTAAACACACACACAAACTTACTGATGTTTGAGGTTGAGCTCCTCCTCCCTCTCCATCAGCTCCTGCCTCAAGCTGGCCAGCATCTCCACAGAAACGTCCACCTGTCGGGCCAGCTCAGACGCCCTCTCCTCCGCCTCGTGCTTCTCTCTCTCCATCCTCTCACTCTCCTTCCTTGCCCTCCGCACCTCCGCGCTCCTCCTCTTCACCTCCTCCTGCAGCACTCCCAGCCGGGTGGACACTCTTTGCTGGACCTCCACAGCCAGCTGCTGCAGCCGGGCCTCCACCGCCAGCCTGCCCAGCCAGGGCACGCTCAGCTGGGCCACCACCTGCTCTGAATGCGCCTCAGCTGACACAGCCATGGCCATCAGCGGGGAGAGAGAGGGAGCGTTTCTGCCGACGAGGAGCTGACTTAGAGGAACGGCTGCTGAAGAAGCTAAGCTCAGGGCGTCCAGAAGTTCCAGACGTAAGGGGTGGCTGATCTGGCTATTCCCTGGAGAAGAGCACTGCTGCTGAGCTGAAAGGGCCACCACGGCCCCCTCAGATTTCCTCCTGGGGGTCAGACAGATCTTCTTGCATGTGTGGCTCATCTGCAGATCTCCAAAACCACATATCTCTCCACAGTCAGGACAACGTGTCGGTGGCCCAGTGGTGGTTGACATTGCGCTAGATAGTTATACAAGCACACAACACACAAAGTCATTCTTTCTTCCTCCAGCTTTATTTGTATGGCAGTTTCCTTCACTGTCCATTAATTAAATGAGAGGTGGTCTCCGATTTTTGCACAGTACTGTAAACTACCCGTTAGTTTCTTTGTCTCTGTCTCTTATTACCTTTCTGTCTCATCACGTATAACTGGCACAATATGGCATGTATTAACTTTAACAGAAAGTGATGCAATAATGTGATAAAACGGGGACAGTGCAGCGCAGTAACTGGGTCACAGCTAGCGTTCACTATGGAGGTGGTGCTGCTACCTCCTATCTCATAGTACATCTTATCTGTCTGCTGAGCATATGACTAAAACTACTGAGAAAGAAAGATACACACAGACTCTGTGTTACCCGCTCTCTTATTTGACATCACAGAGCCAGTTATGTACATTTAAACTCACTTATGAATAAATCATGTGCACATACATCAAGAGTGACCTACAATTCCTGCCTCTGTCTTATTCATGCACAATAACGTGTGTGTGTATGTGTATATATGTTGTTGTGTATCATTCATGTGTGTTTGTGTGTTTTATGTATGTGTTGATGTGTGGGGATTTGTGCATATGTGTGTGGTTGTGTGTGTATTTTGGCTATTGTTTGTATGTGTGTTAAAGTCCATCTTTGTGTATTTGTATGTGTGTGTGTGTGTGCATGTGTGTGTGTGTGTGTGTGTGTGTGTGTGTGTGTGTGTGTGCATATGTGTGCATCTGTGTATTTTTGTGTGCACATGTGCATATGTCTATGTGAGTGTGTCTGTGTGTGTGTGTGTGTGTGTGTGTGTGTGTGTGTGCGCGTGTGTGCGTGTGTGCATGTGTGTGTTAGTGTGTGTGTGCATATATGTTTGTGTGCATGTGTGGGTTATTGTGTGTGTGTATATATATGTGCGTGCATATATGTGTGTGTGGGTGTTTGTATGTATTTGTGTGTGTGTGTGTATGTGAGTATGTGCATTTGTGCTTATGTGTGTTCATTTGTGCGTGTGTGAGTATATGTGCATATGTGTGTGTGTGTGTGTGTCTGTTTGTTTGAATTTGTGTGTGTGTGTGTGTGTGTGTGTCTGTTTGTTTGAATTTGTGTGTGTGTGTGTGTGTGTGTGTGTGTATGTATGTGAGTATGTGTGTGTGAGTGCTTATGTGTGTTCATTTGTGTGCATGTGCATATGCGTGTGCGAGTGATTATGTGTGTGTGTGTTTTGCCCTGTGTCCATAAGCGCGTGTGCGTCGGGTGGGGGGGGGGGTGTCAAAGCTTCTCCAGTGATGTGCTGGAACGTAAACAGCACGCGCGGTCGCAGAGAGAGCGCGCGCTCCCGGTCTGCACGTTATGAACGCTTGACTGGCATGCAGACAAAGCCTCTGCCCTCTCCGCGTGCCACCGTGGCACGAGACCATCTCTGTGATCCAAATCCAGCCTCGTTACACACCCAAACCCCTACCTGGAGCTCGCTGAGGACATTCACAGCAGCCAAAGCTGAATTCACTTCCCATCTACGGTTTCTTACAGAGCTGGTTATGTGGAACCGGAGCTCTGTGTCTTCCATACCGCAGATCACATTAAATAAGGGCATTATCTCCACAGATGGAGCTGCAAGCTGAGGAAAAACTGAGGGCAGCGTGCACTACAATAGTCCTTGTCTGACGTCCTATATGGTGAAGATGACCCAACCCATCTGAAACCTCCTGATGCTTAAAACAAGCTTTAGGATATAACCGGTACTCACTCAGTCGTCTTTCATCTCGGTCACTCCCACCGCGCGAGCACCTTGAACTCAACAGACGCTGGCGGAACTGTTCATATGTCCTTGCGTTACACTGCTTTCATTTCCCTCACAGACAGCAGCAAAGTAGCAGCGAGGCCCTCGCGCTTTCCCCTCCGCGTCAAATAGTCGCGTGCTTCTTTCAGGACCGTCCGTGACGTCACATGGCGCGCTCCTGGCTCAGTCGGAGCGCGAGGACGCCGGCGCGCGACTAACATGGACTTGGTCGAATACCGGAAGAGCCACGCAAAGCGGCGCCCACATAACAGTGAGTTTTTATCTCCACCCGTATTCAGGCAAGCGCGACTCCAGCGCTGGCCGCCCTGAGATTGGCTAGTGTCTCGCCTCCTGCGCCGAGATTGGCTAGGGGAAGCCCACCGCCTAGGCTTGAGTAGCATTCAGCACCACGGACAGCTCCTACAGCTCCTACTGCACAGACTTTACCCTTTACCCACGCGTTTTCCGACAACCCTCACAGAAGATTTCCTCCCGGAGTGTCTGCATGTTACTATCCAATCACAGAGCATGAAACTGAACACTAATAGCCAATCTTAAGAGGAGGTTTGACTGAATACGAGTCGGGGGGAAATAAAACTAACGCCTCAGAAACAGGGCGCGTCACGCTCCGGCTTGTTCTCGCTCTGAGTGTCGCTGTCCACAGGACGCGTGGTGCTGAAACGGTACTGACTCAGGGTTAATGGAGGATCTTCAAACATATCACTATAGTGATACATAACCAGAATCGGAGGGGGTTGAAATGTACTGCACTGATGTCAGTTATGGACATGGAGATAGACAGGACGCGAAGTTTCGGAGAGACACGGGACTTAACGGCAGAGGGCGCTGTAGAGGCATAGCTGGAAAAAGTGGAACTCCAGTCAAACTTTATTGAGACTGTAGTACAGCCAAGCTGCTCTTCCAGAGATGGATAGAGTAGCCCAAACCAATCGTCCATCAAGAAGAAGATTTTCTACATATAATATATAGTAGTATATAAAGTAGTGTCTTGCCACTGGCTAACCTGAAGGCGATGAAGGTTGGTGGGTGTTGGGGTCTATATATAGGTCCCTCAGATATGGAGGATATATATATATGTCTATGTTAGAGACAATGGTTCTATATAGATCCATGAACATTCAAATAATCATTTGCATGCTCTTTTGCTCTTTGCTTGTTGAATGAAAAGGCCTTTCAGATTAATGGAGAATGTGTTATATATGGTTCTGTAGGGTAAGGGTTCTGTATGGCACCAAAAAAGGGTGAGCTATTGTTACAGTGCCATGCGTCTAACAATAGCAGAGGCCTTTTTGGTTCTACACAAAACCAGATACATGCAAAGAACCAAATGGTTCTTTGCATGTTATAGTTCTATATAGAACCAGTGACTAATTAAAAGAACCCTTAAAGAGTCCTGTCTTATGTGTATGTGAACCATCTAGTTGTATAGTGTGTATATGTAGGCTGTGTGTGTGTGAACCATATATATAGGTTATATGTATGTATGCACATGTATGTTTGTGAGTATTGATGTATTTGAGTGGTCAATAAATCAATGAAACAATCAAATCTAATCAATAAATAGCTCGTTTAATTTGAAACATTCATTATTTCTTTAAAATATGCATAAGGCTTTAAACAGCGTGGCATTGCACAAGAACATAGTCATTTGTTTCCAAAGGCAAACAGACAATAATACTGTATATAGACAAACCCCGAGAAACAGCCCGAGATATCTGCACAACGAAGTGTGCTACTGCAACTCAACTACGATGTTGATGTATATTTTTTCTTCTGCATTTGGTTCGCACGAACCAGTCAAGCACATTCCACTGTCAGAAGGTGAATACAAGAGTTCAAATCTATAAGAAGATGTGTATATTTATATATACATATAGAGCTCTTACTTCATGAACGGTAGAAAAATACATTCAAAAAATAGATAAATATATATACTGTTTATATGTACAAATATATAGGCTTCTTCGGTCTGGATCATAGAGAGCAATGTATCAAAATACGACACTGTGACCATAGAAAGAGTGAGGGAACATATAGAAATAACATGTGCATGCTAACAAGAGTCTAGCAGTGCCAAACACGTTCATATACCATACTGAACAAAAACATGCAACAAGTCATTTTCAGTAACGACACGGGAGGTTTCTGGAGTCTCGTCTTCTCTAGCGCGAGAACAGCAGGGCGCGAGCCCACCAAAAGTGCTGAAAACCACGTCACTTTCCTCTTCAGTGCAAGGGCATGTCTCAAATCACTTAGACCTGCCCCCTACCCCCTTGTTCCAGATGTAGTGCGCTTCATTTCTAGGGGTGTCCAAATGCAGAGATCAGTGCGTTTGAATATGAGTCCACTAATGTAATTGACTTTAAAGCAGGTTCTAAATGTTGGTATCTGAGACTATACTCTAGCCTCATTTGCCTTAGTAGTTAGCTTATAGCTAAGCTAGCCAAGTCCAGCGTAGCTCGTTTGCACGCGAGCTTTCCAGCAGGCCAGAATGATTGAGTGTCCCAAATGCTGAAATGTTGCAGTAAATCAAGTTCCCTTTGTTAACCAATCAGGCTCACTTTCCCTCTGTAGGCAGCGATTCACAACGTAGGAAACTTTGAGAGCTCGATTTGAGACACAGCCGCAGTCTTTAACATTCCACAGCGTTTACCGTCACGCGACTTTGGGTTACGTACACTGAAACTGACCCATTTCAGGACCTCCACGCTCCAAGAACTGACTCGCCGGTTGACGCGCGTGAACTGGGCACGTTACCGCAGCCGTAAACATAGCAGATTTACCGAGCGCGCCACTCGCGCCGCTCACACCAGTCCGGGCAGGGCGAAAGCGCAGGCGGCCGCGAGCTCGGCTTTCTGCTGCGCCCTCTCGCGCTGCTTGAGGTGGACGCGCGCGTGCCTCTTCCTCTCGTCGCTGCGCGCGAAGCGGCGGCCGCACACGTCGCATGAGAAGGGTTTCTCGCCGGTGTGCGTGCGCATGTGCGTGGTCAGGTGGTCGCTGCGGCCAAAACGGCGCGCGCACACGCGGCACTGGAAAGGCCGGTGGCCCGTGTGCACGCGCACGTGGCGGTTGAGCTCGTCGGAGCGCGAGAAGCGGCGCTCGCAGTTCTCCACGGGGCAGGGGAAGGGCTTTTCGCGTCGCGCGCCTGAGGAGGCGGCCTTCCGGCCTGGAGCTTTGGGCGCGTGCGCTCGTGTTGCGGTCGGCAGCGCCGTGGAGAACAGTAGAGAGTCCAGCGCGAGGGGGTCATGGGGGAAGCATGTTGAACGGTAAAGGGCGTGTCCGTGTAGAGTGGGCGTGACTTGAACTTGGGCGGTGAAGGCTGGCGGACTCGGGACGGTCTGCGCACACTCGTCCGTGTACAACGGCTCCTGCTTTATCCAGGTTTCCGGGGCGCACGTGGGCTCCAGCGGCGAGAGCAGCTCGATGATGTCGTCCAGGTCGGCGAGGCGCTCGCACGCCCGCGCGTCCTCGAAGAAGTCGTCAAAAAAGTCGTCGAAGCTCTCTTTCTTGACGTGCGCGGCAAACGGTTGGCACGTGCTCCCCGACGCGTCCACGAGCTCGTCCGAGCAGTCGCTGCCGAACGGCGAGGCGGGAGAGCCAAGCGAGCTGGCGACCGAGCCCACCGAGCCCTGGCGGTGGAGCGTGCCCCCGGCACCACCACTGCTGCTGCAGCAGCGCGAGCTGGAGGAGGGCGGGGGCGAGCTCGCGGACAGACCCACGATCTCTGTGATGAGGTTGAGGAGAGCGTCTGTCTCCGGGTGGAAAAGGGAGGGAGGGGAAGGAGGAGAGGGAGGCAGGAGATCAGAAGAGCATTCGGCACAACCGGGGAGGAACGGAGAGTCCGGAAGCTCGAGTTTAGGCTTCAGGAGACCTGAGAGAGAGAGGAGGGGGCGGGGTTAATGCTTGTTAACAGGTTTCATTATTCAGGTTATACAGAATCAGAAATGTCTATTACTGTATTCTATTATTATCAGCCTCAAAGTTCAGAAAGTTAGCACAGTTATAAAGCAACTGAAGGGAGAGAGAGAGAGAGATTAAGAGAGAGAGATTAAGAGAGAGATAGATAGATAGAGAGATGGAGTAAGAGATAGATAGATAGATAGATAGATAGATAGATAGATAGATAGATAGATAGATAGATAGATATAGAATAGGAGACAGAGAGCGAGGGAGCAAGAGTGAGAAAGAGAGAGAGATGAAGACAGAGAGAGGCAGATAGGGGATAGAGAGATGGAGATAGAGAGGGAAGAGAAGGAGATAGATAGAGAGGGAGAGAGAAAGAGAGAGAGAGAGAGGGATGTCATTATATAATCTCCCTTCAGTTGATGCATAAATGACTCACTGCTTTGAGTCGCTCTAACAGCATCGTTCCCATTAACACACACAGGCTCCCATTAACACACACAGGCTCTATTAAGCTCATATTAAAGCAGAGCATGTGCTGCTGAGCTAATCCTGCACCACTGTATCGCCCTAAAGCCCAAAGCCAGATCGTGGCGCTTACCGGATTCTGGCTCGGTGACGGTTTGGCGCTCGCAGATGAAGTCCAGCGCGCTGAAGTCCACTGTGTTCAGCATGATGGCACAATCCGCTCAGTCAAACAGTTAATTACGAGGAAACAAATGTCCTGTTTGTGCTTCAGATCAACGAGGCGCGCGTGTCCTTTTTGCTCAGGCGCTCCGGCTTCCGGTCCGGGATTCCCTGTGCGTTCCCGTTCGGAGTCGATTTCGTTATCCGGTGTGTCTTCCTCCGGTGGCTGTTCACTGGGATCCCTCTGCCGCTTCTTTTATACCACCGGAGCTCCGCCTCCCGCCGCGTCAGCGAGAGGATTCCCCGCCGAGGAGCTTCTGGGCGCGCGCCGCTGCCCATAAATGGGCAGAAGAGGATGTGACGGGGTTCCCCCTCCGAAAATGGGCACGGGGCCGTGACGTAGCGGCGATTTTCCTGATGCGGGAAAGAAAAAAAGAAAAAACAGTGATAATAAATAAATAACTGCATCCTGATCTGGAGACTGAGCCGTGTGTGAATGTAGGGCAGCCATAATATTAGCAGCTGAAGACCGACTGTAATCATATCTGCTTATCTTTATTGTGCGTCGGTTGTCTGGCGGGGAAATCGCCTCAAAACCGAGGGGTGTTGCAGGAGAAGACGTCTGGACGAGATATATGACAGCTAGAGGAACCAAACAGCCACGCGCAATTACGCGCAATGATGCCATGACATTTGCATCTGCAGTGATGGTTATCAGCTGGACTAAAACCAGATCACTGTGTCCGCTGGTATATCATATTACTATGTAACATACTATATGAGCTCTGCATAACATCTTCAAGAGCCCAGCAGGATACACCGTCATTGTGGGCTCTTTAATCACATCTGCAGCGTGCTGAGCTCAGACCACGCTGTACATATATCCTGCTTTATGATGTTGTACTATGTAGATACACCGAGCGCATCTGTCCTGCTTGGCTTCGCGCACAGAAGGCTCAGTGTAGCCTGTTGCAGCGGTGTCAAGTTTTCAGCACCATGGACAGCGCCTAGAGCGCTGCAGACGCATTGTTATATATCCGCCCCCCGCGCCTGTATACCGACAGATCCCTCCTAGGAATGCCGAGAAGGTTCCCTCCTCCTGGCCTGGGATTGGCTAATACAGTCTCGCATCCTGCGCTCTGACTGGCTGGTAGTTCACTCTCACAAGCACCCCAGAATGAAGCCCTATCTAATCCTACTGAAGGAAGTAGGGCTTTCCGGAAAGTGGGTGAGATATAGAGTCTCTCCAGTTCACCAGGAGCTATATTCACTCTCAGGTTGCAGACATCAATATGAACCACTATTGCTTAATAACCTGGTTTATAGTGCAGTAATAGAACCCACTAATGCTTTATTGTCTTTACTAACATCATGAATAGGATTAAAGGAGCAGTGTGTGGTATCCTTCACCCACCCCTCTCCACCCTGGAAAGCTATGAGGTGGCTGGCAGGTTTTCTGCCATTGTCTTTGGCTTCCTTATGTTTATGGTTATGACTAGAGTTCTAGTCATTTATTCCGGTGGTCCTGCCTACCATGCTCATATCATTAGTACAGTATAGTAACTCAGTGTTTTAAATGTTTTATTGTGTTTTTAATGTTAATTCAGTACAGACTCAGTTTAATATCATTACATCTCCCCTGATAAGCTGATTTAGACTAACACAACATCCAAATTATGCATTGGTGTTGGCAATACAGTTTGGTTATAAATGAAAAGAAATAGAAAGAAAGGAAGAAAGAGAAAAAGGAGGGGAGGAGAAAGGATAAGGGAGGAGAAATGAGTGGGAGAGTAAAAGACAGAGGTTAATTTTATTCATTGGTGTTGGTCATATTTTCCTGGTCAGATTTTCCCATTCCACCTTAAATAGGGCTGAAGTTACATACTGGCGCCTGAGGTATTACAATAACGGCTGTACTGTTTAAGGTGGAATGGGAAAATTCTAAAAAGAAGCTGAATGCCAGTACCAGAATGTACAGTAAATACTGTCCCGTTTAAGGTGGAATGGGAAAATTTGAATAGGAGGCTGTCCAGTAAGAAACTGTCCAACAAGAAGCTGATTTCAGCCTCATAGCTTAATAAGGATAGAAATAAGGAGTACTAATTTACCTGGTTAAAGTTTTATGCACAGAGTTTTTACTTCTTTCTACATCACTGAAGATGACCCGCAGCTATTCTGAGTCACTCCATGACAGTCTGGCACAACACCATTGTTTTGTTATCTTTGGTGACACTGACGTGGTGTTAAGGGCAGTTGTCATAACGGTCTAAATACTAAACACTAAAAGGATGACGCATGGAGGGCATCACTGCTCGCTGAATGTTGGCAGTTGTGGCTGTTGGGTCAGTCAGGTACAGAGATAAGGCCCTTCCTTGCTTACGTCTCATGCACGGCTGAGCAGGAAACTTGAATCATTCGCATGTCTCACATGTCAAACCTACCCACCAAGTTTCATTCCAGTTGGTTGATTCCTTCTGGGTGCAACTATTTGTGCAGCTATTCTTTTGATAGTGAGTGTATAGTAGATCACCCTGTGTTGGAGTCTTTATTCCAGTGTGCGTCCAGTGATCAAGCTCATTGCTTGATTGCGGCTCACAAACCTTCTTGACTCATCTTTATCATCAGTAGAATAATATATGATCATGATAGAAGGCTGTTCTTGAACTTGTATTGCTAAACGTGATAGCGTGGGAATCTGGATAGTTTTACTACTACAATTATTATTAATAATAATAATAATAATAATAATAATAATAATAATACCTCTGTCGTAAAACTGTCTGTTAAACCCACTTGAGTCTGCAGATTGAAAGTGATTAATTCAGAATAATTATTAACTCTCAGTTCCTCTGTAGTCTGAGTGAGCTCTCCAGCTTTAAGGCAGAATGGCAGGATTCCGGATGTGCGTTCCAAACATGGCTCTGCTCAGAAATATCAGTCACGTGACTCCGAGTTTATTTATTTATTTATTTTAATCTATATGTATTTTTGGGTTTTCTGAGTGTGGGTGGAGGTGGAGGTGGAGATGTGGGTGGGAATGAAGGGGACTGCCTTTCTGAGGCGTGTTTGAGCGCCCCCAGTAGGACAACCCTTGAGCTGTAGAGCACGAGACTCCAAAAATACCTCAGAGCGTGCTGCAGAGGCGGAAACTGCAGCGAGAGAGTGAAAGAGAATTCCTCTCTCTCTCTCTGCCCCCTCTCTCTCTGCCTCTCTCTCTCTTTCTCTGTCTCTCTCGCTCACTTTTCTCTCGCTTTATCTTCTCTCCCTTTCCCTTTCCTCTCCTGCTCTTTCTTTCTTTACTCCATCTCCTCTCATCTCCACTTTTTCCCCCTTTCTTATCCTCCCTCTCTCCTTCTCTCTTCCTCCTCCCTCTTCCCCTCCCTCTCTTTCTCACTTTCTTTCTTTCTTTCTTTCTTTTATTCTTTCCTGCCTCTCCTCTCCTCTCCTCTCCTCTCATTTTCCCCCACCCACTCTCTTCTAGCTTCTCTCTGCTCTCCTTCTCCCCTCCTCTCCTTTTTCTCTCCTGTCTCTCTCTCTTCTCTGTCTCTCTATTCTCTCTCTCTCTCTCACTCCCCCCCCCCTTCTCCCCTCTCTCACACTCTTGCAGTAAATTAGAGCCACTCTCACAGTGAGAGGAGTAATTAAAGGTAGCAGTTAAAGCTATGAAAATGAAACATGGTTGAAACAAGGTTCATGTGCTTGTGCCACCCACAGTGTGCATACAGAAACAGCAGCATCTGTATGAGGTGACTGTACTGCACCTGTAAAAGAAGTACACTACAACAAACTCTTAAATCAAAGGTGAGTGAAGCTGTAGGGAAACACTGGTAGACATCCTCCAATCATTAGAGCACCTGTCTTGCACCTGTTCTGCTAAATCTAGTGCCAGATTATGTTTTGCAGTCACATTTGTCTCCATACAGGCTTCAGTTAGAACTAAGCTTACAGTCAGCCCTGCTGTTCATTTATAAGCACAGGGAAACACACTGTTGTTATTGTCTGTGGTAGTCTATGGGATGTGTCTACGAGATGATACAGATGTAGCAGAGAGAGATTAGGATGAAAATAGCTAGACTAGTTCTTTAAATCCCTCAGTCTCCAGTTCACTCCTCCAGTGTTCATTCGTGTCCACCTGGACTTACATAAACCCTGTGGGCGTTCCTTCAGTGCCTGGGATTTCACTGTGCTCTCTTTAACATCAGTCCCAAATGCTGCTTCTCACTGGAAGACGTTATACCAAAGCCACTGAATCTGAACCTAGATCAGCCTTATTCCACTGCAGAGATAAACATGAGTGTTCTCCCTCTCTCTCTCTCTCTCTCTCTCTCTCTCTCTCTCTCCGCCTCCATGTGAATATCCCTGTCTCTCTGGCACCACAATGGGGTGGTTATATTTAGAGCACACAGTCATTTCTTCAGACTTCTCTCTCTCTCTCTCTCTCTCTCTCTGTCTCTCTGTCTCTGTCTCTCTCTTCCTTCAATTCAGTATATGCTTTATTTAGATAAAAATGTATGTCTTTATTACCGAAGCACTGAAAGTAGCATATAATTCTACATATAATACCAGTGAGGACAACAGTGTGGAGATATGGTAAGAGATAATCTAAACCTCTTAATTCATTTGTTAAGTATACATAGGAATAGAGGGAATAGAGGGATAGGAAATAAAGGGTTAAACTGTTTTATAAGCTCTCCTATTGGTTAGGACTTCAGGAGCCTAATGTGTCAGATTAACTACTAACCTTAATGAGATGGGACACGAGTGTAAACAAGTCACATGTGGTCTTACACGGCATTGGTGGGGGGGCATATACCTCTGTCTACCATAACTAGCACTTGACAACGTCTAGAAACTACCACAGATGCCATAGTAGACACAACCGCACACCGCTGACCATCTTGGAATTTCCTGCAGAAGTGCTTCATTTAAGCAGCTCCACAGCATTCTTACTACACTGCTTATATTTCAGATATAAACAGCCATGTGGCCCACCTGCGCCAAAACATCTGCTCCACTTCTGGCAAAGATACAGCAGAGTTGCCTACTTTTGGCTGATGCATGGCCCTAATCTGGAGTGTGTGTGGTCCGGATCCATGTGGGCCAGATGAAAATGGGAAATATGGGCCAAATTCTTCTTTCTTCTTCTTCTCCTATTTTTTCTGCTTGTCAGCTAACCCATCTTGCAGTTTTCAAGATATCAACACCGTTCAAACTCTGAAACGTTCGGTTTGATTGGGAACGGTGTGCTAATATACAGCTTCCTTTCCCCATAGAAATGAACAGGGGCCAAAAGTCTGTGCACCCATCTGAAATCATGATGATGCAAATCCATTGGTATAGCATAAGAATCACTGACAACCACCTGCCAACACCCTAGCAACCCTAGCAACCACCTGCAATACCATAGCAACTGTCTAGCAACAGGTTAATGAGCTTAAGTTGCACAGTCACTCTGCAGTTTCTGGGTTGTGATATTTATGGTCTCACATGGTTCACCACTAAAAATACTCACCATGTAACTGTGTGCCTGTGTGCGTGTGTGAGTGTGTGTAGGTGAGCGTATGACCTTATCGAAGAGCTGTGTGGTCTTGACTAAGCAAGCGAGTCTGGCGCATGTAAACTGACTGTCAGAACAATCGTGCGTCAGAAGTGCACCCTGGCACAAGACACTGAAGAACATCTCACATAAAGCAGATGGAGACGAGGATAAAGAGTGGCAGAGTGACAGAGAGAGAGAGACTGAGAAATAAACACTTGGAAAAGAGAAAAATGGCAGATTGGAGCTGGTTAGACAGAAAACCTGGCAGTGGCTTCAAAAAGTGGCTTTGGAAATTTGTGCCATGATAAAAATGTATTAGGTTCATTGTGTTGGGAAGAGAAGGTCACACCAAGTGGCATTTATTTGCTTTAAACAGACCATTCCAGCACTCTAATTGTCTTTTTGGCAAAGTGTTCTTTCGTAAAGCAGCTGGTAAGTTCCCGATTGTTATCGTTTCAGCAATTTCTGTGCAGACTTCTGCAGGTTTGCATCCCAAATGGTTTTGCACAGTATGCTTTGTACAATGCATTACAGTACAATGCCAGGATTTCAGAATATTTAACACTCATGTCTCCACGGGTTTTACTGTGAATTCACCCCTTTTTAAAGTCAAACAAATCACATTTAAAAATGCTCTTTGAGTTTACACAGTAGTAAATAAAGGAATAAATGTTAAACACTCATCCTCAAAAGAATAGTTGCACTCAGAAGGAAGTGTGGGATCGCAGTGCTATTGGGAAGGAAGATAAAGGTTACCAGGAGCAATAAATGATGATACATTTAGACTGATATGGGCAATATTTATTGAGCTACACATACAGAAGTAATGTCTCTCAGTATGGTCTCGGGGCACCATGTTTGCTAATGCAACATACCAGACGAGGTTCCTAATGGTGTCCTGTGATAATCCATCCCATGCATCTTGAATATTCTCACACAGTTCCTGCAGATTGTGCGGTAGGGGTGGAGGTGGAGTGACACCAGGAATTCTGCACATGTGACACTTGACGACAAAGTGTTCATCTTGGTGCTGAGCACGGTGCCTCCACACAGGAATTCGTTAGTCATCTCCACCAAGCAAGACTAGTGCTATGTCAGTTGTGACTGTTAGGTCAGTAAGGTACAGCCGAGCATGAAACTTGAATCATTTGCATGTCTCATGATGTCAAACCTACGGTTTGGTTCCTGACGGTTGATTCCATCTGGGTGCAACTACGTTTGTGATGATGAAAGTAATTTAATGCTTCATATTTCCATTTAGTTGTTACTGCAATGTATCTGACTCAAAGGACACACACAGACTCTCTCTCATGCTTTGTCCAGATGTTCAGCCTTGGATCTTGAGTAAAGGACACTGCTCAAGGCTGATGCAGCTTTAGCCATGGAGTAACTCTCCAAAGCCTGTAGGAAGCTATTTATACAGTACTCTGTAAAATCACTGTGAAGCTACGGTAAATTACTGGTTACTAGTTGGATTACTTTCCTTTAGAACAACCACACCAACTTCAGGGATGTTGAGGTCTGGACCCGGGGGTGGTCAGTTCATTATTCTGAGCACACATACATTTTCTTCTGTTTTGTCTATTAGCCTTTCTCAGGGAGGGCTGTTCGGTAGCTACACATCCTTTCAGACCCATTCTCGCCATGGCTGCAACCAGCTATGAGGATGCCAAGGTCTGGATTTTGTTACTTTGGTTATTTTTTCATACATATCTGTTCATGAGAATTAATGTGAACGCAGTGCTGTTCTGATAATGCAGCAGCTTTTCAGAGAAAAACAATATGTATTAAGCCATATTTTTAATATAGTGACTGTCACTAACTGATTTGAAACAGAAAATCAATTTGGACTATGTATGCGTGAAAATCAGCATCATTGCTGCTACTGTTTTACTGCCTAACGGTTCAAGGGAGTTTCTTATTGTAATCAACTGAGAATTTATTCCCAAGGAAAGAAAGAAATCATAGCCGAATACTTAAAATAGCAAAAATCGTGACCTTTAACCTTTTATACCCAAAGTCAAAGAAAGGCTGAGCACATTTAGGTGCACTCTAAAGGAGAAAGTAGTTATAATCTATATTGGAATTGGTGTTTCATTACCAAGGAAAATACATCAAAAGCAGGAGTGTGGGGAAGAGGTTGTGTTGGTTATACATTCATTCATATCTCATTCAGTCTTATGGCCGTTGTTGTCGCCAGGTGCCTCAAGCCTTCTGTTTGTTGTTAGCACATGCTGTGTCTGTAACTAGTGTTTGAAGACCAAGATCCTCTGAAGTTTTTGATGCATTTTATGAGATTCAGTATGAAAACAGTAACAAGACGACTCAATCAGCAGTGACCGGTTTTCAGCTGACCTCTGAACACCTCTGTGGTTTGGCCACAATAGCAATACACCTGCAGCTGTAATACACATTTTCAGCTGTTCAGTAAGTCAGTTTTCTGTCCAATGGATCTCACTTAAATTGAGATCCTGGTTACACCCCTGCTTCTCACAGTGGAGTGATGGACAGAAACACCACATGGAAGTTTTCAGATCTGAAGCATCAATGGAGCTTGAGTTTCTTCTCTCTCTCAAACATTACAGCAGATTATCTGATGGGGACAGTGTTGGTGGGTCTACCGACACCTTGTTCAGTTGTTGGGAACCATTTCAATAATACACATGTGATTTCAATAATGTAATTTCTCATATGTAAATGAATGATCTCTCACAGAACTGTATGTCAGCAGGTTTCTAATTAGCTCATCTGTACATTTTCATGCTTGCCTGCTTTGGTGACACTAAGACAAAGGGTTTCCATGACTTTTGACCCCCACCCAAGGCCCTGATAACATCCCCCCGCCTCCATCTCTGGCCTGACTCTTTATAAATACTTCGAGCTGGAGCTTTAGTTACTCACACGTTTATACACACCTCTACATACAGCATAACCATTTACACGCACCTACACACATACATTTACCTACATCTACAGACACACATCTGCACATTAACATCAACTGTGACTTTATACTGACAACCACATCTCACATACATACCCATACATCCACACACTCACTCACTATGGACACGAACTCAGTCGTTTCCCCTGGGACTGTACTGCTGTGCTGCTCTGCTGCTCTGCTAGTCCTGGTTTTTGTGAAATGTATGCTGAGATGGCGCTGGTCCTCCAGATGTGGTCAGACACTGCCTGGGCTACCTAGATTACCAGTGCTGGGCAGTCTGCTGCATCTACGCTCTCCACTGCCTCCACACCTGCTCTTCACGCAGCTGGCTGGCCGCTATGGGCCGCTCTTCAGCCTGTATATGGGGCCCCACAAAACACTGGTGGTCAGTGAGGTGACACTGGCCAGAGAGATGCTGCTGCACCGGGGCAGAGACTTTGCCGGACGTCCCGAAATGGTGAGTTGCTGCTTCTTTGCTTTAGTTTAATATGGTTAACCATCAGGTCAGTGGAGTCTGCTACTCACCTGTGAGTACAGTAAAAGCAATGCACATGTGATAAAGAACATAACTTCGACACAATAAGAGTTTTAGAACTTAGAAATAGGTTTGCATACCACAGATACAATACCATTTTGCTTTTGGATAAATATGTAAGACGATTCCAGTATGCTAGTTTTGGGCAACTTCAAAGGTTTCAAATAACCTGGTTGTGTAAAAAAAAAAAAAAAAAGAGAGAAAGTTAAGATGGAGAAAGTAGATTTATGAAAGTAATATCCATAAGCTATAAACCAAGAGTCGTAAAAGATTAAGGCTGGATTCAACTATAACATTAAACCAAATCTATATGCAATAATTATGTGTCTCAGATATAATGATATATATGTTACATACATTACTACCTATATGTAATATTATATGTTAGGTATATAATTAGCTATATATACACTCAATGTCAAAAAAATAGTTGCACGCAGAAGTGTCGGATTGCAATGCTATATGTGATATATATACATATAGTCGGTGTCTATTCTCTGATTCTATTGAATTACATTCAAATTAAATTAGGTTTTTGGCCTCTCCTGTAAAGTTGCCATTTTGGACAGCAACCATATACACTATATTATAACATATTATTGTTCAACAGTGTTGATATGTTAGTCTCTTTTGTCCAATTTGTTTACATAATTTGTAAATAGCAGCATTAGAATATCATGATCAATGGACCAATAAAAACATTCCAAAACTGTTCCTTTACCTTCCATTCAAAGTAATGAAGGTTTTTTCCTTCTCCAGTAAAATGACATATCTATCCATATATGTCAAAATGTTACGGCATCTATACATAATTAAAAATATATATTTGTTATATATTGTCACTGTCCAGAAAAAGTATCTTTACTTAATTATTTTTCTAAATCATTCCAACACAGCTGTACTTCACATTGTGTAAACATTTCATGATGAATGGACCAATAGAAAGACTCCAAAATTATTTTTACTTTGGATAGTAATTGAATAGTAAATTGAAGTACTTATATTGAAGTATCTATCTATCTATCTATCTATCTATCTATCTAGACTTACACTAAAAGTAAAGTATGTTTTTTGTTCTCCTGTAAAGTGTAAAAATACCATTCTGGAGATATATGGTTTTATAGCAGCTTTAGAAAATATGTCAGAACATATTTGTCCAGAAAATGTATGAAAACAAACATATGGCACACACACACACACACACACACCAGCTAAAACCTTGTCCTGTGTGTGTTCTGTCAAGGTTACCACAGCACTGCTGACGAGAGGAGGGAAAGACATTGCCTTTGCAGATTACAGCCCACTGTGGAGGAGTCATCGCAGATTAGTACACTCCTCATTCGCTCTGTTTGGAGAGGGTTCCAGCAAGCTGCAGACCATCGGTACACCCCCCACCCCACACACACACACACACCACACATGCTGTAACTACAGAAATAAAGATCTGCATTGTTTAAACACATCACACTGGTTCTGTGTTTGCAGTGTTAGAGGCTGCGGAAAGTTTGTGTTCCGATCTCCAGGCCTTGAACGGGCAGCGGGTGGATTTATGTCCTATCTTGATGCGGGCTGTAACCAACGTAGTGTGCAGGCTGGTTTTCAACTCATCGTACCGCCCTCATGACCCTGAGCTCCAGCAGGTCATGGACTATAATGATGGCATTGTCCAGACCATCGCACGGGGGGGCCTGGTGGACATTTTTCCCTGGCTACAGGTCTGGAAGACTAGCCATCATCAATAATGCATTATACTGTTATAGCATTTGATTAATACACATTGTAATAGAGATAGAGTGAGTGTGCATTGGTGATTTAGTTTAGTCTCCTATCTACAAAGTCATTCCTCAGATTAAAAGAACTCCTCTGCATTTTTCAACCTTATCTTTATCTGCCACATCTGTATTAGCATCTGCCCATTGCCTTCTCCTTTGAGGGTGATTTGAGTAAACGGTTTTCTGTGTTTTTAACTGCCATATTGCAAGTATTGTCTGCGGTAGTCAACTGTATGCTGATTATACAGTAGTAGTACTGAAGTACTGAAGTACTGAATTCTATTTTGGCCCAGTTTTGGACCCTTTTTTTCTCTGCAACTGAATTGCTGTAATGTAAAGAAAGTCATTTGAATGTTTGTATACTTGGTGATAACTCTATACATTATATGGCCAAAAGTATGTGGACACCCCTGTTAATGCTACAACATACATGCTTATATATGCTTGCAGCTTCGTGGCAACAGTTTAGGAAAGAACCTGTCCTAAGCAAGCACCATAGCACAAAGCAAGCACCATAAAGACATGGTGTGATGAGGGACAGAACTCCAGTGGCCTGCACAGAACCTAACTCCATACTAATGCAGATGATATTAGAATGGGACATCCTAAAAGCTCATATGGGTGTGATGGTCAGGTGTCCAGGACACTCTGGAGCAGTTGCTTATGAAGCCAAGTACTGGGCTGTGGAACAGTGTTGGAACCTCCAGAACCTTTGTGATGTCAAGTGTCCACAAACTTTTGGCCATATTGTGTAGATGATGATCTCCGCAGGAATCTTTTTCATTCACAATAGATAGATATGTATCGACTATAAACACAAAAAATTCTACATGTTGAATTTGCTTTCATAGATGTTCCCCAGCAAGGACCTGGCAAAGCTGAGGGAATGTATATCCATCCGAGACAAACTGCTGAGTAAGAAACTAAAGGAGCACAAGGTAAAGCAAATACAAACATGTGGACACACATCTCAGACCAATTAACATCATTCCGTTACCCTTAAATGCTACTACAAAGTTACCCAAGACTTGGTGCAAAAGGTCAAAATGTTTTATTCTTGCAGTTGAGCCTAACACCTGGAGAGCCACGTGACCTCCTGGACGCTCTCCTGATTGGTCAGAGTGGATCTGCTGGGGGGAGTGACATCACTGACGATCATGTTTTGATGACAGCAGCTGAAGCTTTTGGAGCTGGAGTGGAGACTACATCCACCACTTTATTGTGGGCTGTAGCATTTCTACTGCACCACCCCCAGGTAGGCACACAAATGAATTTGCATGTATACACTGAGTTTTGCTACTTCATGAGCTACTCCAACCTAGTGCCAGCTCTCACTGGCTATTTCATCATGAGCCCCAATATATATAGCACTGTGCACATTTTGGTGAAGGAACCACCATCACAAATAATTGCACCCAGAAGGAATCAACCGACAGGAATGAAACTTGGTGGGTAGGTTTCACATAATGAGACATGCAAATGATTCAAGCTCCACACCCGGCCGCGCATGTGATGTAAGCAAGGATGGGCCTTATCGCTGTAACTGACTGACCCAACAGCAACAACTGGGAACATTCAGTGAGCAGTGATGACCTCCATGAATCATCCTGTTAGTGCCGGCACCATTGGCAGACGACTGCGTGATGCAGGACTACATGCATGCAGACTGTTACGCAACTACCCTCAACACCAACACCAACGTCGCCAAAGACTGCAATTATGTCGTGCCAACCTGTCATGGAGTGAGTCAGAATGGCAGCAGGTCACCTTCAGTGACGAGTCCCACTTTCGTCTTGGTGGAGACGACCAATGAATCCGTGCGTGGAGGCACCGTGGTCAGTGCCAAGATGAACGGTATGTTGTCACATGTCACACGTCCAGAAGGCCTGGTGTCACTCCGCCTCCACCCCTACCGCACCATCTGCAGGAACTGTGTGAGAATATTCAAACTGCATGGGATGGATTATCACAGGACACCATTAGGAGCCTCTACAGCTCCATTACGAGATGTTTGGCATATTGCGTTGGCAAACATGGAGGTCCAACACCATACTGAGAGACACTACTTCTGTATGTGTAGCTCAGTAAATATTGCCCATATCAGTCTAAATGTATCATCATTTATTGCTCCTGGTAACCTTTATCTTCCTTCCCAGTAGCATTGCAATTCCACACTTCCTTCTGGGTGCAACTATTTTTTTTGATGATGAGTATATATAGGGTGTGGACTATCCGCATCAACTGCTAGGCTGAGAGTAGTCCACCCATCATGCAACCAAGTCTAATGCTGGTGTCAGAAATGGATCACTGATAAAGGGCTAGTTAAGGGAGACAGGAAAAGGAATAGTTTCTGGCTGCTCAACTGCAAGGTGTACCAGCAAAGTAGTTTAGTGTTTAATAAAGTGTTAATAAGGGTGAAAATGTCAATTACTCCTCCTCATACACTGCATCTTTCCGATGAAGGTCCAAGAACGTCTCCATGCTGAGCTGGACGAGTTTGTGGGGAGGGACCGCCCTCCTGCTTTGAGCGACAGGTCCAATCTGCCGTTCCTGGAGAGCGTTCTGAGTGAGGTCATGAGGATCCGCCCCGTCAGTCCTATCCTTATCCCTCATGTCGCTATGCAGGACACCAGGTAACCATGGCAATGCCGCAGCAACCACGGTAGCCACCAAAAGGACAAACTTCTGGTTGCCATGGAGACACACAGATACAGCCGTGACCGGAATGTTAGATGCATATCCTAGTTGCGGAATTGCAGTATGGCACAGGTTTTTCGGCCTTCCCTTGCAACTCTGAAAAAAGCCAAACCTATCTTTCTCTGCAGTTTGGGAGGTAATGCTGTTGCAAAAGGCACGAGAGTGTTGGTGAACATGTGGGCGATCCACCACGACCCCAAACACTGGGACGAACCTGATCGATTCAGACCAGGTATCACAAACATCCCACTTACACTGGAACTACAAGCGCACTAGTGTTTCTAAAGATATGCCTTGATTCTGGATGACTTGATGAATTAGTTTAAAGAATTCATACACTAGTTGCAAGCAGCAAAGTAGCTCAGGGTTAAAGACACCACATGACATATAAATGGAAAAGATCTAACGTAGATGAGTCAGTACACATTCAGCCAGTTTACCTGGTTTAGCGAATGAGGCTCCAACTCAGTTTTCCAGTCCAATAGTGACACTATAGGTCCAAACTTATCCAGACACCTTCAGCTACTTTAAGGTGCACCCTTTGCTGACCAAAGTGTTCAGCTATGCACACAGCAGGTATGATCTCCATAGAAAAGCATTGCCTATAGAACAAGACACTCTGGGACAGTCACTTCTGAGCCAAAGGTTACCACACTCAATACCAAGTGTCATCTAGAGGTGTATAAAAGTCCCAGGCATTGGGCCGTAGAGCAGTAAAACAGTTCTCTAGAGTGTTGGTGTGTCATTTGTGATCCAGAACTGATCCGACATCAGTGCCTGACCTCACTAATGCTCTTGTGGCTGAATATAATCAAATCCTCACAGCTATGTTCCAAAATCCTCTGTAAAGTCTTCCCAGAGGAGTAGAGGATGTTAGTACAGCAAAACATGTAACAAGCTCCCTACTAATACCCTTGATACTGGGGGAAACTTAGGATTAGCACGTCTACTGCATGCTTTCGGACATCTAGTGTATACAGTGCTGCTTCATTATTAACCTGAATATGTGGCACATTTTATGTAATATGTTTCCCCTTTGCTCTTCCCTCCGTTCTGTGGACAGGTTCCTCGATCATCACTCTCTCCTCTTTCTATTACAGACAGGTTCCTTGATGCCACAGGCAAGAAGATAGTCCCGCACAGTTTCCTGCCTTTTGGGGCTGGTCCCAGAGTTTGCGTTGGCGAATCGCTGGCCCGCATGGAGCTCTTCCTGTTTGTCAGCTGCCTCCTGCAGAGGTTTCAATTCAGTGTCCCATCAGGGGCTTCCCTGCCTGACCTGCGGGGACGCTATGGAGTGGTGCTCCAGCCACTACGCTACAGTGTCACGGTCACACCACGCCACTGAGCACACCACCGCCCAAATCAGCATGGTCAGCTATTAACTTGGCCATGCGTATCAAACACACGAATATCAACATTAACATGTCGGATGAGACATTATGTTGCATTACACAAAGACTACACTCCCATCACAGCAGTGTTTGGACAGGATTAGCTCACATGGGGAGGTGAGATGAGGTAATTATTACGGGAGTTTATAGAGTGTTTAGGCCTGTCCGAATCCTCCATGCTAGAATTTTTATAGACCACATGCTCCTGTATCACTCCAGGGGACTTAGCCTGCTTTAACGCTGGCCATAGTAATCACCACTGCTTGAATTCATCCCATGCAAATTGCCATAATGGTTAAAATTCCATGAAGTTCAGTGGAAAAAGTTTTCTTGTTGGGCGTAAATTGTTTTGGGTAACTTGGGCTTGTAAATCAGCCTTAAAGGAGCAGTGTGTAATATTTAGGGGGACCTATTAACAGAAATGGAATATAGGACACAACACTATGTAGAACTAACTACAAACCGTTGTGTTCTTGTTAGCTTAGAATGAGCCCTCCATATCTACTTAGTACGGGGTTGTCTTCCAACGAAGGTTGCCATGTAGAGCCAGAACAGCAGCCCAGAATGAGCAAACCACACACGCTGACATGTTTTATACTGAAGCAGCAGCTAAAATATGGTGGCACTATAGCACCCACTGAAAGTGGAAAGTATCTCCTTGTCAAAATGCCTAATTTCATTTTTCGGTAGCTCAGTGCATGAAACTCTTAGGTAGGATTTTCTGATGGCTTAAATCTCCTTCTCAAAAATACAGTGTTAAAACTGAGAGGACAGTCAGCCTCCTAATCGCCAGCTTCTTGTTGATTTTCCTGTTCCACCTTAAAAGGTGCAGATATCACATTCTGGTGCTCCATTCAGTTTCTTATTCGGGAGCTTCTTGTTTGAATTTCCACGTTCCACCTTAAAATACCGCAGCAGTTATTACAACGCTTGGTGCCAGAATGAATCATAGCAGCATTTAAGGTGTAACGGAAAAATTCTAACATGACACTTGAGGTTTCGAACTGCTCCTTTAAACATCAAACACGTCCATTACCCTGTACTTTTTCCTCCCCCCATGTAAAACCATACATGTACTTATGTCTGGCTTTTGGGAAAACAACACCCAGTTTCAAACTCATTTCCTGCCCCGACACTCTTCCTCAGCCAATTACCAAGCTCCTCATGAGCTGGACTGACTGAGTTGTTCAGAAATGTGTCAACACAAAAATAAGATCTGATCTAATCAGATTTGAGTCACCTTCAATTGCGCAACTTCTTATGACCAGAGGTCACATTATTGACAGATATGAATCACTTACAAACACAAATGCGCACTATCACAGCAGATTAGATCTAAAAAAAAGCACTGAGCTGAAATGAATTCAACATTTAGGCGTGTGACGTGAATGTGTCCTTTGTGCACACACAAACATATACTCATCATTAAAAGAACAGTTGCACCCAGAAGGAAGTGTGGGATTGCAGTACTATTGGGAAGGAAGATAAAGGTTACCAGGAACAATAAATGATGATACATTTAGACTGTCTCTAACGCAACATGGCAGACGTCTCCTAATGATGTCCTGTGATAATCCATCCCATGCTGCTTGAATATTCTCACAGTTCCTGCAGGCCACATCCACCAAGACAAAAGCGGGACTCGACACTGAAGATGACCCTCTGCCATTCTGAGTCACTCCATGACAGTCTGCCACGACACCATTGTAGTCTTTGGCGACACTGACATGGTGTTAAGGACAGTCGTCGTAACGGTCCACGTGCATGTAGTCCTGTATCATGCAGCCATCTGCCAATGGTGCCGGCCCTAACAGGATGACTCATGGAGGGCATCACTGCTCGCTGAATGTCCGCAATCGTGGCTGTTGGGTCAGTTGGGTATAGCGATAAGGCTCATCCTTGCTGACATCACATGCACAGCTGAGCCTGAAGCTTGAATCAGTAGCATGTCTCACAAAGTCAGTCCTACCCACCTAATTTAATTCCTGTCAGTTAATTCCTACGGGGTGCAACTATTTTGTTGATGACGAGTGTATTTGGTGCTCACAGGTCAAACAGTCCATGCAGTGTAAGAATGAGGAGGCACAGGTTTCACTTGACTCTTTTAGTGTTGAAGTCATTGAGAATAACATCTGCACACCTTTCACAGTCTCACATCAACAACAAACATACTCTATTGCTCAGACTAGAGAAGGTTGTCATAGTAACGCCACGGCAGCACCATGGTAACGCCAAAGTAACTTAATTGTAACTCGGTACTGATGCCATAGTAACACTACTGTCAACACACACAATCCCTCAGCCTCCGATTATATATTACACCAGTTTCTAGCACTGCGATGCACTCCAAATGAAATGGCATGCTTAGAAAATATATATCATTTCACAGAGAGCATATATATCTATATATATATCATCTGTACCTACATATATATTTATTGGTATACGTATTCCCCATATTTATATTCATCTTTGTAGACAGCAGTTCAAAGAGTCTGTTAAGTCTTTAGACTGCTTTCACGTTGCCAATGAGCAATGCTGTTTAAATGTTTCCACGTAAAGACGTAACAAAATGTCATTAAAAATCAAGAACGGAAAAAACAAAAAAAAACAATGTCCTGAGGTTTTTTTTTCTTTTCTTCTTCTTCTTCTTCTTCTTCCGTGCTTTGAGGTGCAGCATCTGTTTGGCCAAGCTGGTGTTTTGAAACACTGGAAAAACAAGAGAACGCGATCTGAGTGCTCTAGAGTGTTCTGTGGTGTTCGGGAATGCGCGACTGCGTGTTTGGTTTGTGAGAACCTGTGAAGGACCTTTTACATTCGGCCGTAAGCTCCAGTTAACACCGAGCGCGAGATGGCTGCCTGAACCTGGCGTGAACTACATTACCCAAGAGGCACAGGGACAGTTATGACTAGTTTGTGTTTGTGTTATTGCATCTTTACTGTTGGCATTGGTTAAACCATGAGCAGTTTCAAGCAGCTTCATAGTCTATCAAAGCGTACGACACTCCACTCAACAGGATAGGGAGCAGGTCTCTGATCCTGTGCTAGAGGCTACAATAAAAGCAGGGAAAAGGAGAGGGAGATAAAGGGGCAGAAAGAGAGACAGAGTGAGAGAGAGAAAGACCAGATAGACAGATAGATAGATAGATAGAAATATGAATGTTGCTACAGAATACAGAAAGTGTTCACAGAGGGGGCCAGATGAGCTGGCATGGTTGTACCACCGTCCCACGTTAGGGTCAAACATAATGGTTACTGTGTGCGTGTGGGTGAGTTCCAGCAGAGTCCTTGGCTCTGACATCAGTCCGTCTGCCAGCAGAAAAATGGGCTTTGTGTTAGACGCTGGAGAACATCTTTATCCGTCTCTCAAAACAACAGAGAAAGACACAGAGTGAGACACAGACACAGAGAGAACCCTCCTATGCTGTCAAGCTACAGTTCTACCTAAACCACTCTATGATCCTAAGCCAGTCCTAATGCAGTAGCAAAGTTACTTCAACTGGTTGGACTCTTGACTGCTGCCTTTTACTAACTCTCACTCCAGCGGTTCACGGGAATTCCACCTCCACCTTCACTGGCTTCGACACCCCAACCCAAAAGGCTTTCTCAGCACTCGCTTACTACAAAGCCACTCTCAGCCCTTGTACACTGGATTCCAAAGGCCCACCTGTCCGTCAAATGGTTTCCATGGCTATGACAACTGCTTCCGCCTTTGTTGGGGCAGGGGGGGCGGAGCTGCACATTTCTGGCCACTCCCCTAACCCATCCCCTGTGGAAGGAGTCAGCTGGGCTCGTACGGAGCAGTCAGCGCTGTCATGGAGACTCTCACTCGGGATGGCGGTTGCCTCTGCCTCTAGGTGATCCCTCTCTTCGTCTTCCTCATCATCCTCTTCTTCCTCTTGATCGATTCGACAGCGGCACACCTCGATGCCGGAGTCTCCGGTCAGTCGGCGCTGCTGGAAGTGTGTCTGGTCCACATCTAAGTCGCAGACGGCCGAATCCCGCCGCTCCGGCTCCAGGAAGTCTGGGGAAAAGAGCACCGGTCTGGGCGGAGATTGAGGGGGCGGGGTGGGAGGGCATTCCTTCACAGGGGCCTCCCACTTTGTCTGTGAACTCTGCTGCTCTGAGAGTGCCCCCAGTGGATCAGTGAGAGGGAACAAAGGAGGAGGGAGAGAAGGAGAGGGCGGAGAGATAGGTGAACAGGATGGTGGGGAGGATGGAGGCATGGCAACAGAAGGACGAGAGGCAGAAGGGAGGTTTGGGGTCGTATTGCTGGGTGATCGAAAAAGGCCTAAGTCAGTGGTGAGACTGGTCATAGTGTCTCTGGTAGAACTGGGGTCAGAGGTTTGACCCATGCTGCAAATATCATTGGCATTGTTGGATTGGGTTGCATTACTTTCAGTGATGGTGCAAGCCTGACTAGAATTACTGATGTCACTGGTGTTACTGGTGTGAGCTGTAATTGTAGTTTCATTGGATTTAGTGGTTTCGTCTGCATTACTGATCTTGTTGTTGTTGTTAATTGTTTGACTGTTAGCTGTTTTAACGGTCCTGTTGCCATTGCAGTCGAGAGAGGTGGAGTCAGACAGTTCCACCTCCATTGCTTCTGCCCTGCTCAATGAAGAGTTGGGGCCAGGTTCGTTGAGGGGCGGAGCAGAAACAGCCTCACCATGTGTCTCTGTGGCTGAAGCTGAGTGAGCGAATGCAGAAATGGAGTTGATGGGCAGCGCTTCGCTGTGGGAAGGAGTGGAGGTGTGGCTAGTGTCAGTTTCATCTGTCAGCTGGGCAGAGGATGGGGAGGAGCTACAGGGGGATGAAGGACAGCAGGAGTCACAGGAGCAGCTGGTGTAGTTGTCGGAACTCTGGGATGACAACATGTGACTTGGGCCAGGGTGGGCAGAGCCTCGTGGGTAAGCTACCGAGCTGTAGGGAGGGGGCGGAGTGCTGGGCTGGGCTGCTACTTCTTCATAGGATGGCAGTTTTAGTGAAGCAAGGAAACCTGCCAATGGAGAAAGAATGTTAAACTGGTTACGCTTTAAATTGATATTAGCACTTTTAGCATGGTATTTACATGCTGCATGGGAAGGGAGGAAAAAGTCTAGCCATTTTAGTCTAGCCAAATAATAAACAGCATAAGAAAATAGGCCGCAAAAAGATTTTTGGCACTTCATACTCTACCATGCAGTGCGAAGACTATCACTGAACTAAGCCTGAGCAGGGGCTAAAAGGGAAAGCAGGAAAGACAGATAAAGAAAAAAAGAACGTAATGGATAAATAGTTCGTACTGAGGTCCAGCATAGAGGATGGGTAGCTGCAGGCGCCATGGTAGGCCATCAGGTTGATCTCTCTCTGCCTCTGCTGCTGCTGCACTCTCTGCTTAGCCTGCCGGTGCCGATAAGCACAGCAGCAGCTGAACAGGATCAGCACACTCCATAACAGCCAAAACCCTGCAAAACACAGATAACATGAAGCACATATTGTGGTTGTTAGCACAGACGCACACACACACGTACAGCTAGCAGACAATGGACTTTGAAGGCAGAAAGTAAAATTGAAATGAAAAAATAAACAAAACTAAAATAAATACATGAAATACAATGCATTTGGCAAATGCACCGTTAAGCCTGAAAGAGGCTGGCAGGCAGAAGTTCCTGTGCTGCTCTTGCTGTACCACTGCACTGTGGCTTGATTAGTTTCAAATTTTAAGAAAAGTTTAAAGTGCCATAACTGATTTATGTCAAACACCTAACTTTGACACTAGCACTATAGCTCTGTCGATTAAGGTAATCAACATTGTACTACTATAGAGCAGTGGTTTCTAACCATAGACCTAAATTACTTCTGATTTGCAAGTTGTAGTGTTTTCCTTGCTATTACACACCCACTTCAACTCAGAAAAAGCTTGTTAATTAGCCAAGCATATGCATGGCAGGGGTACTCCACAACCAGGTTTGGAAACCACTGCCCTGATATAATACAGTGCTGAACACTTTCCTCTACAGTATGATACAAGCAGTCATCAGCATGTTCTCTTACCACCCTCCCGTAACATATCTAGAGTGTGTGAAACATAAACCTCCTGTACTCACACCACAGCTCGTAGTAGTACGTGCAGCATCCGGTCTCTCCGCAGCAGTGGCCGGTCTGGCAGAGGTAGCCGCTGGCGCTGTTGGCCCCAGGGCAGTAGCGGTGGTTGCCCAGAAGCGGCAGGGTCCCCGTGCCGTGGTACTCCATACCCTGCAGCAGGGCGTGGCGCCACCGAAACAGCCGCTTCTCCTCTTCCTCCACGACTGCTGCTGTGGCAACACAAGCCAACAACCCCTTGCTGCCTCCTCAGGATCAGGAAGTCTGAGAAAGAAGGGTAAAGATTACTGACTGTGAAGAAATCAGCTCAAAACGTTTTTTTTTCCCCCTCTTCATTTTGGTAAAATGGAATTTAGTGAGCATAAACTCAGGAGGATTCTTCGATCACTCACTGACTGCAAAGGATGACTGACAACAAAAGATGACTGACTGGCATGTAACTGCAATTTCACTAAAATAATTATGGATCTAGATTATGGGTGCAACAATACACTCAGGTCATGATGCAAATCAATTGACGACACTGGGTTCACAATTTGGTGTTCTTACAAATTTCTGGATACAATCTGAATGAAGGAACGTTATGACTATAATCATGCTATTAAAAGGGCTGTTTTAATGGCACTGCAGCTTGAAGACAGGACGAGTGCCGAAGCGAGATGCTGACTGAAGTTGATCAATGGTGTTTAACCATAGCAGCTGCATCAGACGGCATAATTAACAGAACGTCCATTCTCCATGATGCATTGTCGCAGCTCCACGATACGCGCTGTCACAGTTTTGCTATCACATATTTGATATCATGATATCACAGTGCATTATTACACCAGTACTCTAGCTCATTTGTTTTGCCAAGTTCATGATTTCTTCACGCTCCTCAGCTCTGCAGAGCAGGTCGGTAGTTTGACTCTTACAGATGCAACAGGAACCCAAAGTAATTAACCCACACGCACATTCCAACAGTGCATGGAAGGACGTGCAGAAGGTACCTGCAGAAGGATGCCGCTCTTTAAATGTTCTGCCACAGCCATCTGCATGGGGACATAAATCAAAAAGAACAACACTGTCAGAAATCATTAATAACAAATACGTATTTGCGGGTCACACATCTCAGCCTGTTTCCTTCTTCACAGTGTCCTAATGTGGAGAGTATTTTTGCATGTATTTTGGTACAGCTTAGTGGAAATCCACAACAGAGCTGCTTCTAATGTCACCAATAGGGAAAACACCGCTTGCTGTTCTCCATAGCACACACTGCACACAACGGCATAAACCAGACAGCAGACAAACACGGGCTCATAACGTGAAAGCGGCTAGCACTGAACTTAGCACACAGACAGCTGGAGGCTAATCAACTCGGCAGCTTTAAAAACAGCCGTACATTTCAGCGTGGCGGTTTGGAAAATGAAGACCAGCGTTATTAATATCGCTGGCCCAGAGCCGTTAGCATTAGCAGAGCCACACCAGAGAGGCTGCAGCTGCTGCTGCTACTGCTTTACATGGCCGCTAACCAGCCGCTGTATCTCGAATGTCAGCTAATGCTGGCGAAGCTCTAAGGAGAAAACTAGCAGCACCAACCGTCCTGCCGCCCTCACTCCCATCCTCCACCACGACTGGCGAGCCTCGCACCGCCGCCTTTCTCCATCTTGTCGACCCTGCGCCGTCTCCCCCTACGCCATCGCTAACCGGAGCGCCAGCCCGCTGCACACGGCACTGCACAGCACCGAGCAGGAAACCGGAGACGAGCCCGGCGCCTTTCGGCGGTTATTTTGCCGTCGACACGACACGTTTAACGTTACGGGAGAAGAGTTTACGGATTACATAAGAGACCGTTAGGAGAACATTCTTTTAATGTTGGTTAAAGCGGACCTCGTGCTGATTGGCTGAGGCCGCGCAGCGTTTCAACCAATCAGAGAGCAGCAAGCCGTAGCCTGCATCCCTCATAGCAACAACACAGAGAGGATGGCAGCAAGACTAGTGTGTGTGTATCTCTCTAGATTACTGTGTGAGTTTCATAAACAACAACAAGTATTAGTAATCATTAAAATAATTTTAAAATAATTAAAACAACAACAACAACAATAATAATAATAACAATAATAATATATGGAACATATAGGTATAATTTAATATGTATTATATTATAATTAAATTCTAAATGATTTAATTATGTATTTTATATAAATATAATTACATGAAGTTCTCAAATCTGCAGGGGTATTTTTCCACACTTCCAAAGTTTAGTCTCCCAAACGCATTAAGTGGGACAGACAGCAGCTTCTTTGTTTGATTTACACCTTTTGTTGTTTTATATCCATCTTCATAAGAACTTCCAGACATCTACACATCATTTCAGACCCATAGCATTGAGTTGTCTTCTCTTAGTGGAAGGATGGACAGAAACACCTGTGGAATTATTTCTGTTCTGAACCAAGAAGTGGGAATATTCTATTATTCTATTCTATATTCTAATATACTATGTGTAGCTCAATAAATATTGCCCATATCAGTCCAAATTTATTATCATTTAGTGTTCTTGCTAATCTTTATCTTCCTTCCCAATAGCATTGCAATCCGACACTTCATTCTGGGTGCAACTATTCGTTTGATGATGAATATATGTAGGCAGTGGGCTATCTACAGAAACTGCTAGGCTGAGAATAGTCCTGGGCCAGAAATTGATAACTGATAACATTGGGGCCAGAAACTGACCACTGATAAAGGGCTAGTTAAGAGAGACGGAAGGCAGGAAATACCCTGGACAGGTTGTCAGTCCACACATTCACGCACACATACACTCTACTTCATTCCACCTATAGTGTATTCTAAATTACTATATGCTGTAATAGCAGGGCACGACGTGAGGGAGACAATACTGCTGTTTTAACATCATGATATTCTGTCACCAACGTTATTAAACATGCATACAGAGCAAAACCACACTCTTTGTAACGGCATCGTTGGAGACTGAACTGATCAATGACGTGTATATTTGAATGCTATCTCTAGGACGTGTCGGTTATGTAAGAGAGCAGAGATGCTACCTCAGTACCTTTGCTTGATCTGTGCCTGTTGTGTCATTCTAGCTCAGCACTCACACATTCCTTCAATACTTTACTCACTCACTCATTTCCTCCCTCCCTTAACCCCTCACTCACTTGCTTTCCTCTCTCCTTCATTCCCTCCCTAATTCCTTCACTCACTCATTCAATTTGTTACTCACTCACTCCCACACTCACACATTCCCTCATTCCTATGCTCACTCACTTATTCCCCCCCTGCTTCCCTCGTTCATTCAGTCTCTCACTAACTCACTTACTCCTTTCCTCCTTTACTTATTCTCTCCTCCACCCAGGCTGGAGATTCTCCACAAGGGGGCTCTATTAGCACTCCAGTTGGTTCTGATGCTTCATAAGAACTGTTCCTCAGATCAGTAGCTTTATTCAGTTCAACTTTAGAAGAGAGGTTGTTTATTAATACCTGAAACGTCTTGAAAATGTCATTGGAAATGAGAAAAAGCACTTTTGCATAAATGTAGTGCCATGTGACAGATTTCCCTTATGAAGGGAAAGAAATGCTGGCACTTACTAGCTCTTAGAACGACAGAGATGTCCAGAGGAGACTGTGTGGAGCTGAGGGGCTTCAGCAGCTCTGTAAGGCAGAGAAACATGATCTCTCTCGGAACAGTTCTCATGAAAATAAATAAATAAATACATAATAAATGAAATAACAGATGGAAACAAATCAAACACTTTTCCATCGATTGATCGTTTGTTTATATTCATATCCTATTCGATAAACCAACAGTGTTTTGTCATTATGAAATGACACATTTTCATTCTACCATCTAGCAAAACACTGAAGACTCTTCAGTGTTCTTACTAATAGATTATCATTGTAGGCTTTTAGATATTTGGATATTCTATTCTATTACTATGATAAACTATGTACAGTCGTCACTGTTTTCACTGGTAACATTGACTTTCATTGAGTTTCATTCAGACTTTCAGGTCTGTTTCTCATTGTTACTCTCATAGGACTCATAAGACAGTTATAGATTATTCTATATTCAATATTCCATATAATAATTAATTCTTATCCTTTTTATATTGCTTTTTTGTGTTCAGTGTGGACCAGAGGAGGATCCCCTTTTGAGACGTGGCTCCTCTCAAGGTTTCTACCTCTAGCTCTGAAGGAGTTTTTCCTTGCCACTGTGATCCTTGACTCGCTCACTAGGGGCTTGGACTTGCATTCTCTGTAAAGCTGCTATGTGACAACATCTGTTGTAAAAGGCGCTATATAAATAAACTTGATTGTACATGACTTGACATTTTGCACAGAAAGTTAATATGTAACTTTTACTCTGCCTTCACATTACTGAACTAAGTCGCTGCACTTCTTACTCTCAAGCCCTGTAGTACATATGGTTAGCAAATATTACAACATTACTAGGAAAAATATTGCTAAAAATCAACTTGCAACAAATTTATGGGATTATATGATTACAATACAAATGTGTCTGTCTGCCCAGCTTTGAGGTTAGAGTCAAGCTTGTAAGCTGCTGGGCTCCAACAGTTACAGTATTTGTTTCTGATTTGTTTCTCTGAAAAATTCACTTCTAACTTCAGGATGCTGTTATTGATCAGATATCTGTACCTTTGTGTCCATTTTCTGTTTTGAGCTCTGCAATCAGTAGAGCAAGCCTGATCATGATTAATATATTCATTTGTGGTTGTAGGAAGATTAATACTAAGTGTGACATGGCAAGTGACGAGGAGGCAGGATGCAAGTGCAAGTTTGACTGATTTAATAAGAACCAAAACAAACCAGAAAGAAAAGCAACCCACAAAAGTAGCAAAACAAGAAAGAGCGTGAGAAACAAGGAATGCCTAAAGCATACAGAGTAACAGGAAAATCATACTAAGAAACAAAACCCCACTAAGAACAAGGACCAGAGTAACACCAAGCAAAGACAAAGGGACCAACAGGGAGTCTAAATACACGAGGGCTAACCAGGAACACCTGGGAAGGGACGGAGCTACAAACTAGACAGGTGAGGAGCATGACAAGAAGGCGGAGACAGGAGGAGCTACAAACCAAAACAAACAGAAGCACATGATACAGGACAACCAAAGGCACATGGAAGTAACAAAAGAGAAACAGAGAGACAAACCAGGGCAAACCAAGACAGGATGTGACATTAGGGATGGGCGATACCACTGATTTTACATTTGGTCCAATACCAAGTAATACCAAGTATATTATCCCAGTACCAAAACAGTTAACATTTCTATAAAGTATGGAATTTTTAGTGATGACTAAAGATAAACATGAACAAAATTCAGAAAGTCTGACATTAATGTTCAACAAACTTCCAGAAATCAGGGACTCTCTATGTCCTTCTTTTAATAACATCAATTAACAAAATTCAGTTCAGTGTTTAATAATGTTTAAAAGATACAGGGGTTGGACAATGAAACTGAAACACCTGTCATTTTAGTGTGGAAGGTTTCATGGCTAAATTGGACCAGCCTGGTGGCCAATCTTCATTAATTGCACATTGCACCAGTAAGAGCAGAGTGTGAAGGTTCAATTAGCAGATAAGAGCACAGTGTTGCTCAAAATATTGCAATGCACACAACATTATGGGTGACATACCAGAGTTCAAAAGAGGACAAATTGTTGGTGCACGTCTTGCTGGCGCATCTGTGACCAAGACAACAAGTCTTTGTGATGTATCAAGAGCCACGGTATCCAGGGTAATGTCAGCATACCACCAAGAAGGACGAACCACATCCAACAGGATTAACTGTGGACGCAAGAGGAAGCTGTCTGAAAGGGATGTTCGGCTGCTAACCCGGATTGTATCCAAAAAACATAAAACCACGGCTGCCCAAATCACGGCAGAATTAAACGTGCACCTCAACTCTCCTGTTTCCACCAAAACTGTCCGTCGGGAGCTCCACAGGGTCAATATACACGGCCGGGCTGCTATAGCCAAACCTTTGGTCACTTGTGTCAATGCCAAACGTCGGTTTCAATGGTGCAAGGAGCGCAAATCTTGGGCTGTGGACAATGTGAAACATGTATTGTTCCCTGCTGAGTCCACCTTTACTGTTTTCCCCACATCCGGGAGAGTTACGGTGTGGAGAAGCCCCAAAGAAGCGTACCACCCAGACTGTTGCATGCCCAGAGTGAAGCATGGGGGTGGATCAGTGATGGTTTGGACTGCCATATCATGGCATTCCCTTGGCCCAATACTTGTGCTAGATGGACTCGTCACTGCCAAGGACTACCGAACCATTCTGGAGGACCATGTGCATCCAATGGTTCAAACATTGTATCCTGAAGGCGGTGCCATGTATCAGGATGACAATGCACCAATACACACAGCAAGACTGCTGAAAGATTGGTTTGATGAACATGAAAGTGAAGTTGAACATCTCCCATGACCTGCACAGTCACCAGATCTAAATATTATTGAGCCACTTTGGGGTGTTTTGGAGGAGCGAGTCAGGAAACGTTTTCCTCCACCAGCATCACATAGTGACCTGGCCACTATCCTGCAAGAAGAATGGCTTAAAATCCCTCTGACCACTGTGCAGGACTTGTATATGTCATTCCCAAGACGAACTGACGCTGTATTGGCCGCAAAAGGAGGCCCTACACCATACTAATAAATGATTGTGGTCTAAAACCAGGTGTTTCAGTTTCATTGTCCAACCCCTGTATNAGGTTTGTGCTGCTTTAATAGTCTTTGCTTTGTTTGCAATCCACCGGCAGTACAGAGCCAAAGCAGGAGAACTGTTTCCCTGGCCAGTTACTGATGAACTGCACTGGACCGCAGGTTTAAAGAAGAAAATCATTTCCCAATGTTATTCCTAAAAAGGGTTTACGCCGCCACAGCCATCTTAAAAGAGCTACAGAAATCTCTTCTGAAACCCCCCACACAGCCTGGCGTCTCCCGCAGAAAATGGGCTTGGCACCTCACCCAGCTTGGCAGATGAATTCAAAGTTTTTTTTTTCTCTTAGCAATGCAGAGCATGCTTAACCAATCTCAGTCCAGATAAGCCTGGAAAACCGGGCACAGCAGCCAGATTCCTATTGCAGTGTCATTTCTAATGGTTTGTGATTGGCCCATACTGCAGAAAAAATACAATACAATCTATTTTCTTCTTTATAATGAAAGTGGCTGGTGCTGGGTTTGTCCACACTGTTAAAGTATATAGCTTAGCTGCAAAACCAATCGGTCCTGAATTCACTGAATGTAATCAAAACCATGCATTTACATAGCTCCGCCCATTCGCTTTGAAGTTATACAAAAAACCTTCAGTTTCATACCAAAAACCTTCTGTAAATTTTCTGGGCAATTGGACAGGTATTGCATTACAGAGATTCTCCAGATGTTTATTACATTCATTATAATATACAGCTCTGGAAAAATTTAAGAGACCACCTCAAAATGATCAGTTTCTCTAGTTTTACAGTTTCTGGGTTTGTGTTTGACCAAAATGAGCAGTTCTGTTTTATTCTATACACTACTGGAAACACGTCTCCCAAATTCCAGATCAAATATTGTATTTTAGATCTGTTTATTTAGAAAATCACTAATGACGCCTCCAGAAGCCTGTTTTTTTTAACCATGCTTGCTGTGCATTTCACCTCAGCCACCGCTCACCAGTCTTTCTGTAGGTCATTTGAGGTCATCTTACGGTGGTTAAGTGACATTCGAATGAGGTGGCGCTCATCGTGGTCAGTAGAGAGCGGTTTTCGCCCTCTGCCAGTCTGTAGCTGTGTGGTTCTGTGTGTTTGCTGCTTGACCTTGTTCTTATGAACCAGACGCTCACTGTATCTGCCAGTAAAGCTAGATTTCAAGTCACGTTCAGTGAACTAACACGTAAATCCCTTCTCCAAATATATTTCAGTTTTGATGTTTTTGAAGTCTGCTCCAGTAATTTCTAAATCACATTGCAAATATTACATATAACTGTTTTCACAATGAGTGTACTAAGCTGAAATTGTGGATGTGGTAATAGATATTGATAAAATCACATTGTGTTATATATCACCACTAAATTGTTTCCTGTAGAATCCACTACAATAACTAGCACATATATATATTTGTTTGTTTCTTTTGTATATAGTTGATATTCACAAATAGCGCACGTTGGACCGTCGTAGTTTTGAGGCTAATTTTGTTTTCTATATGCAGAACAGCACTTTTCATTTTCATGCATCAATGAAATGTTAAATGTCTATTCTATTCTATTCTACTCTTCATTTTTTTCCATTTTGGCAGCAGTCTGCCAAACCTTTGATTTATTGCCTCAAAATATTGATTTGTTGATTTATCTCATAGTCAGAATCAAAATATTTACTGTGAACCTTAATACAACCAATTTCCCCAAAACATTTAAAAGGAGCTTTTGTCTCAAAAAGTTTCCAGCTTAATTGTCCATTTTGCCGAATAGACAAGCCTTTAATTTGAAGACATTTAAGAAGTTATGCCTCAAATTCTAGTGTTGTAATAATATAAGGTTTAGGTAATTCCATCATGAAATTTGATTGCTGAGGTTTATAGCACTGTATAAATATTTAAATATTTAAATATTTACCTATTTTAATATCAATTCATTTTGTTTGCAGTTACTCCTTCATTCTGCTTGTGTACTGTCGTGGAAATTTGATAAACTCAGTCTGGACCGCCCGTTGAGAAATCATAGAAAAGGATTTATTAAAGGAAAGGAAGGTTTACAGCATCCAAAGAGGATAGAATATAGAAGCGCTAACCCTGTCCCTCCCCAACAAGATATATATACTACATAGATAACTACTTGCGTGTGTGTGCGTAAAGGCCCTAAGTCACAGCCCCGTTGCTTGGCAACGGCAAGAAGCTACCCCCAAGTTTGGGAGCTGCAGGGTCACCAATGTGCGGGTGAAAACAAGAGAATATGGTTATCTGGAGACTGTGAGGAGAGCCTGTGCATCAGTATGTCACAAGGCCCCAGAAGGCCGAAAAACAGAACACCATGAGTCGTACAGAACACTTAATCACATATAGAGAGCACATTGACCTATGATTTGCAAAAACTGCTTAATCATGCACAGCTTAGCAATAACTCTGAAAACTACTTCTACCCTAATAACTTGAATTTCTCTCACATTACACAACTGTAATGCTCTGTTTTAGTGTTCAGAGTTAACATACCCCTAAAGCAGACTGCTGACCACCTTGTTGATATTTCCGGTGTAAGCGAGAAGGAGGGAAGTATGGTTGTGGTTTGTGGTTTCTCTTAGAAACAGGGTTTCTGTTGTGAACTTAAGTTGACCAGAGAAGGTTGCATGTTCTAGAACAGTTTTTTTTAAGTAGCATGCCATAAAAACCCATATTTGGTATAATTTTGTCCTGTGACCAATCATAAGCGTTGTACTATGTGTTCTGAAGTGCCTATATAAACCATTGTCAGGTGATGAATGTTTGAGACTGCCATTGCAAGGCAGAGCTTTTCAGTACCTTAATATCTGCATGGCTGTTCATCTGTTGTTTGACTGAATAGGACTGGACTCCTAGTGCAGACTGCAGAAGCTGATACCTGCTCCGTAAACAGCTCAAACAGTTTTTTCTATGAATCTCTAAATATTTTTCTTTTCCTTGTTTTAGTTTTAGTGCACAGTGTGCAGGACGATTGAAAACTGTTTTTGTTTTTACTTCTTGGTTAGGATTCATCAGAAATCATCAACAGCAGGTCAGTCAGACTGATGATGTTAGTGCTGTGTGAGTATGTGGTATACTGGAGGATTTACAAATGCATTGAATTTAGCAGCAAACAGCAAGAATTCCTAAATCTCACAGTGAATTTACTCCTGTCTCTGTGTTGTGGTGCTGTAGTCCTCTATCTGTGTGACACACTCAACAGTTCAGGAGAGAGAAATGGGTAAGAAGATTCTGTATATGTGTTTTTAATTTCAACCAGACTGTTCACCACTTTCGCACTGATAATTAAACACTTCACTCTGACTGAGAGGAGCCCAGAGCACTGATTCAGTACACACTGGTGAATAGAAGTGCTCTGTAGGGGTTTAACTGTCCTTTCTTTGTTTTACAGGAAACAGTCCAGAGAAAAATAGCTATGCAGGTCAATCTGTCAACTCGACATATGTTTGTGACCTTGGGGCTGTGATCAAATTTGGATCTACTGTAATTCCCATATTCTTCACCATTGTGGTTCTCCTCAGTCTTGTTGGTAATGTACTGGTTCTGCTGATCCTTGGACTCTATGAAAACCTTAAATCACTGACCAACATCTTCATCCTCAACTTGGCTGTGTCTGACCTGATCTTCACTCTTGGACTTCCGTTTTGGGCCTGTTTCTACATCTGGGGCTGGACGTTTGGTGATTTCATGTGTAAAGCTGTGAACTTTGTCCTCTCTGCTGGGTTTTATAGTAGCATCGTGTTCCTGACGCTGATGACCATTCAGCGCTATGTAGCAGTAGTCCATCCTCAGTCTGACTGGAACAGACTGCAGAGGTTTGTAGTTGTTCCCATCCTTGCATGGGTGTTTAGCTTTGCAGCAGCATTACCAGAATTACTGTTCAGGAAGGTCAAGGAAGCTTACTCCATCCATGACAAACATTTCTGTAGGTTTAACGATGTTAAAGTTATCACTGGTGTTACGTATCAGCAGAACATTTTTTTTGTTGTTGCGTTTTCAGTCATGGCTTTTTGCTACATGACAATTCTTCAGACCATCAACAGGTCTGGAACGAATAACAGACACAGGACCGTAAGACTGATCTTCTGTATTGTGCTGGTGTTCTTTGTAAGCTGGGCTCCTTATAACATTGTGACATTCCTGCAGACCTTATATTTTCATCCAGTCAAGACTTTTTCACGCTGTGATGAGTCCATTAATCTTTTGTATGCATATCATGTCTGCGTACTGCTTGCTAACTCTCACTGCTGTCTTAATCCAGTGCTTTATGTTTTTGTTGGTGTGAAGTTTAGGAATCATTTGAGGACACTTCTACGGAAAATGTTTCGATGCTGTATCAACATGGACTCCCGTTAAATGAGAACGGCAGAAATTCATTCTGGCAGGTTTATTTGTGTCTAATGTTGACCTAATCCACTAACATCCAAAATAAATAACTAACTAGATAAATAGATGATAAGAAGATGGCATGATGGAGCTCGGGAACCGAAATAGAAGATTTAACAAAAGTTTAAATAAATGCCTCCTATTGTGTTTTATTGCAGTATTTTGGTCTTGCTGTATCTTGGTTTCTGTTTTAGCAGAATATATTGACCACCTACCTAATAGTGGGAATAACCATCCTTGCAACATCATGGCATGGACTGTCGGTATCCGGAGGCACTCATGCCCATTCCAACTGCAGCAGAGCAGTGAGGTCCCTCACATAGTGTGGTCAGTACAGTGAACCTGGCAATCCAAGTGTCCCAATATGTGCTCCAATGGATTGAGATCGGGCAAGTTTGCAGGCCAGGATAGAAAACCAAAGTCACTCTCATGATCCTGTTGATACTCTAGGTACCATTACCATCAGAGAGGAACGTTAACATGTACTGGGCACATGATCTGCTACGAAGACCATGCCAGGAAACATTCCCCAGCCATGTACACTGCCACAACCACCCTGGCCCAAAGTTGTCTCTTCGAGGCAGTTGTCATGTATATGTAACGGGGCTACTTCTGCGTTGTGTTGAAGAATGTAAGTGATGACACTGACACAGCAGGTTAGCTGGATGGGGCATTTTATTTTCTCCACCTGCACTAAGCGCACAAAAGGCGGTTTTTAACAGGCTTCATTAGCTATTCTCGCTCGGCCTAACTCCACCTGTTAACAACGTGCACTCCGATTACAACAAAGTTGGTTCAATGAACAAACTCTTGAAAAAAATAACACACAGCCGAACCCCAGAAATGGTGGATAAAAGTTACAGCATTTCTATAAAAACAACCAAATACATAGTCGTAAAAAGCAATGCTCTGAAACCAGCTAACATCCATGCATATACTCTATAATTATAATTCCACCTTAAGAGAATTAGCGCCTAAAAGGCGGTAAAGCTGTACTAAAACCACATAGAACGATGTTTTAATAGCACAACAATGTACCCAGTGTATGCTCAAACATTTTAACTGACTGGATTAACTCATTTTATGAAGAAAATTTTAACATATAGCAGTTTTTTAAGGCCCAAATCACTGAGCCATGCCAGCACATGTCTCCCCACGGCGTGTTTCAGACAGGGCGAGTAGGGGGGCGCAGCTCGCGTTTTGCTTTACTCACGTGACAGCTGTGAAAACTCAATATCGAACTCACTCTAGTAAATAAAACTACCGTTGTATATATTTCTCAAGCTGAAGAAAAAGATGAAAAATGATGTGGAAAATAATAAATAATAACAAAGAAAATGAAAGACGTTTATAGAAAGAAGCAATATTTGCATAACATAATTCCACCCCTTCTCCGTCCTTAGTAAATTGTTCCAACAAGGGAAGCATTTAAGAATTTCACAATAAAATTCCTGAAGAGAATAATCTAGTGTAAAACACCGCCAGATATACGCCACTATCTGTCCACTGTATGCCGCATGAACCTGGATTTGACAGAGAAGGCAACGTTTTTCCAATCCTTCAGTGTCCAATTACAGTCCTCCCGTACAAACTGGAGGGGATGTTGATGATGAACCTTGGTTAACAGTGGCGCTTTAACCATGCGTCTGCTTTGCAGGTGTTCGCTCATTGGCGATTCCTGACACTTTCCTTGGTGCTCCTGTGCTCATTATAGGGGTTAACTGGTCCACTGTTGCGCACTCGCTTCTGTTGGGAGGCACTTAATGTGCGAGAAGTCTTTCTCGGTACACCTTCACCACAGTGGCTCTAGAACATCCCACAAAGTTAGAGGTTTCTGAGATACTACCACCTCTTGTCATGCCCTTTTTGACATCAGTCAAATCGCGATCTTTGTGCATGATGATCATGTTGCACTGGTGTACTTATTATTTATACATGCAGCAAACCCTGTCATGTGACATCTGTGACATCCCTTGCCGTTCATTCCAAACCGAGGCGGTCGTAATATTCTGATATGACTGTGTAGATGCATGGATAATTTCATTGTTAGAACGGTATAGCATCTGCTAATAAAGGATGGCACACAGCTTCTGTACAAAGTTTTGGCTTTAAAGGTTGCCCCTGTCCCAGTCTTTCCCTATACATGAAAGAAATGCGTTGACAGAGCAAATCAGTCTAGTTTATTGGACAGAGCAAATCAGCCTAGCTCAGACTTATGCTGCTCCCCATGCCCTGCTGGAAAAACCCTTGTAGACCAACATGGCTGCAGCCATGCAACCAGCAATAGTTGCTGGTATGTTGATTAGCCAGCGTGACCAAGCTGAGTGACCAGCTAAACCAGAACTAAAACAGCACCTGACCACCTTAAACCAGCATGGTCCCGAAACCCTGAAAGTGACTGCTTTTTCCTGCTGATCCTCCTCCTCTCCTCCATGACCCAGAAACTTATGTTGTGACGTCATCTTACCAACTACAGCAAAAGTTTCTGGACACAGCAGATCTCTGATATCAAGACGATAGTGGGCCACTGTTGGCCTGCTGACAGGCAAAGCTGGTGGTCAGCTAGTGTTTTGCTCAGTGTTCTGGTCAGCCTTCAAGTGATAGTAGAGCGTTAGAAAAAAACGCGTCTAAAAATTGTGTAACAATTTCAGAAAAATGTTCCTCTACGTAAAATTGCAAAGACCTTGGTTATCCCACCATCTACAGCACATATCATCAAAAAGTTCAGAGAATCTGGAGAAATCCCTGTGCACAAGGGACAAAGCCGACAGTCAGTACTGGATGCTCGTGATCCTCGGGCCCTCAGGCGACACTGCATTAAAAACAGGCATGATTCTGTACTGGAAATCACTGCATGGGCTCAGAAACTTCCAGAAATCACTGTCTATGAACACAAATACAATGCTAATACACAAATGCAAGTTAAAACGGTATCATGCAAAGAAGAAGCCATATGTCAACACAATCCAGAAACACCACTGTCTTTTCTGGGCCAAAGTTCATATAAAATGGACTGAGGCAAACTGGAAAACTGTTCTGTGGTCAGATGATTCACAAGTCTGAAATTATTTTTGGAAATCCTGCAGACTCGAGAGAAGAGCATCCAGCTTGTTATCAGTGCACAGTTTTAAAGCCTGCATCTCTGATGGTATGGGGTTGCATTAGTGCCTATGGCATGGGCAGCTTACACATCTGGAAAGGCACCATCAATGCAGAACAGTATATAGAGGTCTTAGAACAACATATGCTCCCATCCAGACAACGTCTCTTTCAGAGAAGGCCTTGCACATTTCAGCAAGACAATGCTAAACCACATACTGCATGTGGTTGGTCTGGGGGTGGGCCAGCAGTGGCATACAGACTGCAAGGTGCTGAAATTGTTGAACTAGCAGGCCGATATATGCTTGCTGGATCTTTTTAGCAGGGTGAACTCAGCATAGTGAAAAAAACTTATACAATAAGATTTCTTGGGGAAAATATCTGCCACAGAACATCTAATCCAGAATCCACTCATTTTCTGATACATTCTGAAAAGAGCTTCATCAAGACTGATTGACATTACTCTAGTTGGGTATGGGACCTCAGAGAGTGATTAATACAGTACTATAACAGTAGATTTAAACATGCCACAAATTCCACAAAACATTATGATGGAAAGTATACAAGCCTAAGTTGAAAATGGCCCTTATTTAGAACCATGTACGTGGCAGGTTTACAATAAACCTCAGTTAAACCTGAGATACAGCACCATCTAGTGGCAGACGTGTGATTTTTAATTGACACACTGAGTGAGGTTAGTTTAAACTTCAACTTCAGCCTCTACCCTTTAAGAAAGACTGTACACTGGATGCTGGAACATTGCTGTGAGGATTTAATTGTATTCAGCAGGTACTGATGTTGACTGATCAGTTTTGAATACTACAACCCATCCCAAAAGTACCAGAAAGAGTTCCATCAGTCCAGAGATCGCCGTTTCCCTGCTCCACAGCCCAGTGCTGGGGGGCTTTACACCCATCTGGCATGGCGATCTCAAGTGTGGCTGCATCAGATCATACCACTCTATTGACAATGCTTTTCTATAGGGGTTTCTGTGAATTCACTCATTAGAACTAGCTATGTTAATATTACTAGCTATACTCTACAGTGAAGTCATGTTGGACCCAACATACCCCAACAAACGGTGCTCAGAGTTTAACAGCTTTAAAGCCACCATTGGTGTCATATACAGACAGAACTTTTTTTTTGCTGTGTTTTTTTTTTGCGACCGTGTCCCAGTAAAAGTGTCTTGTAAATTTGTTTACTTTTGTAATTTTGTTTTCTGAAATGTCACTTCTCGGCCACCGTAAGAATGTGATTCGTCTTGACTATGAGTTTAACGTCTCCAGACTGCTCACTTATTCCCACTGCTGTCTTAAAGTGGCTGCAACAAAGTGGCTGTGAAAGTGAAACAACAGGGCCAAAACAGGGCAGTGCTTTACAGTCATACGCAACTGCATATACCGGGATAAGATCTCTTAAAAGCTCGATCGCACACACACTGCATATCCAGCAGGCAGAACAGACTGGACTTCTATACCTGCTGTTTCCTACAAACCTGTATGTATTTTATTTCCTTGTTTTAGTTTTCGAGAACAGTGTGGAGGAAGATCACACAGCTGCTCATATTTCTGTCTTTGTATAAATACATATACTATGCTTTATCAGAAATCATCAACAGCAGTTCATTCAGAGTGATGATGTTAGTGCTGTGTGGGTATGTGGCATACTGAAGGCTTTAGATGTACATACAAATGCAGTGCAGCAAAGAATTCCTAAACCTCACAGTGAATATCTGCCCTTACTCCTTCTGTCTCTGTGTTGGGGTGTTCTAGTCCTCTCTCTGTGTGACACACTCAACAATTCAGGAGAGAGAATGGGTAAGACATTTCTGTATATAACTCATTGATAATACCTGCTCTGTGGTGGTCCTGTGGGGGTCCTGACCATTGAAGAACAGGGTAACACAGTATACAGAGAAACAGATGGACTACAGTCTGTAACTGTAGAACTACAGAGTGCTCCTATATGGTAAATGAAGTTGTACTGAATGAGGTGTCCCACTTTTAGTACACTAGTGCCAGGCAGGATATAATCTGTATTTGGTTGGTTAAACAAGAAGAACTGGTAAAGCAGGAAACATTCATGAAATGTTTTACATTTTAAAAGCGGATTCCCTGAGGCTGTACTCAGAAGTTTGGTTGCAGGTTACAACTTTAAAGGAGGAGCGAAAATGCTGTAGACATTTATGAACATTACTGTAACATACAAATGCAGTGGGTTAACAGCAAACAGCAAGAATTCCTAAACCTCACAGTGAATATCTGCCTTTACTCCTTCTGTCTCTGTGTTGCTGTGTTCTAGTCCTCTCTCCGTGTGACACACTCAACAGTTCAGGAGAGAGAAATGGGTAAGTAAATTCTAAATATAAACTCATTGACAAAAACAACAATGCACCAAGAAGGAGTTGTTGGAACTGAGTGAAACGTTCTATGTGTGAATGTAATGCTAATATATAAGTGATTAGTGAGTGAAAGAATATGTTTTTTGGGGAAAACTGTACAATTAAAAGTAGGTACCCTTTTGGGCCACCTACAATGGATACAAGATGAGATACGGTTGTGCATGGAGGTGTACAGCACATTTGCCCCCAGATGTTGCAGCTGGGCCTGTAGATCCTGCACACTCGTAGGACTGCAGAAGCTGGCATTCCGGCTGTTCCCATAAATGCTCTAATGTCTGCTGGTGACCGGACAGGCCAGGTGAGCATTATCCTGCTGAACAATGCCAGTTGGAAGCCCTGCCATGAGCGGTAACACATGTGGCTGGAGGGTGTCCTGCACATATCGCTGAGCTGTTAGTAGCCCTGGTTTGATCACTACTGGGTTGACTGACTGTTGGATGCAATGGCCCACCATATCATCACACCAACAGTTGGTGCAGTGTGTTACTCCACAGCATAGGCAGATTTGAAGCGCTCACCATGAGGCCTCCATACTCAAACCCGACCGTCATCTGATCCCAAATGGATATGTTTTTAATTTCAACCAGATTGTTCACCACTCTCACACTGATAATTAAACACTTCACTCTGACTGAGAGGAGCACGGAGCACTGATTCAGTATACACTGGTGAATAAAAGTGCTCTGTAGGGGTTTAACTGTCCTTTCTTTGTTTTCCAGAAAACAGTGAAGAGAGAGAATACGGAAATGGTACATTTGAGTGTAATGACTATGATGATGAAATATGTCACAAGGAATCTGTGGCAAAAGTCGGATCCATTGTAGTTCCCATATTCTTCACTGTTGTAGTTTTCCTCAGTCTCATTGGTAATGTACTGCTTCTGCTGATCCTGGGACTCTATGAAAACCTCAAATCACTCACCAACATTTTCATCCTCAACTTGGCTGTGTCTGACCTGATCTTCACTCTTGGACTTCCGTTTTGGGCCTGTTACTACATCTGGAGCTGGACGTTTGGTGATTTCATGTGTAAAGCTGTGAAGTTTGTTTTCTCTGCTGGGTTTTACAGCAGCACTGTGTTCCTGATTATGATGACCATTCAGAGTTATGCAGCAGTGGTCCATCCTCAGTCTCACTGGAACAGACTGCAGAGGTTTGCCTTGCCCATTGCTTGGGTGTTTAGCTTTGCGGCAGCTTTACCAGCCTTACTATACAGTGAAGTCATGTCTGACCCTGCAGACCCTAACAAACAACACTGTGAGTTTAACAGCATGAAAACTACTGTTGGTGTTACGTATGAGCAGAACATTTTTTTTGTTGTTGCCTTTTCAATCATGAGTTTTTGCTATATAAGATTTCTGCAGACCATCATCAGGTTGAGAACAAACAACAGACACAGGGCCATAAGACTGATCTTCTGTAATGTGCTGGTGTTCTTTGTAAGCTGGGCTCCTTATAACATTGTGATGTTTCTGCAGACCTTAACTTTTCATCAGATTGAGCCTTTTACAGACTGTGATGTGACCAATCGTCTTGAGTATGTGTTTTATGTCTGTAGATTACTCGCTTATTTCCACTGCTGTGTTAATCCAGTGCTTTATGTTTTTGTTGGCGTGAAGTTCAAGAATCATTTGAGGACGCTTCTACAGAAAGTGTTCAGATGCTGTATTAACATGGACTCCCATGAAATGAGAATGGAAGAAATTCATTCTGGCAGTTTGTGTGTGTCTAATGTTGAGGCAATCCACTACATTCAGTAAATGCTCATGGCAAGGCAACATGAATTAACTGGATCCTAGAGGACTGGTAACCTGTGGCACAGTATCAGTTGCTTCAGGCTGATGGTAGGGTTCGTGTGTGGTGCAGAGCCCATGAAGCCATTGTCTCCAGACATCAACAAGGTGTCTGACCTTTACAGTTGCATCATTACTGTATTATAACAATTGGACAGTTACTTATGTACTAGATGTCCACAAGTTTGTAAACGCCTGCTCATTCAACATTTTTTGAATTTTTTGAATTGAGGATATTTATAGGGATGTTGTTCCTGCTGTACTGCAATAAATAAAAAAAACCTACATCTTCTCTTCTGAGAAGACTTTACATTGGATGTGTGAAAAGGCCCAACTCCCCAGAGTTGCTCGGTTAACATCACGACACCAGACACAAACGTATTCACCTGGGCTTGTGAGCTTGCTAACTGGACCCTAGAGAACTGGCAACTGGTGGCATGATCTGATGAGTCACGGTAACAATTGCTTCGGGCTGATGGTAGGGTTTGGGTGTGGTGCAGAGCCCATGAAGCCATTGACTCCAGATGCCAACAAGGCACTGTGCAGGCTGGAGGCGGTTCAGTACTGGTGTGTGGTGTGTTCTCATGGGATAGGTTGGGCCTACTGGTCTGCCTAAACATGTCATTGACCGGTGCCCGCTACGTTTCACTGCTTGGTGACCATTTGCAGCCTATCATGGACTTCATGTACCCCGACAGTGACGGGATATTCCAGCAGGATAATGCACTGTGCCACTGTCCAGAATTGGTTCTAGGAGCATTCTGGAGAGTTCAGATGATTGGTGTGGGCTACATGTGTACCCGACATAAGTCCAATCAAGGCATTTCACTATCATCGTTCAAACTCACTCACTTTGAGCATTGTGGTCTAGCTGTAACCTGGTTTAATTTTCATTTCTGGCAGTCAGGAGTCGACCACTCTAGAACATAAAATTTTTTTAACCACAGTTAATGAGAACTACTTGCATGATTTTTGTTTTAGTTACACAGTATAATCTTTAGGTCATAGATTATCCTTAGCTTCTCTGCACATATAGAATATGTATAGAATGTACATGGAATGTATTTAATCTGCATGGTATATTGTTCTCTGAAGTCCACATAGAAGACGTGTGACTTTGGTCTGGGTGAAAATTGCCCAGATGTGGTTTTATATGCCCAATCTGTGATTTGGCCCTATAATTAAATGAGCTGTTTCCCTTTTGTGGCGAGCTCAAGAATAATTACATGAGCTCTGCTCTGATTGGCTGGTTTACACTGAGAAACTGCGATGATCACCTAGTAGCAGCATGCAGCATGAATTACAGCTGTGATTGGACTTGACATGGACATGGAAGTTTCTGGATGTAGACCACATCAAAGCTCAGCCACTCTGGCATCAATGAATTGCGCAGTTGGTGCCAGATTTGGTGGATGCCTTCCCTGGCACAATTTTGAGGAGAATTCCCTGTAGACTGGGATTTGTGCCACTGCTGGTAAGCCTGTATGACCGTACACTTGCATACACCTGCAGATTCAGCTACTTTCTTGACACTATGGTCTTTGACACACCCAAATGCAATCACTCCTTTTAGTCAATCATTATCATCTGCTTTGGAGCCATTTCCACACATGGAACGAGACATTCACTGCACTGTAGCACCTCTTCTCAATCTATGAATCCCATCACTCACACCCCACAGGTATTTATAGCCCCGTCAACCCTGTGCAGTGCCATCTGCAGGAGCCTGAAGGTACTACCACCTTAAACACACAAAGCGACTAATTTTTTGTTCTTGCGTAATTAATTGTTTTCCCTTTTACATGTTGTCATGTGGTGCTGATCCTCTTATCAGTTTTTGAGGGANTGTGCAGTGCCATCTGCAGGAGCCTGAAGGTACTACCACCTTAAACACACAAAGCGACTAATTTTTTGTTCTTGCGTAATTAATTGTTTTCCCTTTTACATGTTGTCATGTGGTGCTGATCCTCTTATCAGTTTTTGAGGGATGTCCTAGGTAATCACTAGTTTGCCATTTTTTCTCCACTTGTTGATGATTGTCAAAAATGTTTTTGTTTTAACCTTATTATATAGACTGCTAGTTCACACTGAAGGTAAAGACATATCTGGCATGATTTTTTCTTGGTTTCAATTATTTTACATAATGAAAAAAACTACCATTTTTACCAGGGTGTGTTACAGCTACTGTAAAATCCATACACACTTACACAGTTGTAAGCAAAAGTTCAAACACCTCCCTTCAAATGACAGTTATTTCAAAATGACAATAAGTGCTCTATATTTTAGTTTCAATTCTGTGTAGTTTAGTTTTAATTCTGTGTAGAAAAAAAACATAACAGCATAAAAAAAAAAAAATGTGTGATAGCTTTTGGACAGGTCACATTTTAAAACATGACAGAGGTGTGCATTTGTAAAGGATGTCTTCACTTGTGTGAACCAGGAGTACCCAAACTCCCAAAATGCCATTCACAAATAGAAAACTGTTAAACCGCCAAGAACTGTGGAGAACCACGGTGCCTTAGTTCATTCTTCTCTCTGGATTCTCCACCAGATAGTACAAACAACTTGACTGGATTACACGTCACTATTCATGCAAACAAAATGATAAGGGGAGTGTCAAAACAGGGCAGTGCTTTACAGTCATGCACTAGGAGTTGTGGTATTTGATGTTTCATAGAAGCGTGAAAGCACACACACTGCTGATCCACCACCAGACTGGACTTCTAGTGCAGAGTGCAGAAGCTGATACCTACTCTGTAAACAGCTCAAACAGCTTCAGCACAGGTGCGGTGTTGTTTAGAGCTGGTTTCTACAAAGCTGTACATAAGGATAGATATACTGAATGAAGTGTCCAGTCAGGATATAAGAGCTTTCATCACTCTAGTGTCAGGCAGTAGTTTTAGTCTGTACTTGTTTGGTTAAACCAGAAAAACAGGTGAAAGCAGGAAGCAGTCAAACAGTCCATAGGTTCTGGTTGCAGCTAACAACTTCCCAGGAAGAGAAATAACATTCTAAACTTTCAGTGTACTTGATTTTATTTCAAGTAATTTTGGATTATTTCTATTGACCCACTCACCATGGAATGATGGCACAGTGTTAGCAGCAGCTGTTTTTTAGAATTTTGTAAAATTAATAAATAAATAAAAAACAACAAAATGGAGCTACAAGGTTTTGTCCAGTAGTGAGCATGTTACATTAAAATGAACCTGTGTAAATAGGCTATGTCGCCATGCTGTTTAGTTAGCTATGCTAAAGTCAGTGTGGCGCTTGTCACCCTTAATTTTAAACTACAGCAGTGGCAAAGTGCAAAGTGCAAAGTAACAGCAGGACCGACCTGTCTTTGCTAAAGATGGCTGCACACCGGTGGCACCACTTCACGACCCTGTAGCACAGCATCCAAAAATTCAACAACATTGTTTTAATGGAAGTATGCACACAGACACCAATAAGGCATGTGAGCACTGTTCAGTTTCTCAGCCATCACAGTGCACCACGGTATATTTTGCCATTACTACATTACATTAATGCCATATTGAGACCACAAACAACCACAGCAGATAAAATGTGGCTGGAAATGTACACAGAGAAAGGCAGCTGCGGTCTGTTAGACCACGCTAACGCTACTAGCCGGCACTTTTTCAACTCGTAGCTTTCAGGTGGAAAGCAGCATGTTTGTGAAGCGGTAGTAAACTGATGAGTGATGCTGAGCACTTTATTTCATTCAGTTTGTAGGAGTAGAGTGCAAAAATGAACTTGATGTTTATCAGCTCTCCTTGCCGGCATTCTATAGTACTGCTTTACCATGAAGTGACATGGTGCAGTCCAGTGTGCAGTGGACTGTTCTTTCAGCACAATAGTCAATAGTTGTTTAAAGTTATTTAATTATATAACAACTTATTCAGATTTTAACTTATTGTGGTTTGTATTGTTCTTCATATTTATATTTTTCAATAACACTTTTTTATATTGTTTATATTTGTAGTTTTGAGAATAACTGTAATGTGAACTTTTGCAATAAAAAAAAAAATCCATTTGCAATATTTTTCTATAATAATGGCATTGAACGCTGGTTGAATGGGGGGCCCCATGCGAAATATTTCCCTAGGGCCTCAAGAGACTCGCCACTAAGCTCACTAGTAGCTAAAGTTACCTGTACTAGCTACTTGCTTTCAATCTTGACATCAATACAAAGTAAATAAAAGCTGTTGTGGGTGCTATTGAGGCTGTGATGCTAATAAAGATAAGTTTGTTTTTTTGGGTTTCTCTAATGGGGAAAAAATTCCCTGGGAGTTTCAGTTTGGGCAGACAGAGTCGACCACTCTACATCATCAGCGTTTTTTCAACCACAATTAAGAAGAAGCACATGCATGGGTGTTTTCATTGTTAGAACAGTTTCTCAACATGGATCATCTTTAGCTTCTGTGTATTAAATTGTTCTCTAATTTTCTGCATTTTTCTACAGAAGGCAGGTGACTTTAATCAAGGTGAGAAATGTCCAGACTTAGTTTTACATGCTGATTAAAACCTCATGATTTAGTCCTAGAATTAAATGAGCTGTTTTCCCTTTGCTTGTTGAGCTTGTAACGCCCAGTAGGTGCAGGAGTACACTGTCTCTTTAAGAGCCCCGTGAGCTGTGTGCGCAGGCGTGGAGGTAGTGCGCGGGAGAACTGAGTGTGTGATTGTACTGAGAGGTAGAGACTACTGGACCTAGCTGTTTTGTTTATTCCTTGTTTTCTGTAAGTTACACTACTTTTGAGCTTTACCTGTCCGAGTATGGACGGGCAGGGGACTCTACGAGACCATGTCTATGTCAGCCTAATAGGCAAATAAACGAGCAAGTGGAATACGGCCAGTGTGTGTACGAGTGTCTGCTCCACTGTGCTTCGTGCTTCACCTGCCTCTAAAGCTTACTATCCGGGCTGGAGCTGGAAATTCTACCAACTCTGGCTTCAAAGCTTTACAAGCTCATGGATACTTTGTTGAGCTCTGCTGTGATCGGCTGGTTTACAGACACTGCAATGATCGCAATGAATTGACAAAATGTGAAAATACCACACCCACATAGAAATGTCGCCTTGCTGCAAAACTCGGGATGCAGCAATGTCTCCGGCAGATGTGTAAATGTTTATGTTACCACCCTGAATAGAGGGAATAAAAGACCACAGGACACGCTAGTGAAGTTTCCCCATAAAGGGCTTACAGTCATATCTTTAACATCTTCTATTACCCATCTTAATTTCAACTCTAGGAAATTACACAGACAGAACTGCATTCTTTCACTTGTGGCATGAAAATTGGCTTGGGCTGAATACTTGACTATTCACATCTTTGTAAAATATAACAAGCCATGTAAGAACGAGAATAAAGCCATTTGACTACATCACATATGTTCCCTTTCTTTGACTACAGTTTCAGCAAGTACAGATATTACACTTAAGAATGTACTCACGGTATATATACATAATGGCAATGAACGCTAGTTGAATGGGGGGCCCATGCGAAATATTTCCCTAGGGCCTCAAGAGACTCGCCACTAAGCTCACTAGTAGCTAAAGTTACCGGTACCAGCTACTTGCTTTCAATCTTGACATCAATACAAAGTAAATAAAAGCTGTTGTGGGCGCTTTTGAGGCTGTGATGCTAATAAAGATGGAACTGCTCCTCTCTTCAAACACTGATCCTGATCCTCTCATCAGTTTTTCAGGGATGTCCTAGGTAATCACTGGTTTGCCATTTTTTCTCCACTTGTTGATGATTGTCAAAAATGTTTCTTTTTGGTTTTAACCTTATTATATAGACTGCTAGTTCACACTGAAGGTAAAGACTTATTTGGCATGATTTTGTCTTGGTTTAAATTATTTTACATAATGAAAAAAATGCTATTTTTACCAGGGTGTGTTACACCTACTGTAAAATCCATGCGTACTTACACAGCTGTAAGGAAAAGTTCAAACACCTCCCTTCAAATGACAGTTATTTCTAAATGAAAATAAGTGCTCTATGATTCTGCTGCCTCAACCCCCTCATCACAGCTCCAGATCAAACAGACAAAGGACCTTAAGACTAATCTTCTGGATTGTGCTGGTGTTCTTTGTAAGCTGGGCTCCTTATATGTTATATGTGATGTTTCTGTTTTTCTTCTCTTTTCTTCAGCTTAAAATGCATACCGAATGTGATGTGTCCATTCATCTGGACTATGACTGTAATGTCTGCAGGCTGCTCACTGATTCCCACCGCTTATGGTTTTGTTGGTGTGAAATGGCAGAATGATTTGACATGCATAACGCAAACAAAGTGATGGAGAAAGTGAAACAACAGTGCCAAACCAGGGAAGTGCTTTACGGTCATGTGCAGCTTCGTTTACTGGGCAGAAGTTGTGTTTTGTATGCTTAATAGAAGCCTGAAAGCACAGACACTGCTGACCCAGCAGGCAGAACAGACTGGACTATAAACAACTCAAACAGCTTCAGCTCAAGTGCTGTTTCCTACAAACCTGTACGTATTTTATTACCTTGTTTTAGTTTTAGAGAACAGTGTGGAGGAAGATCACACAGCTGCTCATGTTTCTACATCTTTGTATAAATACATATATAATGCTTTATTAGATATCATCAACAGCAGGTCAGTCAGACTGATGATGTTAGTGCTGTGTGAGTATGTGGTATACTGGAGGATTTAGATGTACAAATGTAGTGAGTTTAACCTCAAACAGCAAGAATTCCTAAACCTCACAGTGAACATCTGCCTTTACTCCTTCTGTCTCTGTGTTGTAGTGTCCTAGTCCTCTCTCCGTGTGACACACTCAACAGTTCAGGAGAGAGAAATGGGTAAGAAGATTCTGTATATCATCGCTGTGCAATGAAAAACATGTATCTCCATTTTTGTTGATTTTGACTTTTATGCATCATTTGAAAATAGCAGCTGTTGTTTACACTGTGTGAGATGAATGGCAATGGAATAGCATGATGAATGGACCAACAGAAATGGCCCAAAAGTGCTTGGAAAGATGTCTGGTTCCATTGACTTACATTAAAATTGAATGAGGTTTTTGGCCTCTCCTGTAAAGTTGCCATTTTGGAGATACTTGTTTTTCTTTGGACAGCGACGATATGTGTTTTTAATTTCATCCAGATTGTTCACCACTTTCACACTGATAATTAAACACTTCACTCTGACTGAGAGGAGCACAGAGCACTGATTCAGTACACACTGGTGAATAGAAGTGCTCTGTAGGGGTTTAACTGTCCTTTCTTTGTTTTACAGGAAACAGTGAAGACGGAGAATATGTGAATAGTGGATCTGAGTATAGTGGATATGACTATGATGATGAACGATGTGCCCGGGAATCTGTGGCCAACGTTGGATCCATTGTAGTTCCCATATTATTCACCGTTGTGGTTCTCCTCAGTCTTGTTGGTAATGTACTGCTTCTGCTGATCCTTGGACTCTATGAAAACCTCAAATCACTCACCAACATCTTCCTCCTCAACTTGGCTGTGTCTGACCTGATCTTCACTCTTGGACTTCCGTTTTGGGCCTGTTACTACATCTGGAGCTGGACGTTTGGTGATTTCATGTGTAAAGCTGTGAACTTTGTTTTCTCTGCTGGGTTTTACAGCAGCACTGTGTTCCTGATTATGATGACCATTCAGAGTTATGCAGCAGTGGTCCATCCTCAGTCTCACTGGAACAGACTGCAGAGGTTTGCCTTGCCCATTGCTTGGGTGTTTAGCTTTGCGGCAGCTTTACCAGTCTTACTATACAGTGAAGTCATGTCTGACCCTGCAGACCCTAACAAACAACACTGTGAGTATGACAGCATGCAAACGATCATTGGTGTTACGTATGAGCAGAACATTTTTTTTGTTGTTGCCTTTTTGGTAATGGGTTTTTGCTACATAAGAATTCTTCACCCTATCATCAGGTCCCATATAAACAACAGACACAGGACCGTAAGACTGATCTTCTGTAATGTGCTGGTGTTCTTTGTAAGCTGGGCTCCTTATAACATTGTGACATTTCTGCAGACCTTATTTTTTCATCAGATTGAGCCTTTTACAGGCTGTGATGTGTCTGAAAATCTTGAGTATGCGTTTTATGTCTGCAGACTGCTTGCTTATTCCCACTGCTGTGTTAATCCAGTGCTTTATGTTTTTGTTGGTGTGAAATTCCGGGATCATTTGCGGACGCTTCTATGGAAAATGTTTTGCTGTTGAATTGCCGCGGACTTCCATGAATTGAGAATGGTAGGAATTCATTCTGACAGTTTTGTGTGTGTCTAATGTTGACCTACATCCACTAAAAATAGTAAATAAATAAATTAGGTAAATACATAGATAATGAGAAGATGATATGTTTGTAAACCTGTTTTGTTCAAGCAAGTTTGTTTTTGTTGATTTCTGTGTTTCTCTAATGGGGAAAAAATCCCTGGGAGTTTCAGTTTGGGCAGACAGAGTCGACCACTCTACATCATCAGCGTTTTTTCAACCACAATTAAGAAGAAGTACATGCATAGGTGTTTTCATTGTTTCCATATTTTCCTACAGAAAGCAGGTGACTTTAGTCAAGGTGAGAAATGTCCAGATTTAGTTTTACATGCTGATTAACACCCCATGATTCCTTGAGTTTTGTTGAGCTTGAATATGATTGACTGGCTTACAGTGAGACCTTGCAATGATCGCAGTGAATTGACAAAATTCAAAAACACCGCACTGTCTGGGACAAAGAACCAGGCGCGATGCGAGCAGAGCCAGCAGACAAGCAGGCTTTAATAAACAGGTCGGAAATACCACGCAACAGCAAAGTACGCTACAGCGGCATCAACGGATAACACAGAATCATAGAAGAGGTACAGGCTAAAGTTGAAAAACCAAAGAATCAGGCAGAGCGGCAAACTAAGCAGTAAGGAGAGACGAGAGACGACATCCAGGGGAGAAGAGCAAGGGTCGGAAATCAAAGAGACAGACAGAGCTGAGTAAACAGGTTACAGGAAGAAGGCAAGGAGACGTAATCAAGAGGAAAGCAAGGTCGGTACACAGGTAGATACAAAAATAGATGAACGCTCAGGATTGCAACGAAAAAGGTTGGCAAAGCTTCGCGGGGAATTTCTGTACGAATGTGGCTTATGTAGTGCGACTGACAGCTGGAGCAATCAGTAGACTGGTGACATGGACCGGGGCGGATTGGTGGGGAGCACGCACACGTGGGCGTGACGTCACCGGGATGTGCACTCTGGGAATTGGAGTCCGGAGGAGTGACTGAGTCAGGCAGACGTCACACGCACACACATAGAAATGTCAGATTGCTGCAAAACTCGGGATGCAGTTATGTCTCCGGCAGATATGTAAATGACTGTGTTACCATCCTGAATAGAGGGAATAAAAGGTCCACAGGACACGCTAGTGCAGTTTCCCCTTGAATGGCTTACAGTCATATCTTTAACATCTTCAATTACCCTCTTAATTTCAACTCCAGGAAATTACACAGAAAGAGCTGCATTCTTTCACTTGTGGCATGAAAATTGGCTTGGGCTGAATACTTGACTATTCACATCTTTGTAAAATATAACAAGCCATGTAAGAACGAGAATAAAGCCATTTGACTACATCACATATGTTCCCTTTCTTTGACTACAGTTTCAGCAAGTACAGAAATTGTAACAAATCATATGTGCATCTTTAACATTGATTTTGTCCACATTCAACATCAATTACTCCTTCTGTGGTAATAAAACACTGTTAGCTATGGCTATTTCCTTCCAGGTTACTCAGCAACTTTACGATATTCTCCAGAAACACTCGACACACTTACTGAATTAATGTCATTTTATCAACACCAAAGAAACGCAGTTGGCTAAATACGTCTCTCCCATCATGTTTCTAAACACAGTAATCCATATTTTATTGGATTCATACCAGAATAAAGGGAATAAAAGACCATGGCAAGCGCCAGTGCAAGTCCCATGTAGACAATTTTATCCAAAATTAGGAATTAGATTAAGGTGTAGCCACTCGATCATAGATTACCATCATAAGGACTGCTTATAGATTTCCTCTTTGAGAGAACAGCTAAACTTTGTTTCTAAATCCTTTTTATTGTGAATAAACCATCATTTTCTGAAGTAACACCAAACACTATAGTATTAATACAAATCCAGACACAGGTGACTCCTTCATTACATATCCCTGATTCTACCTGGATCTTTTCCAGGTGCTTAGCAGAGGGAAATTTTGTGTCCTACCATTGACAGCCATCACCTTAATTTGCGGTGGTGTCATGAACAAGAAACCTGGAACTGGAACCATGTCATGTTTAGCAGTGAATCCAGATTCTGTTTGGGATCTGACAATGGTCAGGTTCTAGTATGGAGGCCCTGTGGTGATGAACTACTGGTGTGATGATCTGGGGAGTCATCACATACGACAGTCGACAGTCGGTCACCCCTAGTAGTGATATGAGGGACACTAACAGCTCAGTGATATGTTCAGGATGTCCGATTGCAGGGCTTCCAACTGGCATTTTTCAGCAGGATAACGTTCGCCCACACACAGGAAAGGTTTCCCAGGAATGTCTTTGCCTGATTGCAACACTTCCTTGGCCAGCCCGGTTGCAAGATGTATTGCCAATTGAGCACTAAATTGAGTATAGATACAAGCAGGAAAATAAAATGAACATCTGTGTAAATAAGTTATGTTGTCATACTATCTAGTTACCTATGCTAACATCAGAGGCAAGGCACGCAACTGCTTGGGGCCAGAGTCTAGTGATGGGGCCCCCGAAGGCTGATTAACTTTAAACTACAGCAGTGGCAATGTGCACAGTTTGCAATAACAGCAGGAGTGGTCTGACCTTCTTAAAGGCGGCCGCACACTGGTGGTGCTGCATTGTGCCGCGTCATTAGCACAGCATCTAAAAATTCGAAATCATTGTTTTTAATGGAGGTATACACACCAGCACGTACTGGTGCATTGGCACACACTGGCACTCAGTGGTTCCAGGCACCATTCAATTCCTCAGTGTGCCACAGTGTATTTTCCCATTACTTCATATGTACACAGAGGAAAGGCAGCCGTGATCTGTTAGCTCAGCTAACGTTTCTAGCAGAGTCTTTTTCAGTTCGTAGCTTTCAGCTGGAAAACAGCAAGTGTGTGAAGAGGTAGTAAACTGACACCAAGCCGGATGAGTGATGCTGAGCATTTCTTTTCCTTCAGTTCATAGGTGTATAGTGTAAAAACGACCTTATTTACCTCTGTGTTTTTCATATCTCCCAGCGGGTATTCTATAGTACTACTCTACCATGAACCGATGAGGTGTGGCACATCTAGTGTGCTGCAGCCTTATGGTGGCCCTTCGTGACTGATTTGTGAACTAATCACATTTAATTACGTTGTTTTTTATTGTTCTGGTTTGTATTTTTCTTCATATTTGTGTTTTTCGGTTACAATTTTTTATGTTGTTTATATTTTAATAATTAGCTCACCAGACAAAAGAAATTCTCACCTTGTGTGTTTAAGGTGGTAGTAACTTCAGGCTACTGCAGATGGCACTGCACGAGGATGATGGGGCTATAAATACCTGCGGGGTGTGAGTGACGGGATTCATAGATTGAGAAGAGGTGGTACAGTGCAGTGAATGTCTCGTTCCATGTGTGGAAAATGGCTCCAAAGCAGATGTTAATGATTGGCTAAAAGGAGTGACTGTATTTGGGCGTACCAAAGACCATAGTGTGAAGGAAGTAGATGAATCTGCAGGTGTATGGAACCGTATGGTCATATTAGTCTACCAGAAGTGTGCTGGTGTTCTTTGTAAGCTGGGCTCCTTATAACATTGTGATATTTTTGGAGACCTTTAATTTTCATCAACTTGAGATTGAGATTTTTAGAGACTGTGATGTGATCAGTCATCTTGAATACTGTATGTCTGCAGACTGCTAATGGAAACTGTTCTCCTTCAGTGTTCTGTGTTTATGATCATTTGCATAGACATCAGTGTCAGACTAATTAATGACCTTCTATTAAAAACTGGTGGACTGAGAGACACAAGAGCCTCTTCACCTACACTGAGCTGATTAAGAGTCTTGTTCCAGAAATGATAATAGGACATTAGAGCCATAATAAATCATGCTCCTGTTACTCTCCATACTTAAGTACATTTGAAGGTAAATACTTTAGTACTGTTACTCCAGTGGAGGTCTAAAGGGAGGAACTTCTACTGACACTGGAGGAATATTTTACCTTGTGGATCTCTACTTTAACTCAACTACATAGTTTGAGCCGCCACCAGAACTGTTATTGAACAGAACGTTAAATGATTACATGTGCATACAAGCGGATTCAGTCAAAAACAGGGAAGTGCTTTACAGTCATGTGCAGCTTCATTTACTGGGCCGGAGTTGTGGTTTTTAATGTTTCATAGAAGCCTGAAAGCACACACACACTGCTGATCCAGCAGGCAGAACTGGACTCCTAGTGCAGACTGCAGAAGCTGATACCTGCTCTGTAAACAGCTCAAACTATTTCCTACAAACCCGTATGTATGTATTTTATCTTTTCCTTGTTTTAGTTTAGAGCACAGTGTGGAGGAAGATCACACAGCTGCTTATATTTCTACATCTTTGTTAGTCTTTATCAGAACTCATCAACAGCAGGTCAGTCAGACTGATGATGGTAGTGCTTTGTCAGTATGTGGCATACTGGAGGATTTAGATGTACATACAAATGCAGTGAGTTTAACAGCAAACAGCAAGAATTCCTAAACCTCAGAGTGAATATCTGCCTTTACTCCTTCTGTCTCTGTGTTGTGGTGTTCTAGTCCTCTCTCCGTGTGACACACTCAGCAGTTCAGGAGAGAGAAATGGGTAAGAAGATTCTGTATATGTGTTTTTAATTTCATCCAGATTGTTCACCACTTTCACACTGATAATTAAACACTTCACTCTGACTGAGAGGAGCCCAGAGCACTGATTCAGTACACACTGGTGAATAGAAGTGCTCTGTAGGGGTTTAACTGTCCTTTCTTTGTTTTACAGGAAACAGTGAAGACGGAGAATATGTGAATAGTGGATCTGAGTATAGTGGATATGACTATGATGATGAACGATGTGCCCGGGAATCTGTGGCTTTAACTGTCCTTTCTTTGCTTTCCAGAAAACATTACAGAAGAATATGATTATGGAGATTATTATAATTCTACATGGTTTGAAATTTCTGAATTTTGTAACTATGAGGCTGTGATGACATTTGGATCCATTGTACTTCCCATCTTCTTCACCGTTGTGGTTCTCCTCAGTCTTGTTGGTAATGTACTGGTTCTGCTGATCCTGCGACTCTATAAAAACCTCAAATCACTGACCAACATCTTCCTCCTCAACTTGGCTGTGTCTGACCTGATCTTGACTCTTGGACTTCCGTTTTGGGCCTGTTACTACATCTGGAGATGGACGTTCGGTGATTTCATGTGTAAAGCTGTGGACTTTCTTTTCTCTGCTGGGTTTTATAGCAGAATTGTGTTCCTGATTACAATGACCTTTCAGAGTTATGTAGCAGTGGTCCATCCTCAGTCTGTCTGGAATAGGTGGCACAGGTTTGTCTTGCCCATCGTTGCTTGGGTGTTTAGCTTTGCAGCAGCATTACCAGGCTCACTATACAGTAAAGTCATGTCTGAGCCTGCAGACCCTAACAAACATTACTGTGTATATGACAGCATTACAGTTAGAATTTTTGCTACATATAGAGAGAACATTTTTTTTGTTGTTGCGTTTTCAGTCATGGGTTTTTGCTACATAAGATTTCTTCAGACCATCAACAGGTCCCAAACAAACAACAGACACAGGAACATAAGACTGATCTCCTGTGTTGTGCTGGTGTTCTTTGTAAACTGGGCCCCGTATAACATTGTGACCTTTCTGGAGACCTTAAGTTTTCATGAGATTGAGCCTTTTACACACTGTGATGTGTCCATTTATCTTGACTATGCGTATTGTGTCTGCAGATTGCTCGCTTATTCCCACTGCTGTGTTAACCCACTGCTTTATGTTTTTGTTGATGTAAACTTTCGAACTCATTTAAAGATGCTTCTAAGGAAAATGTTTCGCTGTTGAATTGACACAGATTACTAAATGAGAATGGTAGAAATTCATTCATTCCGTTTTATGTGTACTAAATATTGCTGTAATCCACCAGTAAATAACCTGCTTAAGAAATACATAAGTAATAAGAACAGGGGGTGATGGAGCTCAGGAGGCAAAACCGAAAAAGTTTAAATCAATGCTTTCTACTAAATCTTGGTGTGAATTAAAAACAAACCAAAAAATTATGAATTAGTTTTTTTTTTCTTCAAGCATTTTGGGCTAGCTGTATGTTGGTTTCTGCACTCATTCATCGGATAAAAGTCAGTTTCAGACAGGAGGTGACCACTTTACATCACCAGCAGTTTTTCCCCCAACCACAGTAATGAAGAACTGGATGCATGGATGGTTTCGCTGCTACAACAGAGTCTGAACAGGCACTCGGCAGTGCTGTTTAACATTACTTGTGAGATGCTGACTTTCACCAACTCTTAATAGCATTACTTTATAAAAGCATTACCATAATCAGGAACTGTTCACAAACATATCAATCACATACATACAAGCCAGTACATTAAGTTAATCTGTCTCAAGTTCATATCAAATTTAATGTGGACATTAAAAGCTAATTACTGAGCTATAGATACTGAAATTCTGCAGATACAGACAGCAATTATGACAACTGAGACTGTAATGGTAGCTGCCGGTGGAATATGGTTCAGGGCTCCTGAACCCCCACTGGGAGCTCTGCTGGGCAAGCTACTATTTGGAAATTGGGGAGGACCCAAATGCAAAGCAGTCAAAACGTGGGAAAAATAAGAAGTGGATGAAATGTATCAATAGAACCCAGGCTGCTGTGTTGAAAGGCAGATAACCTACTGCTCTGCCACCAGAAGGTGTAATATGGGTGGAAAACAAATATAGGTGGGGAAAAAAAAAGTACTGCACAAACCCACCCGAATTCAGGAAAAGTTTGAGCGGGAAAAGGCAAAACAAAGGATGCCAGGGGAGACTGGCTACCTCCTAAACCAACTGAGGTGTAAACCTAGTAAACTCCTAACAAAAAGCAACCCCAAGTCCGGGATGGAGATAATTGGTTAAATAAATAAACAAAACTAAGCAGGAGACAACAGTTCTCCCCTTTTACTTGAACTCTCCACTATTTAGTATGGGAGACTCAGAGAAACAAGGAGAGGGAGGGGTGAGAAAACCTTTAACCCCTCCGAGGAGCGTGCACAGAGATGAGGTGGAGGGGGAGACCTCACAACCCTCAGCAGAAAGGAGAAGAAGAAAGGTTTCTGTTTTGTTTTGTTTTGTTTTTTCTTTATGAAAGGGGAGGGCCAACACTCTCAGCCTTCCAAAGAGAAGAGAATGAAAGCGAGATGCAAGGGTGAGCTCAAAAACTCTTAACCCTCTACTGTTTACCGGCCAGGACCTTACACACACTTGGTGTAGCAAAGAACCAGCAACGGAGACTGCTTCCTGAGAGGTACATATAGCCCATTCACCAGGTACAGGGTGTTAGGATTGATTGCTGGTTCGCTGCTGTCCCCTGGTGGCCGGGATAAGGCTGGCACTCACGCCAGTCCGTACAGACACTGTTATTTGTCCCTTCTACATGTTGTCATACAGCACTGGTGAATACCATCCTTGTCTTCTCATCGATTTTCGAGGGACATCTTGGCGATGTCACTGGTGTGCCAAATAAGTTTCCTCCGGTTGTTAATAATTGTTACATGGTATATACAGCATAGTGTCTTGTGAATGTATCACCCCAAATGGTACAACACCCCTAACTAATCCATACCCCTCCAACTCCCAAAATAAAGGATTAATTCCTGGTTATAATGCAACAAAACAGGAAGAGAGCATTTTTCACTGTGTTGTTGCATTATAATCTGGATTTTTTGGTGGAGGGGGTTGGAGGGGTATTGGGATATTGTACTATTTGATTTACAAAACATGCCTACCACTCTGAAGAGTCAAAATAATTTTTTATTGTGATACAAGCATTAATTAAGAAGAGAAAGTATTCCAGTCTCTGTAAGCTTAGCACATCTATAGTCACTGGGATGTTTGCTTATTCTTCAAGTAATGCGTTAGTGTACTGTAGGTAGTGTGTTGGTGTACAGTAACTCAGGAAGTGTAACGTGTTAGTGTACTGTAAGTAGTGTGTTGGTGTACAGTAACTCAGTAAGTGTAACGCGTTAGTGTACTGTAGGTAGTGTGATGGTGTAAAGTAACTCAGTAAGTGTAATGCGTTAGTGTACTGTAAGTAGTGTGATGGTGTAAAGTAACTCAGTAAGTGTAATGTGTTAGTGTACTGTAAGTAGTGTGTTGCTGTACAGTAACTCAGTAAGTGTAATGCGTTAGTGTGCTGTAAGTAGTGTGTCGGTGTACAGTAACTCAGTAAGTGTAACGCGTTAGTGTACTGTAAGTAGTGTGTCGTTGTACAGTAACTCAGTAAGTGTAACATGTTAGTGTACTGTAGGTAGTGTGATGGTGTAAAGTAACTCAGTAAGTGTAATGTGTTAGTGTACTGTAAGTAGTGTGTTGCTGTATAGTAACTCAGTAAGTGTAATGCGTTAGTGTGCTATAAGTAGTGTGTCGGTGTACAGTAACTCAGTAAGTGTAACGCGTTAGTGTACTGTAAGTAGTGTGTCGTTGTACAGTAACTCAGTAAGTGTAACATGTTAGTGTACTGTAGGTAGTGTGATGGTGTAAAGTAACTCAGTAAGTGTAATGCGTTAGTGTACTGTAAGTAGTGTGATGGTGTACAGTAACTCAGTAAGTGTAACACGTTAGTGTACTGTAGGTAGTGTGATGGTGTAAAGTAACTCAGTAAGTGTAATGTTAGTGTACTGTAAGTAGTGTGTTGGTGTACAGTAACTCAGTAAGTGTAACACATTAGTGTACTGTAGGTAGTGTGATGGTGTAAAGTAACTCAGTAAGTGTAATGTTAGTGTACTGTAAGTAGTGTATTGGTGTACAGTAACTCTGTAAGTGTAATGTGTTAGTGTACTGTAAGTAGTGTGTTGGTGTACTGTAATTCAGTGAGTGTAATGCGTTAGTGTACTGTAAGTAGTGTGTTGGTGTACAGTAATTCAGTAAGTGTAATGCGTTAGTGTACTGTAAGTAGTGTGTCAGTGTATATTTAACTCCACTACATTTTGAAGTCTAATGTCTTTGTGTTTACTCCACTGCATTATGGCCAAATCTGTCCTTCCTTTTGTCTTATGTGGCATAAAAACGTAACATGTCCAAACTAAAAAAGTGTGGCGTGAGTCCACGTATCAGGGTACAGCGGTCACTTTGTTTTGAACATTTTTTGACCTGTTGGACAGAGCTTGGTTCCAGCTAATGGAAACTGTTCTCCTTCAGTGTTCTGTGTTTATGATCATTTGCATAGACATCAGTGTCAGACTAATTAATGAGCTTCTATTAAAGACTGGTGGACTGAGAGACACTAGAGTCTCTTCACCTAAACTGAGCTGATTAAGAGTCTTGTTCCAGAAATGATAATAGGACATTAGAGCCATAATAAATCATGCTACTGTTACTCTCCATACTTAAGTACATTTGAAGGTAAATACTTTAGTACTGTTACTCCAGTGGAGGTCTAAATTTGATGAGAGAGAGGGTGGGGGTTGGTGTGGCGCTTGGCATTCTGGAATGCGGAGTCTTTCTTAACTAGTATCAGTGAAAAGGGAAAAATAAAAAACAGAAAGGGGAAGTAAAGAAAACAGTATACATGAGCTTGTTACAACATGTAACTGGCCTCAAATGAACCTTCATTTTTTCAAAAACAATAAAAAGACTCAGTTTCAACATTTGATATGTTGTCTTTATACTGCTTTCAATTTAATGTAGGGTTTAAATAATTCACGCATCAATGCGTTCAGTTTTTTAATACTGCAGGGTTGTATTTACATGACAACTGTCTATATTACTGTGAGTTCAGCACTTCCCATGAGTCTTTTAGCCGAATCACCAGTGCAGAGAGCACTGCTTCCACCTCCCCAGCCCAAGAGGTCTCCTCCTTATGCCACTGCTGGCAAAAGAAGCAATGGTCCCTTGGCTACTCTCTAATTCCTCTGCTGCCACCTTGCCGTAGACCCCATAGATGATGCTCTTGTGTGTTGAAGGGCAGACCCTCAGCCTCGGTCAACTACGCTGCTCGTGCCTACCCAAAGTTTTGCTGGAAAGGACTCCACACTGTTCGACCACATGGTTCCTCACCAGCCAACATCCTGTGGCTGGGTGCCACTGCAAGGTCTTGCAGTGCTTTCCTTGCCCCTTCTCACCATGCTACTTTTCTTCTTCCACGGTCCTCAGCCAGGATTGTCCTTCTTTGCCACTGTCTCTAATGGATTTCTTTGATCTTACACTCAAGTTCTTGTATCTCAGGAGCAAGGTCCTACTTCACACGAAGAAGATGTCCCCGGAAACATTCCACTTTGAGGGAAAGTTTTTTATTGAACACACAGCAGTAAAGAAACAGCCACCAGTGCTAAAAGAGCCACTGGGACAGCAGGTAGATCACCTAGTCACACAACTCTCCTCAGAGTTAGGGGCCAACACAGCACTCCTGTACCTCCAACCAATCCCATAGCACAACTCATGTGCACACCTAGCTCAGCCAACAATAATAACTATTTATAAGATTAAAATCTCTTTTCCTGTTCATCCCAAAGGCTGACACTTCCCATGGCCCCTTACACTTCACACTGCACAAGCCAATAACAGGACATTGCAAGCTTATTACAAGCTTATTAAGGCCTGTCCTTGCTTACGCCACATGCACAGTTGAGCGTGAAACTTTGCAAGGCTCACAATGTCGAACCTACCCAGAGGTTTTATTCCTGTCCGTTGATTTCTTCTGGTGCAACTATTTTTTCCATGATAAGTGTATATGGATGATTTTTTGGAGAATCAGGACATTTTAATCAATTCAAAAGTAGAAATCAGCAGCAATCAATTTGTTTGTCAGGATTGTGATGCATTGATTAAACCCTGTTTACATGCAGTGTTTTGTTTGTGGACACTTTAAACTGACCAGAACCATAAACATCAGAATATCAGCAGATATATATTAAAATATCCACACAGAGGAAGCTGTTCCTTTTCAGTGTAGCTACATCTACATCTGGTTATGATCTGCTGCTAGATGTAACAAGCATTTATTTTCAGCTTGTCTGACATTCTCCTTCAGTAGCTCCAGTGCAGTCTTAATGTGCTGCTACAATTTGGCTTCAGATGTGTCTAACTTTTACAGTTCCATCATCAGTGTATTGTAACAGTTGGACAGTTACTTATGTACTAGATATCTGAAAGTCTGTAGACACCGGCTCATTCAATATTTCTCCTGAATTCAAGGGTATTAATATGGAGACTGCTTTGCTCCAGTAACTGCAGCTCCTCTTCTGGGAAGACTTTACACTGGATGTTGGAACATTGCTGTAAGGTGCTGGTCAGGCACTAATGGGTGATTAGTTCTGGATCACTTCAACTCATCCCAAAGGTACTGGATGGCATTCCATCTGTCCAAAGAATGCAGTTCCACAGCTGGGGGGCTTTATACTCTTTCGGCCGACACTCTGCACTGGGCATGGCAATCTTGTGTGGCTGCGTCAGACTGTACCATTCTATTGACAATGCTTTTCTATAGGGATTATACCAGCTTTCCGTAAGCAATTCAACACCCGTGTCAACAAGTAGCTGAATTCACTCATTAGAAGGGGTGTCTGCAGACTTTTACATATACAGTGACAGCCTACCTCATTAAGTACACCAGTCTTGTATCTACACTCATTGTTTATTTTATCAGTTCCGTTTACCTTATAGGACCACTTTGTAGGTCAACAGTTACAGATAATAGTCCTTCAAGTTCTCTGAATACTTTATCAGCCCCATTTCACCTTGTTCTTCAATGCTCAGGACCCCTACAAGAGGGTCCACCACATAGCAAGTATTATTTGGGTTGTGGATATGCCAGACTAGGGATAGTCCACCAACCAAAACTGTCCAGCCAACAGCATCCTGTGACCACTAATGAAGGACTAAAAGATGACTAACACCAATTGTTCAGCAATAGATGAGTCAATGTTTCTGAATGTACATCTATAAGGTGGACCAGCAGGCAGGAGTGTCTGATAGAGTGGACACAGTGTTTAAACGGTCCAGCATCCCTGCTGTGTCTGATCCACTCACACCAGCTCAACACACACTAACACACCATCACCACGTCAGTGTCACTGCAGTGCTGAGAATGATCCACCACCCACATAATACCTGCTCTGTGGTGGTCCTGTGGGGGTCCTGACCATTGAAGAACAGGGTAATAAAGTATACAGAGAAACAGATGGACTACAGTCTGTAACTGTAGAACTACAACGTGCTCCTATATGGTAAACTTTACAGGAGGAAGAAAAAGATTCTAAACTGTGTACTTGATATTATTTATTCTAAGTCATTTTGGATCCTTTCTATTAATTCCCTAGCTGTTTACCAAAACATATTCAAGATATAGTTGTAACAACATGGGCTTAAAGTGTAAAGTGGGCTTAAACATGGGCTTAAAGTGTAGACTGTCTGCTTTAATTTGAGGGTATTCACATCCTAATCACATCCTCAAAAGCTATTTCATGGGCTGCATGGGCTATTCCCTCATGGGTCCATCATCTATTAAGGAGGTAAAAGGTCTGGAGTTGATTCCAGGTTTGGCATTTGCATTTGGAAGCTGGTGCTGTGAACCCACGACATGCAGTCAAAGGAGCTCTCAATGGAAGTGAAACAGACCATCATTAGGCTGCAAAACAGAAGAAATCCATCAGAGAGATAGCAGAAATGTTAGGAGTGGCCAAATCAACAGTTTGGTACCTTCTGGGAAAAAAAGAGTGCACAGGTGAGCTCGGGAACTCACCAGGCCTGGATGTTCATGGAAGACAACAGAGGTGGATGATCACGGCGATGGTAAAGAAAAACCCTTTTACAACATCCATCCAAGTGAAGAACACTCTCCAGGAAGTAGTTGTATCAGTATCTAAATCGACCTTAAAGAGAAGGCTTTATGAAAGCAAATACAGAGGGTTCACAACAAGGTGCAAACCATTAATCAGCCTCAAAAATAGAAAGGCCAGATTAGACTTAAAAAAAAAAAAAAACGTCTAAAGAAGCCAGCCCAGTTCTGGAACAGCATTCTTTGGACAGATGAAACTAAGATCAACATGTACCAGAATGATGGGAAGAAGAAAGTATGGAGAAGGCTTGGAACGACCAGACCACACCACATCCTCTGTAAAACATGGTGGAGGCAGTGTAATGGCATGGGCATGAATGGCTTCCAGTGGCACTGGGTCACTAGTGTTTATGATGTGACAGAAGACAGAAGCAGCCGGATGAACTCTGAAGTGTACAGGGATATACTTTCTGCTCAGATTCAACCAAATGCAGCAAGGTTGATTGGACGTTGCTTCACAGTACAGATGGACAATGACCCAAAACATACTGCAAAAGCAACCCAGGAGTTTTTAAGGCAAAGAAGTGGAATATTCTGCAATGACCAAGTCAGTCACCAGATCTCAACCCAATCGAGCATGCATTTCACTTGCTTAAGACCAAACTTAAGGCAGAAAGACCCACAAACAAACAACAACTGACAGTTGCAGTAAAGTGGTGATGTCCATGGGTTCCAGACTTCAGGCAGTCATTGCCTACAAAGGATTCTCAACAAAGTGTTAAAAATGTTTTTATTGTGTTTATTGATGTTAAAGTCAATTTATCCAATTACTTTTGAACCCTTGAAATGATGAGGCTTTGTAGAAAAATGGTTGCAATTCCTAAACGTTTCATAGGATATTTTTGTTCAACTCCTTGAATTAAACCTGAAAGTCTACACTTCAATTGTATCGCAGTTGTTTCCTTTCAAATCCATTGTGGTAGCATGCAGAGCCCACAGCCTAACTGTATAATATGTATAATTTGCTACAAGGACTGCGAATGTGGAAGTGAAAATAGCCAAACAGGATGGTGCCTTAGAATCATGTGCAGGTTTGTCAGGCTTTTTTCAGGCTTTTCCTTTTCTTTCCTTTTTTTCTCTGAGGACTTTTTCCTTTCCCTTCCTTTTTCTTTTCTTTTTCTTCCCCCTCCTCTCTCTCTCTCTCTCTCTCTCGCTTGCTCAAATGTGCTATGTGATGAATGTGATAAACTGATCATTTGAAAGTGCTGATGCTTAAGTTATATAATTATGATACAAAAAAAGTGATACAATTAAATCTCGTTTTTTTATTATTTTTTATTTGCTTTTCAGAAGACAGTGCAGGCACTGTCTGCATATGATGAATACTTTTGATATCGTTGTGGTTCTCCTCAGTCCCGTTGGTAATGTACTGGTTCTGCTGATCCTGGGACTTTATAAAAACCCTTAATTACTGACCAACATCTTCCTTCTCAACTTGGCTGTGTCTGACCTGATCTTCACTCTTGGGCTTCCGTTTTGGGCCTGTTAGTACATCTGGCTCTGAAAAGAGTGGTGAGGACAGTGGAATCCATCATTGGCAGCAAACTTCCAGACATGCAGGACAACTACCAGTCCCGCCGCATAAGGAAGATCCACAAGATCTGGTTGGACAGTAGCCAGTAACATGAGAGAGTGAGGAATATATATATATATATATATGTGTGTGTGTGTCTGTGTGTGTGTGTGTGTGTGTGCTTATAAAATGACTTGTGCTATTGTCCATAGCCGTGATATGATATATTAATATTAATAATAGTCATTATTAATAGTCATAATAGTATCAATAGTGCAGTGGTATTTGTGAAAGGCTCAGAGCTTGTTAAAAAACCTGATAGCCTTTGGGTAAGGACTGTTCACTGGCCGGTTTGTTCTGGCCTGGATGTTACGGTACCTCCTGCCTGATGGCAGTAAGGAGAACAGGCCATGTGCTGGGTGGCTACTCTCCAACCGGATCTTGTGGATCTTCCTCAAAAGAGGCGCTGATGGGCAGATCTGACTACTTTGCTCATGTGGAGTGACCAGGTGAGGTCATCGGTGAGCTGTACACAGAGGAACCTAATACTGCTAACTCTCTCCATTTCAGCTCCATTGATGTAAACGGGGGAGTGACAACCCCTTCTGCAACCTCCTGTAGTCCACGATCATCTCCTTAATTTTGTTGATGTTGAGACAGAGATTGTTGACATTGCACCACTCTGACAGGGTGCTGACCTCGTCTCTTGTCTGCATCTGTGATGAGGCCTAGGATGGTCATGTCATCAGCAAAGCTGAAGATGATGTTGGTTGTGTGTTTGGTTACACAGTCATGTATAAACAAGGAATACAGGAGTGGGATGAGTAAACATCCCTGAGGAGCCCCGTGCTCCAGCGTGGAAGAGAAGCTGTTTACTACTCTCACCAACTGGGGTCTGCCTGTCAGGCAGTCCAGAATCCAGTTGCACAAAGGAGTCTGTGAGCTTGGGGATGAGTTTACCAGGGATGATTGTGTTGAAAGCTAAGCTGTAATCTATAAACAGCATTCTCACATCATGTGTTATTTCTGTGAGGGCAGTGTGTACTGTTAGGGCAATTGCATCATCTGTAGATCTGCTGGAGTGGTATGCAAATTGGTGAGGGTCCATGGTGGCTGGAAGCGTGGAACAAATGTGAGCTCCGACCAGCTGCTAGAAGCACTACAGTGTGTTGGTGTATTTGTATTCTGGGGGTCTTTTTACTTTAACTCCATTAGATTTCAAATTCTAATATCTGACTGTTTATTCCATTACATTATAGAACATTATAGTTCTTCCTTTTGGCTTGTGTGTGCACATAAATGTAACATATCAAAATAAAAGAAGTGTGAAACAAGCCCACCACTCAGGGTACAGCAGTCACTTTGTTTTGAGGACAGAGCTTGTTTTTGGACAGAGCTTGGTTCTAACTATTGGAAACTGTTCTCCTTCAGTGTTTTGTGCTTGTGATCATGTCAATAGACATCAGTGTCAGGCTAATTAATGAGCTTCTATTAAAGACTGTTGGACTGAGAGGCACTAGAGTCTCTTCACCTAAACTGAGCTGAGTAAGAGTCTTGTGTTCCCTTATTCCTAAAGTCACTTCCTCTAGTTATTATCCAGTAATTATCTCAGATCATGCCCCTCTATCTGTAAATATATGTTTTTCAAATTGCCCTTCTTTCCCAGCTCCCTGGAGAATCAACTTGCTACTATTATCAGACAATACATTTATTACTTTCATTTTATCCTCCATTGATGATTTTATATAAGAATGACACAACTTCAATTTCTATTCTATGGGAATCTCTTAAAGCTTATCTACGTGGGCAAATTATCTCATATACAGCACATTTAAATAGTTTGCATAAACTCAAGTTGTAATATTTAATGACAAAAAATGCGGACCTAGATAAACGTAATTCGGTTAACCCAACACCTGTATTACTGAAAAAGTAAATCTTTTTATTCGACTCGACCAGTCTGAATCAAAATCAGATGACACTGAGGTGTCTCTATTTTTTGAAGAGCTAGTGTTTCCCTCTGTACCACAAAGGAACTTGATGCATCATTATGCTTAGAAGAAATTGCCGCTTCAATTAATGCTATACAAACCAATAAGGCACCTGGTCCGGACAAATTCCCGGGTGAATTTTTAAAGAAGTTTCAAGTAGTTTCACTGGATGCAGAGAAGTCGTTTGATCTCTTGGATAAAACTATTATAAACTTCCCACCACACTAGTGTCCACAACAATTATATCAACTCTGATTATTTCCCGTTGTCTAGCAGGACTAGACAAGGATGCCCTCTGTCTCCTTTATTGTTCGCCGTTGCAATAGAACCTCTGTCAATTGTATTAAAATCTCTCCCATCTTTTCATGGGATCTCTCGCTCAGGGAATCGAATTGAAGTTATCATTGTACGCCGATGACTTGTTATTGTACGTGACTGATCCAGCGAGCTCCCTTCCTCCAATTCTATCACTTTTAGAATAAAAGATAAAAAAAAAAGTTAAAAGTCCCATCAGCAGAACTTGATTAAATTAAATAAAATTAAACTGCACAGGTCCAATGATGTTAAATTCAGGAAATAAACAGTAATTGTGCTTTTAAAAAAAACATCACACACAATCCTGCTGTTCAGAGAAGCTCTGACCCTGTTAGATCACTGTGTGCCTTTCTAGATGAGCCTCAGAACAGGTTTACAGGAAGCGTGACCCTCCCCTGACTAAAGCAGATATCCTGTTCAACAAACTGAACTTGTTAGTTTCTGTTCCCCCGCTTTTGCTTTCTACAGTACAGACGAGGACAGAAAAACAGGTAAGAAGAAATGTTATTTATTTCACTGTCACTGCTTAATCACAATTCTATTCATTATCACCTAACATTATTAACTAAACTATGTTTATCTCTAGCAAGCCTTCCATCCGTGCTTTATGGGTATTTTTTTTTAAAAAGATTTAATGTAAAGGGCAAACAAAGGAAAAAAATACACTCAATTTGCATTAAAGTTTGACGCTTGAGGTGGGTAATTTATTTACCAGGAAAAACAAAATGCAAAAATGCCTGTACAGTCATATAACTGTCACATAATTCTGTTTTTAAGGCCATCACAAAGAAACAGAGCAGCAGGCAGCAATACCAGTGAACTAATGAAGAAATGTGTATGTGTAAGTGTATGTTCATCTTATCAGTGAAAAACAGAACGCTGAACAGACATAAAGTGCCTTCTGTTAAAACGTCCTGTGCACTTTGTCTTCCTCTTTAAAACTCTGACCATTTTTAAACCAACCATATGATTCAACAAAACAGCAACGAGAAGCTGCGCAACATTAAGGAATTCTCTGTAGTCTTAGTCCATGCACATGCACAGACAGACCCCTAGGACTTTGAGCCCATCCCTTTGCCCTCACAAGGGCCCTCTTTAATACCCACCAGAAACCACAATGTTGTATCCACTGATGTATTTGTTTAGGAGAGGGATGTAGCGAGAGTCAGTTCACAGATTTAAGGTCTAATTTACTTTATCAAAGCTTTTTTATACTCAGGTAAATTATCACACAATTATTACAGCATTACAGGTTGTGGCCCATAACTCAGCTTTAGCCTGCCTGCCTTAACAGTTTACAAAATGGGGAAAACATAGTTCTGGGCTAGATCTAGGCTCTTACTGTTAGCTTGGCTCTCAGTCTCTGCATTAGCTTTCTACAGCAACGAAGGACCTTTCTCTCACTGCTACTGAACATTCCTAAATAAACCAATAATTAAACCAAACAGACTCACCAGACCTCTAAGCACTGCAGCTCATTTCTTTTACATGTATTATTTCCTTTGAGAGGTGCTGAACAAGCGTCTCCTGCTGTCTGCACTGCTTACTGAGCTCTTCACAGAGCTCTGTGCAGCGGTTAGCAGGGCATACAAGACCCTTCATGTCTGCTGCAACCCTGTTTACCACTGCATAGAGCTCTGTGCAGAGCACAGTGAACAGTTATAAACAAATATAACTGTATAAATCATAATAATTATAACCATAGTGATAGTAAGTCAGTGTTTAGTATTTACTGAACACAGTTACAGAATAATTTATAGTAGTTACGAAATGATTTATGGTAGTGAGTCAAGTTATTTGAAGTTATTTAATATTTACTGAACGTAGCAGTTAGTAGCTCCTGAATAATTCACAGAACATAGCTGCTAAATGATTTATGGTTATTACTGGATAGTTTAGAGTAGTTTCTGAATAATTTGTAGTAGTAAATTAATGATAGAAAAATCACTTCTATTGAGCCCTGTACTAAATGAATATGTTCAGAACCTGATATGTGTACAGTTTTCTCACTGGATCCTCTGAATTATGAGCCATCACACTAATATTGCTATATGAAAAGCTAATGCTACTGCACATCATAGAGTACAGACTCGCTTAGCTGGAGCGAGAAAACAACCACTTACTTAGCTAGAAACTAAAAACATAACTCCTCTTTTCCTTTCCTAAGCAATCTCCACCACCCCACCTGCAATGAGTGCCCCTCAAATTTAACATCCTTGTCTAAACGAACTCCCCACATGCACATTTCTTTCTACTTTATCTCTATCTTTAGTTATCCTCAGGTTCCAGAATGGAACTGCAGCAGAATGGCAGAATGGGAAAATTTTATCAAGCTGAGTCTGTACCGAATTACCATTAAAAACACAATGAAATGTTTAAAACATTGAGATACTATGCTGTACTAATCATACAAGCACGCGGATCTGATGGGTAGGATATATTCTATAAATAAATAGCACACAGACTATGGTGGTCGGATGACTTTTATGGTTTGTCAGTATTCTTTAAGGATGACGGGAAGAGCTTAAATAAAAACTAAAAAAACACTTTTTAGTCATGTTGAGCAGTGTATCCTCAGTGCAGGTCAGCTATAAGGGCTACCAAACCATTCTGGTTCCCATCTTTTTGTATGGAGGCTGTCAGTCTAATGTCATCAATTCAGCACGCAGTAGCATTAGTTTACATGTAGCAATATTCATATTTCCACTTTTTAACAACGTCATAATTCAAAGGATCCTGTGATATTCCAGACAAAAGTCGGCACAAAATATTTCAGTTTTGAATTATATGTGATTATGTAATTATATGTGATATGACATTTTTAAAACTTCTGATAGAGAAATTTCTCTTAGACCCAGAGTTCCTTATAGGGGTATAAGATCATTGTGCTGACTACAGGATGACGACACAGCTACAGTGGTCTGTAGTACTGAATAATGAAGCCTGCTCTTGAAGGGATCATCTTTGAATGTAAGTTAAAGGTATTATACGTATAGGTATTACTGACAGCAAGCGGTTAAAATAGGTACTGCAGTTAGAATTCAAAACATCTGAGAGAGTTGGTCACCCCCTAACCCTAGTTGACTCATCTGTTTACCTGCTAAGGGGAAAATTAACCAACTCTGTATCCGTCTTAAAGCTCTTCTGAGCTCTAAGCTGCCTCCATCTTTCAAAAGCAGCTCCAACATTCACTCATGTTTTACTCCGCTCTGGTCATGGGGATTTTTAGTTTGGGTAGAATCGTATGTTATCTCTGTCAATTCAGTTCTCTTGCTTGTTTCCATGGCTGCAGCACGCCGTTTCTTGCCTGCCATTGTGTGTCATATCTGGCAACCCGTGGTGGAAGTTGGGGGGATCACATCAGAGTAGAAATATCAGAGTAGAAGAAACTGGCTGTAGCACTGTTATCGGGAAATATTAGTAAACTTCAATATGTTTTTTTAACTTTGATAATATAAAATGGGCATTTTATAATTTATTGTAAATTAAATGTATTACATAATGCCCCTTTTTTCTGAACAATTTTGGAGCATTTCTATCATTAATTATTCACACAATTTGGACAGCTATATGTTTGTTAATTGTACTAAAACAATGAAATTTGTTGGTGTCAGGTTTGCCTATACTGACTACTGACACTAATTGACAGAATCAATTGGTCATGTGGCATTAATTTTGTGCAATGAATTCTTTTTATTTGAGGGTAAGCATGCGTGTAGTAATAGAAAGATACGGTTCCTGATAATAAACAATAGGTTTGTGTAAGCTGTTCAGCTAAAACACATCCAGAAATGTCCAGACATGTTCTTTACACACAATCATTTTCCGTTTACTATACCAGACATTTCAAACACAGTGCTGTTTCAGAGCTGCACACAGGACTCCTGTACAGGTCTGGACTACACAGATATTTCATGGGAAGTGTGCAGGTCATTATATTTCCAGAAATATCAGTTTTTCAAGTTTCTTTCAATTTCTCTTTCAGAGAGCACTGCAGCCTGTAGTGCCAAAACGATACAGTATGTGCAGTTTCATCTACTGGACCAAAGCCTGTCAGAAACAGAACACAACAACAGCAGGTCAGTCAGACTGATGATGTTAGTGCTGTGTGGGTATGTGGTATACTGGAGGCTTTAGATGTACAAATGCAGTGAGTTTAACCGCAAACAGCAAGAATTCCTAAACCTCACAGTGAATATCTGCCTTTACTCCTTCTGTCTCTGTGTTGTAGTGTTCTAGTCCTCTCTCCGTGTGACACACTCAACAGTTCAGGAGAGAGAAATGGGTAAGAAGATTCTGTATATGTGTTTTTAATTTCATCCAGACTGTTCACCACTTTCACACTGATAATTAAACACTTCACTCTGACTGAGAGGAGCCCAGAGCACTGATTCAGTACACACTGGTGAATAGAAGTGCTCTGTAGGGGTTTAACTGTCCTTTCTTTGTTTTACAGAAACAAGTACAGAGGGAGAATATGGAAATGGTACATTTGCGTATGATGCAGATTATGATGACGTTTGTAACCGTGAGGCTGTGATCAGATTTGGATCCATTCTATTTCCCATATTCTTCACCATTGTGGTTCTCCTCAGTCTCATTGGTAATGTACTGGTTCTGGTGAAAATTGTATTCCATAGATGGAAACCAATGACAGACATTGTAATGCTCAACTTGGCTGTGGCTGACCTGATCTTCACTCTTGGACTTCCATTTTGGGCCTGTTATCACATCTGGGGCTGGACGTTTGGTGACTTTATGTGTAAAGCTGTAAAATTTGTTTTCTCTGTTGGATTTTATACCAGCACTGTTCTCCTGATGCTTTTAAGCATTCATTGCTATGTAAGAACAGTACATCATTGGGGACGTTGGCGGCCTGTAGAAATTAGTGTATTGTTCCTTGCCTGGCTGCTGAGCATTGTAGCAGCCTTGCCAGACTTACTGTACAATGAAGTCATATCTGATTTAGACTCTGACAAACTGTACTGTGAGTTTAACAGCACTTTTGCTATCTTTGATGTTACATATGAGCAGAACATTTTTTTTGTGGTTACCTTTTCAGTCATGTTATTTTGCAACATAAGAATTAATCTAATCTCGAGAAGTTTGTTCATGTTCAGACACAGGTTTAAAAAACTTATATTCTGTATTGTATCTGTGTTTTTTGTGTGTTGGGCTCCTTATAACATTGTGATATTCTTGCGGTCCCTGACTTACCGTCAGATCGATACTTTTTCAGTATGTGAGGTGTCCATTAATCTTGACTATGCGTTTTATGTCTGCAGACTTCTCGCTTATACCCACTGCTGTCTTAATCCATTGATTTATGGTTTTGTTCATGCAAAGCCTCGGAAAAATTTAAGGATTCCACAGATAAATAATTGTCCAAACAGCAGTATGGAAACTGTCACGCCTCCAGGTTCCCTCCCCGACTTCTAATGCTCATTGGAATCCCCAGAGTGCACCACTTAGTGACATCACGGCCACATGCTCTCCGTCAGCCAATCACGTACGCTCGGAGTCACCGGAGTATTGATCACACCTGCACCTCATCAGACCTGTTTGCATTTATACTCTCTCTCTCTTCCCTTGCCTCTTTGTGAGGTTTTGCCAACTCTGTTTGCAACTGAGCACTTTGTCTTTTCCCTCAGCTTTGTTAGTTCTGTTTGGAATTATCTTGTTACCTACCCGGACTGTCTTTCGCCCTTTTTGGTATGTTTGCTTGCTTTCTCTTTGTTGGTTTGCTACATACCAGTACTGCCTGTTGCCACAGCCCTGTCACTAAACTTGGTTTTACTTTACCCTCTGCACGCGTCTGGTTAGTCCTTCGAGCATTACAGAAATGAGACCAGACAATTTGCACACCTAATCAGAGTCTCAATGTATATATGTCAAAACTTCTGAGGAGGTAAAGCAATTTAAGTTAGAAACACCATTGCAGTAATGGTTGATTGACAGATGGAGACAAAAAATGTCAACTTTTTTTGATAATTATTTACATAGAGACGCCACAGAGTAATTCTAGACTAATTTTAGAAAGTTAGGATTAAAACCCAGAGTCTAGTTCAAAATGTGCAGTTTGCAAACAGTTAAAGGGTCGCAAATGAAAGTGTACATTTTTTTTAATACACTTCAAATTGCAAAGTTGTCTGGAATACTGCAGTACATGATATGAAACCAGTTATGTGATCAGCAGTAATAACATTTATAGGTGATATGCAATAAATACATTATTTTCAGTGCCCCCCAGTGGTCAAATCATATGAAACGTTAATGTATGTTAGAAAGTAACTACATAGACACGCCATTCAAGTTTCATGATGATTGGCTAATGTTAAGCCTTTCAAATGCCTATTGGCTAACGGGGGTCATAACTTTTGATGCATCAAGTCATCCTTAGAAATTCACTTGTGTCTCCAAGACGATGCTTGCAAAATTGCAACTCAGTCGGACATATGGTCGTTGAGAAACAGCTATGTCACATGTATAGCGGCCTCTATTGATGTAAATGCACCAAACTTGATACACTACCTTACAATCTAGTTCTAAACCAAATTCTCAAGTTAAATATTTTTTTTTAAATAAGCTTTCTTCAGTTACAGATTTTAAATTAAGGTTCATTTGCATATGGCAACCAGATTATTCACAAAAAGCAACATTAATTTTAATTATTTTTGAGGTTCAGGGTCTGGAGAATTGTGTGTATTTTATTTTTTTTTTTCAAAATATTGTGCATAATCCTTTAAAACTGAAATCTAACTACCCCACTCCAAAATTGTTTGACTGGTGTGCATAGCCAGAATGTATGAAAATATGTGTCTTGAGTGTTTAATGAATATTGCATACAAATGTTTATTTCGGAAAGTTTATACTGTGCGATATGTGTTCTGTAAATAACATTGTACTGTATTATCTATACATTTTTGCTGCCTGTCATCAAGAAAATATTAGATCTGAGTCCATCAAGGGATATCTATAGACTTTCAAAGGTCCTACTCCCATTCCCTGTGTAGAGGAGGTGTGATGTCATTAAGTATGTTAATGTTTTTAGTGATTTTTAACAGTAGTTTTTTTCATGGACTAAGTGGGCTAATGCGTTGACATAATGGTGGGGACAGTGAAGGGTTTTGTTTTATGTTAATTTTGGATTTAAGAGCGTCTTTTATTGAAGGTACTGAAAAATATCTGTTCAATGCAATTCCATTGTTTTTCCATTGTGCGAATAAACAAAAGTACAATAAATTCGGATTGTGCCATATTGGTGTAAAGTTGCACAACATCATATCACTATTGGTAAACTTGCTGGCTCTCCACCAAAGATTAAGTGTTGTTGCTATTACTGAATTATTGAATAAAAAGTGACGTCTGATCCATCTGCTAAGAACTGGAAGGTTCTGAATACTTAATTCTCCACTTCCTGATTGTTTAATATCAGTCCACTCAATTTGTTGATTTGGATGCAACTAGTATATTATGTATTGCAATTGGGCAGATAGAAAGTAAGGTAAGAAATTTGGGGCATTAAGTCCACCTTGTTTTTATTCTTTTGTAACACTTACAAGTGGTGTTATTTTTCAAGTAGATTTTGATAATAACCGCTTACTAGTTGGAGTAATTGTGATCATTTTGAATAAGTAATTCATCCTCGCGAGTATGGACATCTTGGCAGCTGCAATTCGTCAGATGACATTCGATGGAAGTTTAATACAGCACTAGCACTATCGGTGCTATCTTCAATATTTTTTTTAAAAGAGGGACGAAATTCAAAGAGAACAGCTCAGACCCATTAACAGAAATGCTAATTCCTAAAAATATTTTATATTCTTTGTTGTAAGTGGAATTTGGCATTTTAATGATGTCTTTTCACGATTCCAACTTTCTTTGGTCAGTGGTTAAAAATGTGATTAACAGAGTATTCAGATTATTCTGAATATATACTGACTGCCTTGATGATTTTGGGAAGTGAAATTCTTAGGTTCTATGTATAAAGTAATATGTAATCTGCATATAAGCTAATTTGTGAGTAGTTTTAAGGTTCTAAAAATATGGCAGACCCTTTGGGGTGAAAGTGAACACCCTTGTCTTGTATCACTGTATAAACAAAACTGTGATGATTATATATGGTTAGTGTTAACTACTGCTTTAGGCAAACTGTCTAATTTCTTAATCCACTGAATTAAGCTTTTACAGAAATTGAGTGTGTTACTTCTGTAAAAAGAAATTCCCAATTTACTCTGCCAAATGCTTTCTCTGAAACAAGGAACACTATATATTTTTTAAATTATTTCCTATGAGATATATTAATATTAATAATATTGAATAAATGATACATATTGTCTGAAGACTGCCAACCCCTAATAAATCCTGTTTGATCTGATGCACAATGGATGAAATAACTGACTGTAGTCTAATGGCCAATGCTTTGTTAATGATTTTTAAATCAACATTAATAAGTGATCTAGGGCAATATCTAGAGCAAAGTGTAGGATCTGTATTTGGTTTTAATAGCACTGATATGAGGGCTGCGTTCATATGTGAGGAGACAGCTGTTATTTCATTAACATATGCTACCATCTTCACAAACAATGAGGAGAGGATTTCCCAGAAGCACATGTAAAACTGTCATGGGTACCCATCTAGTCCTGGTTCCTAATTACCAGTTCATCAGAGCATAATGGTAAGTCAAGTACATTAGCCCATTAAGAGCTTAGTTTTGGTATGAGCAATGGATCTGAAAATGCATGTACATCAGATCTGGTTGGTTTAGTCTCACTGTTAAACATCCACAATTTAATTTGTTAGTCGCTAACATTATTTAAATTTTAAATTCAAACGCTGGCACATGTATAACAAATTAAGGCTTTTGCAGTGCAACAATTCGTGGACGGATTAAGTGCAGAGTTTGGAGGAAAGTGACATCACTCACAGAAAACTAATGAATTTTTTACTATCTTAACCAATTTGGCAATTTAAAAATTCTCAGTCCATACTATTGGATAAGCCTAGGGTCAGTCTTAGTAGACCCAGGTCAGCCAGTCAGGTGCCCTGAATTAACAACAATTGCTCTCGGCTAATACCCACTTTAACGCTTTGTTATCCCTTAGAAGTCACACCAGAGCACACTGACGTGTCCCAGCTTTTATTCAGCTTCAAGCATTCGAGAAAAAGGAGCTCCAGACAGAGTAAAAAACAGAAGAGAGCCGCTACCTTTAACAAGCATTACAGCAAAAGAGAGACAGCAGCTTTGGGTGCACATCCACAGTTTAGTAACTGTATTTTCTTTAAAAACCAAGACACAAATACATCCCAGACAGCAAAACTGTTCTGGCCCAAATCCGGCCCAAATTCCCTATTTGCCCACTAGCCAGATGGTTTGACGGCACAGATGGGACAGCAGTCCTGACAGTGGGACAGCAGTGCCATATCTTTGCCAGATGTGCCCACATATGCATGAATTCTGGGTCTATTTAATTTATGCAATAGTGGAAAAGTTGCAAAATTAATGAAACACTGTGTAAAAACATGCTCGGTATTCAGCCTTCTGGCCAAATGTTTCATTTTGGCTTTGGCCAAAGACTCTCTGCTTGGGTCTCACTCTCTCTCTTCTTTCCTGTGGACATCCTTCCATCAACACTGAACGCTACCATGAACCATGAACCATGAACACTGAACGCTACCACGAACCATGAACACAGCTTGAGCTGGCCGACCACGGGCTTATGGACTGAGCTGCCCCGTCCCCTCCTTTCAAGGTGATTTGAGGACTTCAAGTGACTTGGTCTTTCAGTGGGGTCCAACCAGTTTTAGGCACACAACTTTACGTAGGTTCATGTCTCACGACAAATTGTAACACGTCGGGGCAGTGTGTCTTGGTTACAGCCAGGGTCAGGATATCTTAATTAAACCCTAGACAGTTTGGTGGTTTGACTCCATGTGCCATTGGTCCCTGGGCTTGTAACAACACACATGCTCTTTCTTTAATTAGACCACAGCAATAGAAAAGAACCGCCACTCAGTGCTGACTAACATTGCTGGGAAGAAGGCAGGTCATCAACAGTGGCACATCGTTGCACAATCCTGGTGCACTTTAAACAACTCATGTACATGAAAGGACAACAACTCATTTACATGAAAGTGTCTCGTTTACTGAAAGTAGCATCTCCTGAGATCCAGAGCGAGCGAGCCAGTAGCAGAAATCAATAATACTTTTTTAATATGAGAATATTTCGATAATGAGCATTACTTGTTTCCTAGATACGAGAATCTCTGGAACTATAAACAACTGTTAGGAAGAGACACAGAACAGTCCGACTGCTGAATCTGCAGTTTGGGTTTGTGATTGTAAAGGTTTCAGAAAAGCTCTGACTCTGCTGAAGATCACTGTGTGACTCTCTGAAGGAACCTCAGAACAAACTTACAAGAAGCATGACCCTCCCCTGACTAAAGCAGATATCCTGTTCAACAAACTGAACTTGTCAGTTTCTGTTCCCCCTCTTTTGCTTTCTGCGGTACAGACGAGCAATTGGGAAAGAAAAGCAGGCAAGAAGAAGTGTTATTTATTTCACTGTCACGGCTTAATCACAATTATATTCATTACCTCCTTATATTAGTAACTGAACTACTTTTGTCTCTAGCAAGCTTTCCATCCGTGTTTTTATTGGTATTTTGGCAGGTTTTAATGTAAACGGCAAATAAAGGGGGAAAAAATGCTCAGTTTGCTCAAAGTTTGTCGCTTGAGGTGCGCTGTCAATCTCTGCACTAGCTTGCAACAACGGACCATTCTCACAGTTCCATGTTCGTTAATGCAGAAGCATAAATAGTAGCTTTCTGGTTGTGTTGCAAACAATGGCTAAAGCTACTGCCCATTCCTAAACAAACCGATAATTAAACCAAACAGACTCACCAGAGTTTCACTTCAAAGTTTTGCTTGTCATGTCACATTTTTTTAAAACAACCGATCAAAAATGAGAGGTAAATTGAACCGGAGAGTGAACACAGGGCTGAATGGTGGACAGATTTACTTTTTTTTTTAAATTAAAAACGATCACTTCAGAGAAACATTAATTAACTGCTGTATGTACCAGTCTGGACATTATCATGTTATCTATGTTTACTCAAAACCCTTGAGAAACAGACTCCTCAGCACTGCAGCTCATTAAGTAGTTAACTTAAATGTAGAAATATGTTGCACAGAGCTCTTCGGAGAGTTCAGTAAACAGTTATAAACAATTCTAACCAATAAGTCAGTGTTTAGTATTTACTGAGTGCAGTAGTTACTGAATAATTTTGGTAGTTCCTAAATGATTTAGGGTTGTCAGTCAATCTTTAGTATTTACTGAGCGTATTAGTTACTGAATAATGTAGAGTAGATACTGAATAATTAACCATACTTAGTCACTAAATGATTTATTGTTATTACTAAACAGTTTAAAGTAATTACTAAATAATTTATAGTAGTAAATGAATGCTTTATGGTGGTGGTGTTGTGCCCATATGTGGAACTCTGGGTCTAAGCTTGATTTCTGTGTGAATGAGGTTTCCGAAAAATCACTTCTATTGCACCCTGCAGTAAATAAATATGTTCAGAACCTGATATGTTACTTTCTGTCGACAGTTTCTCCCTGTCACTGGATCCTCTGAATTATGAACTCGGTAAAGAGCTGTAACACTGATATTGCTACATGGAAGGCTAATGCTGCTGCGCATCAAACAGTATATCCTTGCTTAGCTACCAGCTAGACTACTTCCACTTGCTTAACTAGAAGCTAAAAACATAACTCCTCTTTCTCTTTCCTAAGCAATCTCCACCACCCCACCTGCATTTAGTGACCTTCAAATTTAATGTCCTCGTCTAAAGGAACTCAGCACATGAACATTTCTTCTTTCTTTATCTCTAACGGAATTACACAAACACAATGTGGCAACGCCACAATTTCTACAAGCATTACAACTATAACGCTGAAGTCGGCTCCTTTTTTACCAACTTATTGTTTGAATTTTCCTGTTCCACCTTAACTGGAGCAGTGAGTTATAACTCCTCCAGCAGAATGGGAACTTCTGAAGCTGGTGTATGAAGCTTTTCAGAAAATGTTACCAGCTTTAAAAAGGTGGATGCTGAGTGATATTAAGCTGAGTCTGTACAGAATTACCATTAAAAACACAAAATGTTTCATCATATGAGCATGCTAGGGAGGACTGCTTGATTGGTAGGATAAATTGACTATGGTGGTTGTATGACTTTGTGGTATGTCAGTATTTGCTGCCACGCATAGAGAAAAAAAAATGCTCTGGATCTTGTAATTTCAAGAAAATATGTTGTGAAAATGAAAACGCATTCATAAAGGTAGAGTAACACTCCATTACAGTTACAATATCCCTCTGAAACATTCATTTCAGATAAGTAGCAAACTGTTCTTCCTAGCAGCTTGAAGCAGAGCTCAGTTAAGAAGTGCTGCCACCGGTGTCAAATAAAGCCAGTAGGGCTGGTCAGGTACCGCTAATAGAACGAACAGATGGCCGAGAGGGCGGATAAATTGAATAAGAGAGATAAATCTGTAAAATTAGCCAACTTCGCATCTGTCTTAAAGCTGCCTCCATCTTTCAAAACCAGCTCCAACATTCACTCATGTTTTACTCCTCTCTGGTCATGGGGATTTTTAGTTTGGGTAGAATCATATGTTATCTCTGTCAGTCCTGTTTGCTCGCTTGCTTCCATGTCTGCAGCACTCTTGCCTGTCATTTTGTGTTAGTGTTGTGTCGTTCGCGAACGATTCGTTCGAATGAACGAATCATTTGAGTGAACGTACTGAATCGAATCACTTCCTCAGCTGATTCGTTCCTTTCTCAGTTCAGTAGTTGAGCTCAGCAGCGACCGTGCAGGCCGGCAGGGGAACTGCTGTGTGGTCTGTGAATCACTGAATCACCCGCGAATCTGGTGGTGGAGACTCTCATTGCGAGGGAACTGTGCTTGCTCAGTGATTCGTTCACTGAACTGAGGGCTCCCGTTCACTCACTGATTCGTTCACTGAACGTACTGTCACTCAGTGCTGCTGACGGCGCTCCCGTTCACTCACTGATTCGTTCACTGAACGTACTGTCACTCAGTGCTGCTGACGGCGCTCCCGTTCACGCACTGATTCGTTCACTGAACGTACTGTCACTCAGTGCTGCTGACGGCGCTCCCGTTCACTCACTGATTCGTTCACTGAACGTACTGACACTGTGATTCACATTCGCGCTGCCACCCAGAGAGCTGTTGCTGAGGACGTGATTCACGTTTGCGCTGCCACTCACTCACATGGAGTCAAGCCATATAAACATAAACACACACCTCCCCCTTGTTTTAACAGATTTAGTTTCTAGAAACAAACTTAAAATGTCATGTAACAAGTACTGTATAAAACAAGTAGCAATAGAAATAAACATAAGTGAGTGATTAATGGCTGAAAACATTGTGGTAGAACAAATATACAAATGTCAAAGTTATGAATAGAATTAAAATATGAGAACTGCAGGAAAAAATATGAATGACAGCTTATTACACATTTCAGATTATGGCAACAAATATATGAATAGAAGAACACAATATGATTAGCAGAGCAAAAAATGGCAAAAACTGAATGAACCGTTCAGCCGTGTATCAGTTAGGTGGGTCGGAGTCGCAGGCTCCTCCTGCCAAGTACTGAACGATTCGGTGAACGAATCTTTTGAACGAATCTTTTTAGTGAATTGATTCTAATGATTCAGTTCATCTAAAAGAGCTGCTGTGCCCATCACTATTTTGTGTCATATCTGGCAACCCATGGTGGAAGTGGGCAGGATCACAGGCCAAAACACAAACAGACTTTCCGGTCCGATTAGGAAATATCAGAGTAGAAGATACTGGCTATAGCACTGTTATCGCTTGTAAATTAGTAATAAACTTCAACATGTTGTTGTGGTGTTTTTTTGGTGTTGTTGTTGTTGTTGTTGTTTTTTACTCTGATGATATAAAATGGGCATTTTATAACTTAGTAAAATAAATGTATTACATAACACCCCTTTAATGTAAAGATTTTTTTTTCTGAGCAATTTTGGAGCATTTCTATCATGAATTATTCACACAATTTGGACAGCTATATGTTTGTTAATGTACTAAAACAATGAAATTTGTTGGTGTTCGGTTTGCCTATACTGGCACTAATTGACAGAATGGAGTCATGTTCCATCATTTTCCGTTCACTGTACCAGACATTTCAAACACAGTGCTGTTTCAGAGCTGCACACAGGACTCCTGTACATGTCTGGACTACACAGATATTTCATGGGAAGTGTGCAGGTCATTATATTTCCAGAAATATCAGTTTTTCAGGTTTCTTTCAATTTCTCTTTCAGAGAGCACTGCAGCCTGTAGTGCCAAAACGATACAGTATGTGCAGTTTCATCTACTGGACCAAAGCCTGTCAGAAACAGAACACAACAACAGCAGGTCAGTCAGACTGATGATGTTAGTGCTGTGTGGGTATGTGGTATACTGGAGGATTTAGATGTACAAATGCAGTGAGTTTAACCGCAAACAGCAAGAATTCCTAAACCTCACAGTGAATATCTCCTTCTGTCTCTGTGTTGTGGTGTTCTAGTCCTCTCTCCGTGTGACACACTCAACAGTTCAGGAGAGAGAAATGGGTAAGAAAATTCTGTATATGTGTTTTTAATTTCATCCAGATTGTTCACCACTTTCACACTGATAATTAAACACTTCACTCTGACTGAGAGGAGCCCAGAGCACTGATTCAGTACACACTGGTGAATAGAAGTGCTCTGTAGGGGTTTAACTGTCCTTTCTTTGTTTTACAGAAACAAGTACAGAGGGAGAATATGGAAATGGTACATTTGCGTATGATGCAGATTATGATGACGTTTGTAACCGTGAGGCTGTGATCAGATTTGGATCCATTCTATTTCCCATATTCTTCACCATTGTGGTTCTCCTCAGTCTCATTGGTAATGTACTGGTTCTGGTGAACATTGGATTCTATAGCTGGAAATCAATGACAGACATTGTAATGCTCAACTTGGCTGTGGCTGACCTGATCTTCACTCTTGGACTTCCATTTTGGGCCTCTTATCACATCTGGGGTTGGATATTTGGGCATTTCATGTGTAAAGCTGTGAACTTTGTCTTCTCTGTTGGATTTTATAGCAGCACTGCTCTCCTGGTGTATGTAAGCTTTCACCGCTATGTAAGAATAGTACTACGTAGTAAGAATCTTCTGTCATGTCGGCCGTCTGCAGATTTCTGTTTATTATTCCTTGCCTGGCTGCTGAGCATTGTAGCAGCCTTGCCAGACTTACTGTATAATGAAGTCATATCTGATTCAGACTTTGGCAAACTGTACTGTGAGTTTAACAGCACTTTTGCTATCTTTGATGTTACGTATGAGCAGAACATTATTTTTGTTGTTGCCTTTTCAGTCATGTTATTTAACTATATAAGAATTATTCGACACTTGCGGTCCAGACCAATTATCAGACACAGGTTTATAAGACTTAGTGTTTGTATTGTGTCTGTGTTTTTTGTGTGTTGGGCTCCTTATAACATTGTGATATTCTTGCGGTCCCTAACTTACCGTCAGATCGATACTTTTTCAGGATGTGATGTGTCCATTAAGCTTGACTATGCGTTTTATGTCTGCAGACTTCTCGCTTATTCCCACTGCTGTCTTAATCCAGTGCTTTATGTTTTTGTTTATGCAAAATTTCAGAATAATTTGATGAGGCTTCTAAGGATAAAAAGGATTAGAAGAAAGCAGAAAGGAAAGCAAAATAAAGCAAAAGGAGTAGCAGAAAATACGACTGAAACAAGCTTTCCTTCAAGCTTGGTGTAGTGTATTGGACAGTATTTTGAGCTATATATCTATCCGTAGTTGCAGTTCAAGAAGCACTAAAGGATAATGGGTAATGTAGTTTTTATGGCTCCTCTACACTGGAGTAACAAATGGAGAGCTGCTGTATGTTTTATTTTCCTACCTCAGTAAATGAAATAATCGTTCCACTGTCTCTGCGTGAGTTCATATCATGTGCGGATACAACACTTGTGCTGACTCTCTGGAAGAACCTCAGAACAAGCTTACAGGAAAGCACAGTGGTGCCTTGAGCCCCTGTATTTTTACACGAGATTCATCGCTCTTGTGGGCCCCCGTTACAGAATAGCTGAGCAGAGACTGAAAAAACCTGAAGAAAACTGGAAGTTCCAATGCAAGATAAGTGGATACAAACATCTATCCAACATGCTTCCAAATATAGCACTTGGAAAACAGATCTGCACCCCCAAGCCAGCCCTGTCTTAAACAGCCAAGTTCTGCTATTTAAATACCCATTAGGCTATTGGATTAAACCAAGTACAGGTAAGTTTACAGGTAAGTTTAAAATTTGCAAGTTCTAACTATAACTTTATATTTTAACTCAGTTAAACCATTTTATTTAATTTAATTATTTAATTCTAGTAAACATTTAAAGCATTTAATATTAAAACATTCATGCTGGAACCTTAACATGCCAAAAGGAACCCTAAAACCTGCCCCCCCCTGCTTAGTATGGGAAATGGAATAACCCAATTGTAGTGCAACCTCCAGACTACATATCCCATCAAACCCCTGGGCTTGGGTCCCTTGACTTGTAGCAGGCTGCCGACATGCTGGAGCAAACAGGTAAGTCAAACTCCTTTCAAGCACACATTAACACGGTTATTTCAGATAAATATGCATAGATAATGTTTTAAAATACAGTAATCATCTACACCATCAGTTGGCCACCCTGAATAGTGCAAGATAATTGCAGTTGTTTGTATTTGTTTTTCAGAGTCCAGAAAAGTGCCACAATGGTGTGTTTGACCGGCGCCGCTGCAGCCATGTGGGTATGAATAAAAAGAGTCTTCCCACATGATCCATTATAAATACTCCCTACATGGAACGGACGAGAGCTCCGTTACAGCCCCCCTCTGGTGCAGTGGCACTGGGGAGATCCACTCCACCTTATCACTGATCACCACAGCACTGGAAATCCCACCACTAATAATGAGAATAAGAGTCACATTCCATAATGTTACAGCAGGCAACTCTAGTACGTAGTACAGAAGGACAGTGAGGCGAGTTAATAAGCTGCGTATTGCATCAGATCACTGTCAAAACAAGGGGGCGCAAGCAGCGAATGCTTTTTGCTGATGTCACCTGGTATCGTGAATGACCGCCCACTACGAAATGCCTTCTCAAGAACAACAAAGATGGCGGACGAAGAGCAACGCCGACAGCTGAGATAAATCCACATCAGACTGACTGAGGTGTTTCACGACTTGTGAATAAAAATTGCTTCCCTTCTAGGCAAGAATTGCTTCTAGAAACCAATGCAGGTCCTTCACAGCCAATTTCTAAAAGAACACTCCACAAGGAATTGCATACCTTGAACATACTGTGAAACACGCCAGCAGTCCTTGTCCATTAGTTTCATCTTTCGGCCACAATTCTGAGGAGAATTCCCTGTAGACTGGGATTTTAGCCACTGCTGGTAGACCCGTATGACTGTACACTTCCATACACCTGCAGATTCAGCTACTTCCTTCACACTATGGTCTTTGGCACACTCAAATGCAATCACTCCTTTTAGCTAATCATTAACATCTGCTTTGGAACCATTTTCCACACATGGAAAGAGACATTCACTGCACTGTACCACCTCTTCTCAATCTATGAATCCCATCACACACCACGCAGGCTGGTAGACCCGTATGACTGTACACTTCCAAACACCTGCAGATTCAGCTCCTTCCCACTGTGGTCTATGGTCTTTGGTCCCAAAGTATATTTGTGATATGATTTGTCCTTTCTAATCATATATCATACTAATCCCATTACATAAAATGTGACCTGTGCAAAAGTTATGTTTAACCTGTGTTTATGTTAAACTGTGATATACTGTATATAAAGCGTGCTGGTCTATATCAGTAATGATCATGTGAGGTAATGTGATGGTGATGATCATTATTAGGGTTGTTTGACAGTCCTTTTTTTGCTTTCCAGATAACAGTACAGAAGGTTATGAAGAATACTACAATTATTTATTTACGGAAAATGAAACACTTCCCCAGGAGACTGTGATCGAAGATTCGTCCATTGTACCTCCACTATTCCTCACTGGGTGATCCTTGGACTCTACGAAAACCTCAAATCACTGACCATCATTTTCGTCCTCAACTTGGCTGTGTCTGACCTGATCTTCCCTCTTGGACTTCCGTTTTGGGCCTATTACTGCATCTGGAGCTGGACGTTTGGTGATTACATGTGTCATCATGGAAAAAAGACAAGCAAAACTTACACAAACAATCTTGCAAATTTTTAAAATGGTGTGCCAAGTCACCTTTAATATTTCTGTTTTGAGATTTGACATTTTTCGGGTTCTATATAACATTTCCTGAATGTTTTACACAGTCAAGTCACGTTACACATTATTATGACATATATATATTATGATATATGACATGATATCATTATTGCACTTTTAATGTCGGCAACACATGGCTCATGAGGGTAGTCATGTTTTTGTGGCGTTCTCTGGGTCCCCTTGTGGAAGGCACTCTCAATCGATTTGGGTATGAATCCATCCATTCAGATCACGTACACCCAAACATGTTGATTGTCTTCCCTGATGGGATCTTCCAGCAACAAAAAATGTCCCACACTGGTTGGAAGAGCATGAGCAAGACTTCCAAGTACTACGCTGGTCCTCTAATTCCCCAGACTTGAACCCAATCGATCGTCTGTGGGACCACCTCCATTGTTGTTCGCTCTATGGATCCTCCCCAACTCTCCAGCAGCATGGCTCCAGATACCTGTGACAACCTACCAGGACCTTAAGGATGACACTCCCAGCCTGTCTTATCTTGTGTCTCTGTTGAAACTCTGATCAGTGCTCTCCTGTGAGCTCTCCTTGGTGGCCTTCTCTTTTCATTTTTGTAGTTGTGTGTTATATACTGTGTTACAGTGTATTTAATGGTGTTCTGTGGGATCTTCAAAGTTTGAGATTTTTTATAACGCAGCCCTGATCTACACTTCTCCACAGCACTGTCCCTGACCTGTTTGGAAAACCAACTGGTCTTCATCTCTGACCTGTTTGGAAAGCGTGAAATACAAAATATGAAATAAAAAAAAATATTTTATACCCACCATAATATGCAGTTTTAAAGCCTCCAGTCAAAGGATTCTATTTTAATATAACTGTGCAGAGATGTGTGTTCTCTGTAGAGGATGTGTTCACTTAATTTCACATCAGCAAAAATTTTCATGTGATCAGGGGCACCCAAACATTTGCCTACAGTGGTATATAACCTTTATATATCAAGTGAAAATGCCATTTATATGAAACATCTGAAGAACAAAAAAAAACAACAAGGGCCTCCAAGAACTCTGGGAAACCTTGCCTCATACCCTTTTACTCTAAGCACTTCACTATAACAGAAGAGCAAAGAGCTCGATTTAGTGTAAATTAGTGAGCAGAAGTGCTCTGTAGGTGTTCAACAATCCTTTCTATGCTCTCAGGAAGTGACTCAGAACAAGCTTACAGGAAGTGCCGCCCTCTCCTTGCAGCAGACCATCTTCAACAAACTGAACCTGTTTCTGACTCCCCGCTTCTCCTCTCTCTGGTACAGACGAATGACAAACGAGCAGTTGGAAATGAAACAATGGGTAAGAAAATTTTATTTAGTTGATTTAAGTCACTGCTTAATCATAATTATGATTCATTATCTCCTAATATTATTACTTAAACATGTTTTATCTCTAGAAAGCTGCCCATCCGTGTTTTGTGGGTATTTTGGCATGTTTAATTTAAGACATTTTGATGTAAACGGAAAGTAAAGAAAAAAAAAAATCACCACATTTTGTACACTCACTTGAGGTGGGCTATTTATTTACCATGAAAAACAAAACGCAAAAAAGTCTGTGCAGTCATATGACCATCACATGTTTCTGTTTTGTAGGACGCAACAAAAAAACAGAACAGCAGGCAACAAGTACCAGTGAACCAATGAAGAAACGTAAGTGTATGCTCATCTCATCAGTGAAAGACAGAACAGTAAACAGGCTTAAGCTGCCTTTCGTCTAATGTCCTGTGCACTTTGTCTTCCTGCTCTTACTGTGACAACTGCTCTTACTTACAATGACTGTATGAAGCTGCTCAACATTAAGGACTTCTCTGAAGTCTCAGTGCATGCATGTGCACAGACAGACCCCTGGGGCTTTGAGCCTCCGCCCCTTTGCCCTCACTCTGTGCAAATGCCCTCTTTAACACCCATCAGAATCTGCAGTGTTAGTAACCGTTGACGTATTTGTTCAGTGTTTAGGAGAGGGATGTAGCGAGAGTCAGCTCACAATTGTGAAGTCTAAGTTACTTTATCAATGCTTTATTTATACTCAGGTAAATTATCACTACAGTAAATGTCAAGGTTCTGGTCCATAACTCAGCTTTAGCCTGCTTGGCTTAACAGTGTACAAAAAGGGGGAAACACAGTTCTGGGTTAGGTCTAGGCTCTTACTGTTAGTATGGTTCTCGCTCTCTGCACTAGCTTGCTACAGCTACCTTGCCAGTTACTTGTCATGCCTTACAGAATAAAAGTCCCTGCAAAAGAACCAAATATACCAATTGCACATTATAGTACTGCACAATGAACTAGCCGCGTGTGCACAACAACGTCTGCAGGCACCTTAACTGGAACTGCACATTTCACAACTGACTGAAATTTTAGCAGGATCAGATTTAGTGATGTACACTCATCGTCAAAAAGTTGTTGCACCCAGGGGGAAGTGTGGGATTGCAGTGATATTGGGAAGGAAGATAAAGGTTACCAGAAACCATAAATGATGATAAATTTAGACTGATATGGACAATATTTATTGAGCTACCCATACAGAAGTACTGTCTCTCAGTACGGTGTCGGGCTGCCATGTTTGCTAACACAACATGCCAGACGTCTCAGCATGGAGTTGTAGAGGTTCCTAATGGTGTCCTGTGATAATCCATCCCATGCAGCTCGAATATTCTCACACAGTTCCTGCAGATGTTGAGGTAGGGGTGGAGGTCAAGTGAAACCGAACTGTTCATCTTGGCGCTGATCATGGTGCCTCCACACACGGATTCGTTGGTCGTCTCTCCAGCAAGACAAAAGCGGGACTCTTCACTGAAGATGACTCACTGTCATTCTGAGTCACTCCATGACAGTCTGGCACTGGTGTGAAATTTAAATCATTCCCATATCTCAGGATGTCAACCCTACCCATCAAGTTTTATTCCTGTCGGTTACTTCTTTCTGGATGCAACACAGTGTTTGATAATGAGTGTTTATCACATAATTCAGCTCTTCATCAGCAGCACCGAAAAAAAAAAAAGGGCTTCAGAATGCAGTTGGTGATGTATATCAAGCTAATAGTTACTGAACATTTCATAGTAGTGAATCAATGTTTAGTATTTACTGAACGTAGAAGTTTCTGAATAATTCACAGTACTTAGTTACTAAATGATTTGTGGTTATTACTAAATAGTTTAGAGTAGTTACTGAATAGTTTATAGTAGTAAATGAATGATGTATGGTGGTTACTGAATAACAGACCACTGAATTCGTGCCTCATTCTGTAGTCCATGTTATGCCCATATGTGGAACTCTGGGGCTAAGCTTGATGTCTGTATGTCACAAACGAATGAGGTTTCTGAAAAATCACTTCTATTGTGCACTGTAGTAAATAAATATGTTCAGAACCTGATATGTTACATTCTATCTATAGTTTTGTCTGGAAAAGCACTATCCTGGATCCTCTGAATTACAAACTCAGTAAAGTGCCGTAACACTAATACTACTACATGAAAAGATAACCCTGCCGCACATCATAGAGTAAGTACAGCCTTTCTTAGCTAGAGCTAGAAAACAACCACACGCTTAGATAGAAGCTAAAAACACAGCCCTTTCCTTTCATTCCTTTCCTAAGCAATCTCCAACACCACACCTGCATTGAGTACCCTTCAAATTTAACACCCTTGTCTAAAAGAACATTTATTTTTTATGTATCTCTAACAGAATTACACAAACACAATGTGGCAACGCCACAATCTCTACCAGCATTAAACTATAATGCTAAAGTCGGCTCCTTATTTACCCGCCTACTTTTTGAATTTTCCTGTTCCACCTTAAATGGAACAGCAGTGATTATAACTCCTCTGGTGCCATAATGGAACTGCACCACTGTTTAAGGCAGAATGGGAAAATTTGTAGCTGGGGAAATGATGTCAGCATTAAAAGGAGGCTACAGTGATATTAAGATGAGTCTATACTGAATTACCATTACTACACTTTACTAATCATGTGAGCATGCTAGGGAGGACTGCTTGATTGGCAGGATAAATTGTTAGCACACAGACTATAGTGGTTTGTCAGTATTTGTCCAGGATGACCAGAAGAGCATTATAAAAAAAAAACAATCATGAAAACCACTTTTAGTCAAGTTGAGCACTGTGACCTCAAAGCAGGTCAGCTATTAGGGCTACCAAAGTATTCTGGTTCCTGTCTTTTTTATGGAGGCTGTCAGCCTAATGGCGTCAATTCAGCACGCAGTAGCATTATCATGTAACAATATCCATATTTCTACTCTTTAACAACCTTATAATTCAAAGGATCCTGTGATATTTGAGACAAAAGTGTTCATACGACAAAACATATCAGTTTTGAATAATATGTGAGTACCACAGGAGCTCATTTCTGAAATCTCTACAGACCTTGAACTTGAAAACTTCTGATAGAGAAATTTCTCTTAGACCTGGAGTTCCTTATTCAAGATTCAAGCGTTTATTGTCATTTGCATAGAGAACAAGCAGTTACACTGTACAATGAAATTCTTACTCTGCACCACCTCCTGAACTACAAGCAGTACAGTATGTAGTATTAGTGCAAATAAATGACAAAACTGTTTAATAGCAGCCAAATATAGATTCAAGTATCCTTATTAAGTATACATGTATCATACACATAATGCAGTATAAACATAATAATACTAGTCCTTATATAGAAGTGATAAACTGAATCACCAGGATATGTGCAAAATGTGCACTCTGTACAGTTAAGCAGTCTGTAATATTCCGGTGGTCAGTCTGTACAGTTAAGCAGTCTGTAATATTCCGGTGGTCAGTCTGTACAGTTAAGCAGTCTGTAAT
>CM067492.1:9408502-9447167 GCA_034552555.1 Semaprochilodus insignis | reverse complement strand
GCAGATTATTATTATTATAACAATATACCCGTCAGGTCAAATTATATTTCAATTCAAAATAAAATGCTAAATAAAAGCTTTTACACTCAGGATACCATGCGACAGGGTCAGGCTGCATCGTTCCTTAATCTTTCCATCCAATTCAGGCTTTGTAGAAGTGCTATTATGTATGAAAGAAATAAATAGACAGCTTTTCACTAATCTATCTAGAGAGAGGATTAGCCTGATGTGACTTTATTCACCCCAGCACAACCAAGCAAGAGCAATCACATTGTGTGTTTGCGCTTGTGCCCATTTTCTTTTCTTTTGCTTTTTTTTTTTTTTGTACCTGCATCTCCAGACAGTGACATAGCACTACGGCTTCTGGCCAGATAAGAGTGAGTCGGGGTCTGTAAGCGGTTGACGACAGTATTCTCCCACGGAGTGAGAGGCATACGGCGCATACCTGAAACACACAAACATTAATCCGACTATTAGATGTTGATTCACTATAAGCTGTAAGTAACCATCTGGACAACCAATAAAAATACAGACAGCCCAAGCAAGAACCAGCCAAACATGCCACACAGTAATGACATCACACACACACGGTAAGGCAGCCCATTGACCTCAGTATGGACATGAAAACATGCACTGCTGGACTGCATACAAGTTTTGCAATGTGTGAGCTACAACAGGTAAAGTCAACACCGCCAAATCAATATACAGTGTAGCAATAACATGTCCTTCAGTCATGTCCTTAAGTCGGCTTGGACAGAAGGAGGAGTTAGAGAGCATGAACATAACAGATCCTGGCAATACATTCAAGACCACTAAACCAGCCGGTCAGTCTGTGAAAACATGCCATATTTTGCCCCACAGTAACACTTCCCCACACATTCACAAAAACACTACCAGGACTTGGGGTTGACTTTATTATTATACGGTTATTACATTTAGGCCGAAATGCCCCTTATTCAATATTCAAACAGCTGCTCATAAAGGGTACAGACAGAATGTTAAATGGTCCAAGTTACTCCCTAAAAACACATTTCACCCCAGAATTCCTTTTGGATCTGTGTGTATTCAGTGAATGTGTGTTTCCTGTGAAAGAGAGAAAAATAACTGCTGGGTTTAACCCAGGACCACCTGCGGGTTTGTCCTGATGGAACTTCTCACTGGGACCGCGAGCTTTAGACTGAACTTTATTTACTAAGCAAGAGGAGGAAAGGGATGTCCGCTTCTGTAAGGCTTAGACCAACAGCAGAAAAACACAACAATCACACGCCGTGATCACAAGATTGCAAGCTTTAACAGGTACATTTGAACAGAAATGAATATTCATCAACAACTCTATATATATGAACTTCCATTATTATCTGTGATTTTCAAAAGGACAGCAAAGCTATAAGGAGTCAAACAACAGCCCATTTCAGTGTGTGTGTGTGTGTGTGTGTGTGTGTGTGTGTGTGTGTGTGTGTGTGTGTGTGTGTGTGCGCAATAACAACAAAAGTGAAAACACAATGAGACACAAAGAACAGCACATAGAACAAAAAAGGTCTGGATCCATGTATGTTTGTGTGGTTACCTCTGTCTGGTGAGTTTAACAGCGTGGCAGAAGAGGATGATAAGCGTTTGTTTATGACTGGATCTGTGTGTTTGGACAGATTCATGGTGGAGACTGACCTTCTGTCAGCATCTACAAACACACATAGAGACAACAACATCAGACGGACAAACGGTGCACGGAGAGCGTGCTGCAGAAACAGGACACAGACAGACAGCGCTGAATGTCGATCCCAAAAGGAGTCATTTCTCTGATTCCAAGTATATGGGAATTGGGATTTGACTTCTCGATTCCATGCAGTGATGTTCAAGTTCCATTGCATCCACGTGCACACAGAGTGTGAGATACTCAGCTGTCACTGTCTAGACATCCTGTGTGAAACAAAGCATCCTTCCACACACATCAAGATATTGGCTGAATTTGACTTTACTATGTGAAATATAAAATGTGCAGCAGCTTATTTCTTAAAAGGTAGACCTGCAAACTACCCTGTTAAGATCTAATAAACATAAAAACTGATCTCTTATTCCTCTGAGAAACAACTGACGTGGCAACACATTAAATTCATGCCAACAGGCCCTGCATTAGATGGTCATTTAGTCAGACAATGGCCCACTAATCACACTTCATGCTTCTGCAGTAGCAGGAAGTGATACACTTGTGCCGGTCAGACACAGCAGTGCTGCTGGAGTGTTTAAACACTGTGTCCACTCACTGTCCACTCTATTAGACACTCCTACCTTGCTGGTCCATCTTGCAGATGTAAAGTCAGAGACTATAGCTCAACTGCTGCTGTACAGTCTGTGTTTGTCATCCACTAGTCCAGTATTTCTCAACCCTGGTCCTGGAGGCACCTTGCCCTGCACATTTTGGCGGATTCCCTGCTACAACAGGGTGGACTATTCAGTCCAGCAGTGACACTGAGGTGTTCAAACACTCCAGCAGCACTGCTGTGTCTGATCCACTCACACCAGCACAACACACACCAACACACCACCACCACATCAGTGTCACTGCAGNCATTAGATGGTCATTTAGTCAGACAATGGCCCACTAATCACACTTCATGCTTCTGCAGTAGCAGGAAGTGATACACTTGTGCCGGTGTGAGTGGGTTAGACACAGCAGTGCTGCTGGAGTGTTTAAACACTGTGTCCACTCACTGTCCACTCTATTAGACACTCCTACCTTGCTGGTCCATCTTGCAGATGTAAAGTCAGAGACTATAGCTCAACTGCTGCTGTACAGTCTGTGTTTGTCATCCACTAGTCCAGTATTTCTCAACCCTGGTCCTGGAGGCACCTTGCCCTGCACATTTTGGCGGATTCCCTGCTATAACAGGGTGGACTATTCAGTCCAGCAGTGACACTGAGGTGTTCACACACTCCAGCAGCACTGCTGTGTCTGATCCACTCACACCAGCACAACACACACCAACACACCACCACCACATCAGTGTCACTGCAGTGCTGAGAATGATCCACCAACCAGATAATACCTGCTCTTTGGTGGTCCTGTGAGGGTCCTGACCATTGGTGAACAGGGTAAAGTATGCAGAGAATCACATGGACTACAGTCTGTAATTGCAGAACTAAAAAATGCTCCTATGTGATCAGTGGAGCCGATAAAATGGACAGTAAGGGTAGACAATGAGGTGGATTTAATGTTATGGCTGATTGGAGTATATTTTGAACCTCATTAATGGTGGTCTTTTTCATAATGCTTTGATGTTTGGAAGCAAACATTTGAAAAAGTATTGTGTGAAATGGACATCAATTCCCAGCACTTGGAACCCGTTTGGAAGTTAACTCCAAAATTTCTGGAATCGAACAGACAGAATTAGTACAGAGAGAGCGCTGATTGACAAGAGAGAAAGAGTGATCGGAAATGGAAGTGGCTGCCAAACAACTGATATATCACAACCTTTTCTAATTTTCTCAATCTGGTTAGCAAATACTCATGTTAAGGTCAACTGAAAACTAATAGGCTACAGCTACGGTTAATGCATGCATCTCAGTCACACTTATATCCTCTATTTGTGCGACAATGTGGACGAGTATGAGTGCAGACACGTAGGTCTCCTCACCACCATATTAATGCCTCTCACTGCCTTCAGTAAAGATTTTAAAATGCTTTGAAAGTCAAAGACACATTCAGCACTGACACTGCTCAAAGTAACCACCAGTCTAGACACTCACAAAAACTACACCAGGGAAAACATTCTCATCTCTACAAAAACCCCTCTAGAAGGTTCTAAAATGAATAAGAGCACAAGCAACACTTCTAGGAAGCTACTGCACACAATCCGTTCAACACTAATGCTACTGCTATCTTCAGTCTCATGCTACATGCTAGGGTCGCTGATGCTAGTCAGCTGGCTAGTGGGCTGCTCTACTCTGAGTCATATTCACATTGCGTGCGCAGGCGCTGCTGCCGCGCCAGGCTAAAAGCACCATGATAATGCTCCAGCCCAGCCAGGTCCAACGGCAGTAGGAGAGCAGAGTCATCAAACCCTGAGAGAGAGCAGCGAGAGCGAGAGGAGCACAGAAAGAAAAAGAAAGGAAGGAAGGAACAGAAATTACAAGATAGGGAGTGATCGTTAAAAGAAGAGTTGTGGAAGAGACAGATTAGACTTATTAGGGAGAGAAAGAGGGAAAGAGGGAGAGAGTGAGAGAGAGACAGAGAGAGAGAGAGAGAGAGAGAGAGAGAGAGAGAGAGAAGAAAGAATAACAAAAAGAAACAAAAGGCAGGGGGCACTCGAAGCAGGTCCTTAGTCAGCAGATGTGTGAGAGAAATGCAGAGCAGAACATGCATGCATTTATGCACACACACACACACACACACACACACACACACACACACACACACACACACACACAAAAACACTCCTGTAGCTGTACGAGAACACTAACACATTTCAGATACACATACAGTATGAGGACTTTCAGAAACTGACTACAAGACAGAAGACATAACACAACGATTATGTTTACACACGCTTTCAGATTAAAGGGCTAAACATTCACATTTGTTTATTTGACATGCTGCTCATATACAAATGTTGGTTTGATGTGGTTTCTTAGACGCTTGAAGTTGTTAAACACAGCATGTGATATGAGCAAATGAGATGAAAGTGTTTTTTATATAATGATTAATTTACTTATTTTTGCATAATAAACTATACATACCAGGTGTTATTTGTTTGTTTCTTTTTATTTTTTTGACAAAAAATTAACGAATGAAAAATAAATAAAATAAAACCCTTGATCCTTATGAAACAGTAGCCTGGNGAAATGCAGAGCAGAACATGCATGCATTTATGCACACACGCACGCACGCACACACGCACACACGCACAAAAACACTCCTGTAGCTGTGCGGGAACACTAACACATTTCAGATACACATACAGTATGAGGACTCAGAAACTGACTGCAAGACAGAAGACAACACAACGATTATGTTTACACACACCTTCAGATTAAAGGGCTAAACATTCACATTCACATGCTGCTCATATATAAATGTTGGTTTGGTGTGGTTTCTTAGATGCTTGAAGTTGTTACACACAGCACGCGATATGAGCAAACGAGAAATGAAATGAACTTGAATTTACTTATTTTTGCATAATAAACTATACATACCAGGTGTTATTTGTTTGTTTCTTTTTATTTTTTTGACAAAAAATTAACGAATGAAAAATAAATAAAATAAAACCCTTGATCCTTATGAAACAGTAGCCTGGGAAGAACACCCTCCACTCCGGAAAAGCAGATGTAGCGTGGAGTGCATTGCTTTATTCAGGGGCAAACACTTCATGAGCGCTTCCGCATATAATACGTGCTGTATTGCTGCCCCAAATAAATTGTGCTCAGTGTGAATCAGCTTTACAAACTTGTACATGTAAACTGAGTACATGTAAACAAAGCTAAATGATGCAATGAACAGTTCTCAGAATGATCTACCTGCTACAGGACAGACGCCGGTCTTGCTGTGTAGGACACACCGAAAGCACAGTCTTAGTCATGCGTCTGAACAGCTGAACTTTCATTTTAATCTACATATTAGTCCACACCATCTGCGCTACACACACATCATGCATCTATATTGTGAAATTGTATTTTTGCCATATCAGTGGTGGCATGAATGACAAAAATCCAACTTCAGAATACTTATTTTTTTCTGCCATACCAATTTGGGCAATGATTTGGGTAAGTCTTCTACAAGCCACTGGCATTATACACAACGTGCTCTGTGATATATGGAGTTCATTTATGACAAATACTGTTACAGATATTGTCATATTGCTCAGCCCTACTGTATTTTTTCCCCATTCAGTTACACAAGACGTTAAAAAAAATCATACTATAGCTGTTTAAACAATTTACTATATATAAAAATAAATAAAAATAATAATACTCTACTAAAATGCTTTGGTCCTGTTGGCTCCTCCTCTGTACACACTGTGTGTTGAGGCTACTCACAGAATGACGGGCCTTTTATCCAACACAAGCAGAGGCAAAATCTGCAATTCGGTCATAATAAACAGACCTGTTTGTGCTTTTAGGCTTTAAACCTGCTGTAAAACAGTTTGAAATCAAGGAAACCTCATTCATAAGCTCTGAAGCATATAGCCGCTGGCATATAGTTTCCCGGTGTAAATTTAAAGTTTGTATATTACGTCATCAATTTTCTGTATTCGCGTGGCTGGAACATTGTTAACTAAGACAGGCTACAGTGCAGGTAGTTTCTGGTGTGTGTTTACCACTGTTGTGCGAGGTGCTGGTGGTGAGAGGTGCTCCCCAGCTCCAGCGGTTGGGTTTCTGCTTGGCTCTCTGACTCCTTTCTAGAGTTCTCATCATGACAGCTTCATAGCGTGCCTGGCGAACACACATACAGACAGAGAGAAAAAAGATAAGTACGGATATAAGTACAACTCCTTCAGGACAAGTAATGCTACAAGTAATGCTACATCATGTTTATGATCCATCCGCACATGTTTATGACCCATCAGCACAGGAGAAGAGACAGGCTGCATAAGAATAAAACAATTCATATCGCAAATAAAGTTGTCTGCATGGGAATTCTGTGATGGACACACCATTAAGGTCTGCAATAGAAAAGATCAGCTGAGCTTACACACACACGCACGCACGCACGCACACACGCACGCACGCACACGTATCAGTGGTAGCAAAGCACAAGAAGCCTACCAAACGTTTCCCTACGTTGGGCTACAACTGAACAGTGAGGTGTGTAAAAGTGCTTTAAATGTGATGATTATTCTACGTGTAGGAAACCTGTGATGTAATAATTGCTACTGTCACAACAAACCCGCAGCACCATAAAGATCCTTTTACAGAGTTAAATATATATTTATTCATTTTCGTAGCCTTTATAGAAAAAGAGATAAAGATGGTCGGGAATTACTGACTTACAGTACGCGAAGGAAGTGCGGATGGAAGTAGCTACTAATATTTGCACAATAATGAATGGTGATGTTAGTTTTCTACCCCATTAGCTTAAAAGATAGTTACATATGTGTTTTAATTACTGCTCTTATTTGAGCCATGGTATCTGCGTTAAATGCACTGTGTCATTATCTCAACACTTAACAGCCTAACACCAAAATTCTGTTTTGCAAGTTTAACATTCAACGACAAACAATTCAGGTAGGTTAATGCCATAAAATACTTTAAGCGCCTTGGTAAGAAAAATAATAATAATAAAAACCTAATTTCTCTTATGATATAATGCAATTTTTAGCAACATGTCAATTCACATGGAACCAGTATTTAGTGGACCCAACAAAAATCTGGACATTTGTGTCATATTTGTGTTAAGTGTTAAGTTCATTGTGTTGGAAAACTAAATGTTAATCCAACTGACATTTATTATAAACAGAACTTTTCAGGACTATAATTCCTTTTTGATAAGATTTCTTTCACAAGATGTTTCTGATCATTACTTACTTATTACATCATTTCTGCTTTGTTGTCCAGATACCATCCTTGCGCCGATCTGCTGATGCTCAATAGCTCTCTGCTCCTTCTGCTACATTACGTATGTATGGTGAAAAAGCTTTCAGTGTTGTAGGTCCAGAGTTATGGAATTCTGTCCCCCTGTATCCTCTTATGTGTCGTGTACTATCTACTTTTATGGGGCAATTAAAAACGTGTCTTTTTAAGATTGCTTCTCTGAATTTGTAGTTTTAACTCTATAACATTTTTAGGGTGCGTTTCATTGTTTTGAGCGATGTTATTATAGTTGTATGTCCAGTCACTTATATTTTCTTTGGCAACTATTATGTTTTACGCTGTTTTTTTTTAAATCGTCTATTATTATTATTATTATTGTTATTATTACTATTATTATTGCTACTGTTTGAGCTGTTTCTCTGTAGACTTCTTGATGACTTGCATTCAGTATGTCTTTGTACTAGTGAACTTCTGAGTTCAGTCAACACAAGCTCACCCAGACCACTATAAGAAACAGCCCCAGGATTTCTCCACATAAAGAACCTATCATCAGCTTAATGGTGTGCTAAACGTGTTTCTAACATTTTCTGAACTTACCTTTATAAACTGTTTATCATTTATATTTTAAGTGTTCTTTTAAGTGTTTTTTGAGGCCACTGTAACCTGGAATTGATTCTACAAAATATATAAAGCACATAAAAGCTTCATTAATCTTTGCAGATGCAGAAGCATGCTTTGCTGATGTAACGGATTCCGATGGCAGAGACGCTCTGGAAATGTTTACATTAACATATGCATCTCCCCCGAGTAAAACTAATTCCATCTGAACGCTACTAAACAGACACAAACACAACAGACACGAACATACACACACACCGCCTGCTTTCACAGGAGGCACTGCGCATTCCTGTAATGCTAATTTTAATGCTAACAGCTGTTTGCTCGCAGGTGATGAGCTACTAACACCTGTGTACAGGTCTGCAGAACAGGTTCAGCTTCACTTCAAACAGAGCACAGGAATGTGGAGGTCAGAGAGAGAGAGGGGGGTACGAGCACTGTGAGAGGTGTGTGTACAACTGCAACAGCATGTAAACAGAACAGGTTCAGGCTGAGACCTTACACCCAACACCCCTACAGTCGTATGACCCTTCTACAAACCTGTTTGTCAAAGTCCTTATAATCATGAGCCAGTCACTTTATGGTGCAATTCAAGTGGTGATTTAAAGCCCTAATCAGATTTCTCTAGAACTGGCAGGTTCCGAGTCTGAAGCAAGAATTTGAGTGTCTGGCTTGAAATATTATAAGCGAGGAGAACAGTCACAATGGCACCTGAGTCTTTGGAGTGATTGTGTATAGTTTTCACCGTGTAGTTTTATATCAACAGAGCAGGCACCATGATATAGTTCTTTTGCTAACACTGTATTGTAGTGTATAATCATAGTGATTTTATGGTTACTTTCTGATAAGTATGTGGATGTTATGGTTTTCAAATCTGTGTGGATTTCATGGTAATGCATACATCACGGTGCAGCTATATACATATATATACATATATACGGTGCAGCTATATACATATATCTCTGTTACTTTTTGAGTAGTTCTATAGTACCTGCTGATTTCAGGACGTAGGGGTTTTTATACAGATGTTACAGATCTATATGAATGTCATGGTGTAATTTTTGGTAACTATGTGAATATTATGGTGTAGTTTGTGGTTAATAAGTAAACATTATGATACAGTTTTTTGCTAACTATACATAATACGGTGTAGTTTTTGAACTGGATATTACAGTACAGTTTTTGGTAAATATGTGGATATTAGGGTGCAGTGTTTGATATACATGTGAATATTATGATGTGGTGTTTAATAACTATGTGAATATTATGGTGCAGTTTTTTGTGAATGTGGATATACGGCCTCATTTTTCGCAAATACGCATAAATTATGGTGTAGTTTTTAGCAAATGTGTGGATATTTTGGTTTAGTTTTTGATAATTTAGGGTGCAGTTTTAGAATAGGTAGCATGGTTGCTTGGTATCTATGTAAATGTCACAGTGTTTTTTGATAACTAAGTTTCTTCTCTTTCTTTTTAACACAGGGATTGTCCATTACACTGGTGAATAGATCAATGAAAGTGCTGTATACTAGTCCTTTGGACAGCAGCGATATTGTGGTGTGGGGATTTGTGATTTGTGATTATGTGTGTATATAGCTTTTGGCATCTCCGTTTTAAGCTGGGAAAATGTCTCTGTATACTATATTATGTCCTATATTGTGTAAAATTACGTAAACGGTTCAGTAATACTTTGTTGACTATGATGCATGTATCTCAGCACTAAAGCAAATGAAGAGTGCACCTTCTCCTCTTGAAGTTTCTGCCGTCGCTTCTCTTCCACAGCAGCACGTCTTCTGTCCTCCTTCTCCCTTTGCTCCTCCAGACGCCTCCTTCGTTCTTCCAGTTGCTTCTCGTAGAACTGGCGTGCACGCTCCTCGCGCTCCTGCCACTGCGCCTCCCGCGCAGCTACACACAAATACACATAGTAAGGGAACGATTACTGACAGGTGTACAGCGCAGGTTTTCAAAGGCAGGATGAAGACACTTGGGTGTGTCAGAACAGATTTAAAAAGGGTCACCAAAGTCATGTATCATCCACCCAAAAAGAAAACATTGTAAAACCCCTTAATGATCATTGTAGCAACGCTGTTGCCCAATCCAGTCTCGCTCCTTTGCTGGTTCCAACCGGGAAGAGAGTAAATGGTCCTGTTGGAACAGCAAATGATCCAACAAATCTAAATAAACACCAGAAATCCTAAAACGTCTGCTTCCGCCTACGAGCACAGGCTGCCAACAGTTTACATAATGACCAAATCTCACCACGGCAACGTGCCACATTCACCTAGTCATGCAGCCACAGAGAGAGTGAGAGTGTGAGAGAAGGGAGACACAGCATGTGTTTGCAGCTTAATAAGTGATTTTAACTGGCCTTAAATCTTCTTCTGAAAAGTCACAAAGGTCAGAACCACTTTATTCTCACACAAACTGCTTCTGCTATGGGACACCTCAAGACCCAGGTGAAGAACTTTGTTCTCCCAACAATTTACAACACAGAACTAATTAGCTGGTATGGAGTTATTCTGGCCGTATTTGTTTGGACCAATATCAAAAACCAAATACCATATTTGTTTCTAATCTGTTGTAAATTTACATATGCACAAGGAATGTAAAACAGCTAAAATGGACCAGTGATTAATGGACGTATGGCTTAATTAGACAATTATCCACTTCATTTGAGGGAGTTAAAATCGATGGAAATGGCCACCACTAGTAACTATACGCGTGTAAAAGCACGCATTAAAAAATAGGGCACTAAACCATCATTGATCATCTGTATTTTATAAATTTATAGATTTACCCAAATATAATGGGACACAACTACTCACTCACAAGCACGCAGACAATCAAAACTATAACGTCTACTGCAAAACTAACTTACAGAAACTACAGAGAAACGACCTTTAGATTTCACTTTTCCAGTGTGTGAATGAGAGTTTAGAAGCTCTCTTTAGAAAAGCTGGAGATCAATGGAACTGAGCTCAGTCAGTTTTAGTCTACCCTTATCAATCACATACTAGCACAGCATTCATCATATTACTAAAAACTATAAATGCAACTAAAAATAATAATAATACTAAAGCTAAAACTATTACTTGCCAGAAAACAAAAACTAAAATTAATTAAAACCAATGAGATCTATGAATAAATGGATAAATAAATAAATAAATAATGAAAAACCTAAAACTATAACAGACCGGAGAGAAATCTAAACTTAATTTGAGACAGCTGATTATTTAATCATTATTTTGGTCTTATTTATTTATTTTTATTTATTCATGATCTAAAGACTGCTATCACAATCACTGCACCATAAACGCTGCTTTCCTTTGAGGCTTTCTGGGCCAGGTTCAGAATTAAAACATGAAACATGAAGTCTGGGGTTGGAAATTTATCAGCTTGTACCAAAATTTCAGGCCCAATTAAAGTACTACTAATTTACTATAATGCCTCTACCAGCACAGGTGTCTAATGAAACCAAGTTTAATTATATGGTGAACACAGCATTCCATCAGGGTCTCATGTGGTATACAGGACAGAGTCTGTGTTTATTTGAACACACAATTCAAGTGAAACAATTCCACAGACTAGACAAATTAAAGCACAGTAAAACACTACACGGCAATGAAAAACACACAACGGTGCAAAAAAGAGCAGCAATAAATACGATACAACAACCCGGATGATATGACTTCCAGGTTTAACCTTTTTCCTCCCCACCATGGACCTGCTGAGGCTAATATATATGAGTTATGATGTTTCTATTATAGCAATTATGGATCCAGTTTAATTTATTAAAAAATGGGCAAACAGGTAGAAGCTGCAGGAGACTAAAGTGAATGTAAGAGGGTGTGTGCCATACCTATCTGTTTCTCCCTCTCCTCCCTCCTCTCTCGAGCCAGTCTCTGCCTTTCGTCGAGTTTGAGCAACACTGGCTCTGTGGATACACACATACACACATACATGTTTAGTATAGAAACACACACAGACAGGACACCAAACAGTTCATGAGCCATTTTGCAAGTAAGTTTGCTTTGGCATCTGTGATCTACCATTTTCAGTCATTCCGAGTGGTTTGATGTGAAACTTGCAAATTCAGAATTGTTTAATCTCTCTGAACAGTGGGTAACGTTTTGCAGTAGTCTTATAATAATATTTTCCCCTAAAGTGTATGCACTGGAAAATGTAGATTCGTGTAGAATTTCTTCTCTTCAATAAACCATTTCATATCAAACTACTCTAAATGACTGCTTACACTTGAAGGAAATTTTCTATTGGGAAAAATTGTGGGAGAAGTAAACGCGGGAAATAGCATGCTAATCCCTGTAGAAATGTGCTCATGTTGTTCACGTATTCCTCACCTGGTCTCCCTGCTGTATTCTGTACATCCGTGGGGCTCGGTATGGTGTAGGTGTTGTGTCCGGAGGTGGACGAGTCCGGTCGACTTGAAGATTTCTTCTCATCGCCTCTGAGGGGACAGTCCGAGTCTAAAGGACATAAAAGGGGAAGATGGAGGACGTGGACGTTAAACACATGCACTAACTTTAAAAAGGAGCCCTCTAACTAATGCTTCTTCCCTACACAGTTAATCTATCAACTATTATTGATCTAATCGAACCATTACGCCCAAAGTGACCAGACTGGATGTGAAACCAGCTGAGAAAAAGACAAATGATGAGTGTTTAGCTAAAACCAGCATCACCCTGCTAAACCTTCCAAACTGTATATATCCACTGATACCCATACAAAACACCATCAAAATCCGTAATTGTTGATTTTACAGTTTCCTTTGGAAATTATACAAATTTCTTTATACAGAATAAGAAACACTTTTTTAACGCTGTTGTGAAGCTGAAACCTGGAGCCAACCGTGTTACGCAACAGTGTTGTGTTGAATTCTGCCTCCCTACAGAATCTAACTTCTCTTTGCATACATTCACACCATGTTGGCAGGCTAAATTCAGCTTCTGTTGCTTCTATTTATTGACAGTTTGAAAAAAAATGTGATTTTAAGACTTCTATAAATACAAATATCAGCTGTAAACATAATAAGTAGTCTCCATATGTCTGTGTGACGTATGTGCACGTGCAATTTTAACTCAACAGGTTGTCCAAAGTTGCTGACTGCAGCCTTTAAAGTCTGCAAAATCTGGACCTGATTTGAGTGAGGCAAGAAACATTTTAGGGATGTATTTACAGAAAACATTTGGGTGACTATTGACTTCTAGTGTGATCATCTGAGGCTGGAAGTTTGATTTCTCACCAAACTATTCCTTAAACCAAAAATCACGCAAGTGCGGCCTTCGGAACCGGCCGCAAGTTTAATCTGCTCAACATGCAATTTCTTCTTTTGTACAATGGTACAATGCAACAGTGGTAGTTGTTGCCCCTTACACTTCCTAAAGTGTACTGCAATCTGTCAAAATTACCCCATACCATATATATCACACAGAACATTGGAACATTTTTGACTTTCAGTACCAATAGAAAAGACTACATAGTCTTTCTCCTTTGGATGTGTTTTGTGGTGACTAAAGGTTCTGCGAAGACAACCAAAAGCTCATTTTCACATCAACACTGATAAAACTATATTTACACTTCGAAGCACTTCATCCAAGTTACTACCATCAGCCTTAGCGCAGGCAGACTTCCAAATGTCAACCACTGTCATCGACACATACTTTTCCAGCAATGAATCTCTAAAGAAAACAAAACTAAAGACTTTTCACACACGGCTGTAGAAATCGTTTACCAGAGAAGCATAACAAACCAGATAACGATCTTTTAAAAAGGCGGGGTGCCTGCATTAGTACCATCAATCAAATGAAATAATAGATCTTCTACCAAATGCAATTACAATTCTGAACACACAATAAGCCTTTTAATGACTATTAATCTTATCCACAAAACTCTTTCAGTCAAGAACTGGACCTGAAGGAATAAAATCTAACTCGCACAGTTTTCCTCTTAGTGTCTGAAGCTCGCTTCTTTAATTCTGCATTGGAGCTACGAGAATAATGTAGTTGCAAGTAATGAACTTAGTAACAATATGTGATACATAAACACATGAACCCTAAATCGAAGGCTCGAGTACCAGTGCACATCCCTAGTATGACTCCACAGTGAGTCCACTGGCATTTGCTGACAAAATGTGTTGCAATGTAGGTAACACTTTTGTGATTATAATCATCTTAAATGCGAAACAAATACAAAAACAAATTTTAAGATTTATGTCATAAAAAACAAGACAAAAGCTACTTGGAGTAGCTAGAAACCGTAGTAGTAGTCACTTTGCAGGGTGATGTATGCAAACAAGTGTTATTTGAGATTACTCAACAATTTAACATGGTTTGAGGCAAGTCAATGACGATTTAGACAGTCAGTTGGATTTGGGGGAGGGGGTATAAAATTATCTTACTTGTCAACTATATTAGCTTTGTAGCTGTACAGCTAAAGCGTAATTTTTGGTCATTGCAAAACAGTCTTAGGTCCCAGCTGCCATCTAAGTCATGGTTCACAATTCTTTGGAGATGTTCTTGATTCCCAGCACTTCAGTCACTTTGGATTTGACAACGTCATTGTTTGACACATTGCAAATAACGCAAATGACACTTTGACATCCGATCTGAGCAGCCAGAGCGTCCAGGCTGAGACACATCCGTGAAAATAAGATAAGAAAGAGAAAAAAAAAAAAAAAAAAGAAGTAGGTAAAAATGGAATAAGACATGCATTTTTATACCACCTTTAAACATGGTTTTAGATTCGATTAAAAACCAGATTTTATGTTTTTTTGCAAAAAAAATCACATTCTTAACCTTTGAAACACCTATTTGCATATGTATCCAGCCCAGCTCGGTGACATCAGGTCAGGTGCTGTTGACTTATACTCATGTGTGATCCTGTTGGGGCTGGGAGAAGAGATTACAGCACTGGAGCAGAGGGTGGCAGGAGGAGGCAGGTTAACTCAAGCAGAAAGGCACAGATGAGGAAGCAGGAAGCTGCCATCTCTCAGAGGGGATTTCTCATTCATGGGAGTTTTGAGGGGCTAAAAATTCACCTTTAGAACCTTCAAGTAAAAATCCAACCTCAGCTGGTGAAGGTGTAGTACTGATTAAAGTGCTGATTCAAAATTCAAAAGCTGAATGCACCTGACCTAATGGATGCTTTTCAAAATGTTAAGACGCTGTGAGCCAACAGCTTAGGCTTAAATACGTGAAATTGGTAGTTTTCAGCAGTTAAAAAGCACGTAGCGCATGTGCATCATCTTTAAACGTGTTAGAAACGTGGAAAGGAAAACGTGCATCCAATGAGAGGCATCCAATAAGAGGCAGCCTGAGCGAGCAGCCAGCAAATAAGCGGAAATAACCAAGTAAGTGAAATATCGCAAAAGAATTGAGTTTCTTTCAGCATTGTACAAGAGCTCTACTTAATATTCAAGAAAAATGGAGCACAAGGAAATCAAGAGAGCTGCTTCTCACTTGGGTGGTTATTTTATTTTAGGGCTGAATTTTACACTGTAAAAAAGCAGATACAGAACGAACCAGCAATATCAGAGGCCTTTAGCTGTGTTCCGTAGATATAACCGGTCAAAGCAGTCATATGATGCACTACAATTTTCCAGCGTGCTTCCACTGCAATTCAAAATTTAATATTTATCTGCATAAATGTATGTATGTATGTATGTATGTATGTATGTATGTATGTATGTCCCTTATGTGTGCATAATTGTGTATCAAATTACATGGTTGGAAACAAAGCTACTATCTATACAAAGCTGCATCAAGACAAAGAATTTTTAAACCTTTACTTTTGCCCATTCCAGTTCCATACCTTTCTAATCCATTCCATCAAATCACATCTCTCATAAGGTTGAACTTTCAAACAAGAGTTCCTCTTTCAGCACCAGTCAGTATCTTTAGCAGAAAATGTCATTACATTCCTGAATGTGGTTTATTATGACATTTAAGAGAATATGTTAATATGTTCATGGAATCTAGGACAATATAAGGGCCCAGCTGTAGGTCCACACTTCAGTTCTTCACTCTCACAGCTTCATAACATATTAGTTTTGTAGTAGTTGCTAAATAATGCATCTTAGGACTAATAATTGAATAGTAATTCTGGGGTTTAACCCTGCATTCTCACCTTTTGCCTCTTGGTACCCAAATCACTAGTCGCTCATTGCCTTGAGGAACCATTGGTTGCTGTGACTTCACTGACACCAAACACAAATCAGAAGCTCCCCTGCTAATAATAAAAACCTTAGAGAACAATCACTTGTGTTTATATATGTTTAACCAAGGAACCAACAAAGGTGCATACAGTTTTACAGATGCAGAGATAAAGTGCGTACCAGATAAAGTGTTCAATGCTGAATTCCTATACATAATCGCCACATTGCTTTGCTTCTTATTTGAAATGTTCGGCGCTGTCCCATCGCAAACTCCGCCCACTTCACATCACAACAACCTTTGCGCTGCCTCCTGTCACAACGAATTACCTCCTCCCATTTTCTTGTGTCACTGCTGCAGTTATATGATGTTAACATTAGTATTTTATGTCCACTGTTGAAGTATTTCACCCCAGCCATACTATTCAGTAACTCGTTTATTGGGGGAAATATACATCAGTTGGCCCTGACTACAAAACTCCTGACTCGGTTCATGATAGACTTGATAATGAGCTGAAGAGTTGACTCAGGTGTGTGTCGGGGCAAGAAAAACACTGAACTGTGCAGTACAGGAGAAGGCCAGCGCTGGGAATGGAGTGCTGATCAATGAGAGGGGAGGCTCCATTGCACATCATGTCATGTTACAGTTACGATCATGTCAGATATTGGCATCCTATCAACGGCGGCTGTTACCGGGGTCATTCTAGTCCTGCTGAGTTTCAGATTGATCTGCATTTTAAAACCAATCAGCAGCCTGCTGTTACGTTTGCCACCCAACACGCCTGATCAAGGTTTATTCACACCCACAACCTCTCACTCTCGGCTACGGCTGAATCAGTGCCACTGCTGGGAGAGTTTTAATAAAGGCAGCCAAAGACTTGAGCCCGCCTCGGGCTTCGTTCAGAATATTTACACCAATCACATGTCTCTCCTTTTCCAACACAAACTGTTTTGTTAAGGGGTGCACAATGAAGGTAAAGTACCAGGTTTTTATGTTATTATGAACTTTGTGACAGGCCTTGATGAACGGCTGCCGATTAAAAATGGGCCCGCATGGTCAGCCAACTTTGGCATCTCTGTTGGTAAGCCTGCTCAGGATAGTCTCTGCACACCATTAAACACTGGTGATTGGATAGAGTAGTGTTTCTCAACCCTGGTCCTGGAGGCACATTTTTGTGGGCTCCTTGCTTTAACACACCCCCTGCAACTCTGATAGATCTTTTTAATGAGCTGATAAGTTCAAACAGGAGTGTTAAAGGAGGGCAAGCACTAAAATGTGCAGGGCAGGTTGCCTCCAGGGCCAGGGCTGAGAAACACTGGGTTAGAACAATGGTTCTCAAAGTGGTCCTCATACTCCCCCAGATGGTTAACACGGTTCAAATGTTTACTCCAGCCTGCAACTCGTAATGCAAAGGGATATAGATTAAGATTTCAGTTTGAGGAATACTGGGCTAAAGGACTCATTTGTTCACAGTACTGCGATATCAGTATCGTAAAGGTCAATATCAAGCCAAGAACCGCCTACCATGACAAGAAGGGGCAATTAGGCTGCCGTTACAAACCACAGTCTTTTGTGTCTGCTGCCTTCATGAGCAAGTGCGAACAGGGAAGTTTTCGACTTCCAAGTAGAAATAATTCATTTGAATGCCCTTCGACTTGTAATCCCCACTCAGGAGCTGCTGATCCGTGATGTCATTTCAACATGGAGGCGCCCACAGAATAAGGAGCAAAGGCGTGTTTTAAGCTTTGTAAACAGACGTCTCAGTTTCTCTTTGTGTATGCTATATTATGTGTGTGGAATGTCAATAAGCTCATGGATATGTGGATAATGATATACCGTGCAGCCCAACAGGGCTATACCTGTAACCACCTCTATGCAGTTCCAATTTACCATGCACATAACAAAGCACAGCAATTTCAGCCAATACTCAAATGCCTACAGATCCACAGAATAAACATATAAAGCTGATCAAATCTGACTTGATTATTTCTCCTATTCATATATAAGCTAAAAAGCCTTTGAGAGCAGAGAGGAACTGAGTGAATTCACTACTGTACCCCATGTCTTAGCTAGTAACACACAGTTTAATGCACATGCCATAGTGCTTTAATTTAATGGTTTGATGTTTTGCTCGTTTGGGGGGGTTCCCATGCCAGATTAATCTGCAGAGTGTATCCCATAATGCTTTGGGGAACATGGGAAGGGAGAGGCAGATAAACTGTGGACAGATGGGCAGATGGCTTGTCTAGATGTCTGTGAGCGAATACAGCAAGGAAAAGCAATCAGCAGAAATCAGATATAAAATACTGCATAGTCAAAATTATTTTAGTACCGTATTTACCACACATGAACGACAAACACGTCAACAAATACATTCGCAGCTAAACAGAGCAGTAGCAGCCAGTAGCAGGAGGCTAATTCTTCTTAGAGTATAGATAGCAGATAACGTTAAGAGTCTACTTAACATTTCCTAACAACTCAGTGTGGTTTCAGGCCAATACAGTTTGCATTGTGCTAAATTATTAGCTATGAATGTAAATTCTGGATGAAGCAGGTATGTAAATAATTAACAGATAAAACCTTAAATATTTAAATTTAAGGAGCTGTTCGGCCAATGCTATCGGTTGAAAACTTTATATTACTTCCAGCAGTGTCTTATGGCTGGGTTTATCATTTATCACTGCTTCTGCTAGATAGGCCTATTAAAAATTGAAGCATGGTGCTACAGACAGAGGAGTTATGAACCGCTTTTTGAGAGGACGGTAGCCCAACTACAAGTATGTACCATATCGAAACCGAACAACTATTTCATCTAAGCGTGATACACGGTGCTGTGAGGACAGCAAAGACACTAAGCCAAATCTAGCTTTGGTCATGGTATTAATGTTCATTTTGAAGATAGTAATAAGAAGAAATCATAACCTTAGAATACAGAATGTCCACCAGCATAGCACTATATAGTCATTGCTCACATAATCATGCACATCCCCACAGTTTACACAAAACTTAGGTAGGGCATGTTTAGTACTGTCTCAGGCCATTTACTTCATTCAGAAGCTCATGCCTGGCCCTTCCTATCGGCACGCTCCATATAAGCAACACTGTTTGGTCCATTAATACAGATTACATTTGATGTGCTCATAAGCATGCGGTCGATATGTACAAGACACCCTCTAAAGAGCTCTCTCAGAGATGCTATGCATAATTATTTGGATTTGATGAGACCAGAATAAAGTAGCTGCCGCCTGCTCCACATTGCCTTTTCCTGAAAGCTCTTTAGGGACACTGCCGTTCCAGATATATGCAAAGACCCAACTCTTGTCTGACCCATTTACTCTCAGCTAAAAGCTCTGGGTATCAGTTTCCAGACCTTTATATCTGCAAACAATAGAGCTGTTTTCCCTACAGGAAATACAGTTCAATGAAAAATGAGGGTTTTTAAGACACTAACCAGATGAACTTTAGTGTATTCCAACTGGCCTGTGAGCAATTTATTAAAAAGACTAAAACGTGCATACCTCATTAATGCATCACTGCAATCCAACCCGGAATGTATTTGCTGCCCATTGTGACCTTTATGCATGAGGCTAAATCACAGGTTTATATTCGCTCAAGAGGATACAATAGAGAGAGAGAGCGCGCGTGTGTGTGTGTGTGTGTGTGTGTGTGTGTGTGTGTGTGTACACTTTACAGTCTACACCCTACAGCTCTTCCTGACGTTGTAATTGAGCCGAGCTCAATGCCATTTATCAAAGCAAGAAAGCCAGCTGCACATTTGAAAGCAGAGCCTGGAATAACATAAAACACAAAACCGTATCCATGTTGCACAGAACATCCACAAGGACGAATTCACCTGAAAAGCTCTCAACAGACAATATGTGGTTATGCTTTTCCATTTTTCTCCTTTCCTTTAGTGTGTTATGTAGCTCTTTGTGCATGTAAACCATTGACACAGTTATAATCTCCAGAGGGAGAAACCACCTTTCTGGAATTCCAGCCCTTTTCTCTGTCGCGAGGTGACATCATCTTGCAACTCAAACCTTACTGTCCGCTATCAGGAATCTTGGCATACCACTGTAAAATGTCCTGCTGCAGTCTAGCTTACGAAAGTGGATCTAGTCTACCAACTCCTTCCTACCAGCCTTTCAGGATGGGGATCAAACTGCCATGGCAAAACCAACGCCACTGTAACAAAGTGGTTTTGAGCTTCTGGCAGCTGACCTATCAGAACAGAGTTTTAGAGCTGACCAATCAGAACACATTGTGCTCACTGGGAGGTGGGGCTTCAAGACATACTGCTGTTGTAGCAGGCCCAAAAATAACAAGCATTTGAACTTTAAGCTTGTATCGGTTCCTTTAAATGTGGACATGGCCATAAACTTTGATAAATGACTGCTTTTTAAACTATTGATGCTAGATGTAGAAACAGAGACTACTATTCAGCCAAAAGGTAGATTTAACTACTGAAACCGATTATACATCCAGTACTCGTCATGTTATATCTTGCTAATAATGTGGAGAAAAAAAATACATATTTTATGAGAACTGGAGCAAGTTCGCCCCGCTATATCTCAGCACTGAAGCACATCAGATCGTTTACACCTTGGTATTTGTGGCTTATATCACAGTACATTTCAGCAGCAAAGTATTTGGCGTACAGTAATAAAGGTTTCTTAAGGAGACATTATTCTGAAAACGAGATTCGGTGAAGAACAAGGGTGGAATAGAGGTACATTCTGAATACTGAGAGATCTGATCTGATTCTCTTCACAGCTAAAAATACCCACTCCGGGGAGAACTGGAACTCTGTGGACTCCATGTGCGACAACTACAGTGGTGTTGCGGGCTGTTTCTTCACCTCAAATGAGGTATAGTCTTACCACTGAGGTTACACAAAAGAAAATCTGTGTTGTGATAACCACCACTTACACAAACCGAGCAATGATAACTAAAGTTTCTGAGATACAGCCTTGCTTCCCTACAATTATAAGGGTCTTTCTAACATATGATTTACATGCCATGAATTTTAAGGGAAATATGTATACTTTTATACATTCTGTACTCTGAAATGTAAACATTAGTGTTATTATCCTACATTAATAATGTAATTCATTCATACATAACTCAAGGCCGTTTGGGTACTGGATACACGCCTCAACTAAACAGTGCAAAACACAATACACTAAATATCAAAGTATGAATCATTAAACCTCAAACGGGGTACACGTCATTACAGGTTTGTGATTATATGTATGTGATACCAGCTCTATTTGCATAAGAGCAAACAAAGACACGACTATGTCCTTGGAACAAGTGAATGTGTTTGTCCTTTGTATTAAAAAAAAACAAGTTAAGAAAAGAGTATGCCAAGAGCTGTATTAACTCTTAAAACACAAACATCTGCCGTTTTGTTTCAACCATGTCATTTTAATTTCACTTCATTATGAGCACTAACAGAGCCCAAAGTGCTATGCAGTTTCAGGGTAATTTTTCATCTGGCTTGTGCCAGGCTTGGAAGTGTTTCCTAATGAGTGACTTTATGTAGTAGATTTGTATTTATTTGAAGGAATACACATATACGCATATTTTGCAGACTACAGTGCAGTTTCTATCCTGCGCTCTGACTCTTTGTCGCTTTATAGTGCAGGGGGTCGTACCCTTTTTCCAGAGTGCACCCCTTTTTACCTTTAAACATTTTTAGTGTCCACCCAGGTTAAAAACCCCTGTTATAGTCTATAGCCGCGTTGGGAAGATCTCCAAAGCTGTGTCCCTGAATACAACCGGAAAAATAAGCTTAACAGTGCATTCCCATTTCCTTTCCTTTGATATGTTTCCCATGAAGTGGAGGGCTCGCAGTGGGTCCCAAAAAGAGTTCATTCCTCAATTCCAGGCATTCACCCAGGAATTAAGAAACAAATCCAAAGCTGTGGACTCCACACAGTGACGTTAGACTTTGCCTGTATTTGCATGAACATGGTGTGTGAGAGATTCTGCTGTCACTAGACAGACTGGGGGGGTGCTTGGAGGGATATGCACAACAATATACGCACTGATTATTATTTATCTGCTGTAAAATCCGTATCTCCAAGCTAGCTGGGCTAGGTAGCTCCAGGCCACTAACATCACTCCATCTACTAAGTCCGCAAGCCACTCTTAGCCATCGACTAGGGATAATAGCAAAGGGCACACAAGCGTTTACTAGAGCTTCACGTTGGTGGTCTATGGCAAACGGTTCTAAAGTGAATGCAGCCACGTCGTTAGTCGTCCAGTTTTTAATGAGGGAAAATGTTGATGTCAAAATGTTTTAGGTTAATTTGTACATTGACTAGACTTTTATGATGGATATCCTGAATACGGGTGGAGTGGTGGGTGGCCGGGCCGTGCTGGAGAGGCTGCGTTTCATGTTTAGTGCAATTTTTGTAAATTAAAAATAAGGCTGTGTTATGGACCATAACCTATGCCACCTAACCTACGCCACAGGGTATTTTGCTGTTTAGAAACTGAATACATACCAACGAACCAATATCAAAACAGCTGAATATTTAGATCCAGCTATTAATATTATTGCAATATTATAACCAGGCATGCTTTATAAGAATGAATGCCCTTTCTAACAAAGCAAAGCACTGTAAAACCCTGTCTGGGATAATCTACTCATTAGTGCATGCGAGCGAGTTCAGGTGTGGCGGTCCTATTTGTGTCAGGCGGTGTCATGGCTACTGGATGGGTTCAGGCTTCAGTTTAATGCCTGTGCAGTTGTCTTGTTGCACTTATAAGCAATATATCCTTCTTCTCAAAGCCTCTGCCTTTATTTAAATTCACCCGATCGCTTATTCAGTGCCAGATCAGTGGTAACAAATGTATGAGTATGTTTATTTATACAAACTAAAAGAAATCCCAACTTTCAAACATAAAAAGGACAACAATGGCAGCATATCCAGGGTTATACACAGTAAAACACAAAAATGAATTTCCAGGTGCCAGAACGGCATACCGCTACAAGTTCAGATCCACACTTTTACAATAGTGTTGGTTCTGCCATATCAGTTTGATCCAGAGTCCCATCCTGAAAGTCTGGATGCTGGTAGACTGTTCTGAGCATACTGCAGTTATAGTCAGTACTATACCAGGGCAGACTACATGTTTAATTACAAAGTGAGTATAATTCGGCTTGTTTAACTGGATTTAGTGCAGAACAGTTTGTAAAACACTAAATAAAAATAATTGTAGTGGTATGTTCGTTATTATTGTTGTTGTTGTTATTATTGTTACATGTCTGGCACGACAGGGTCTTTTTTGTCTGTTGCGACTTGTTAAATCTCAGAAAAAAAAAGAATAAATATCATGACGTATATCGTGAAAATGCCTTTAAATATTGTGATAACATTTTGCCATATCTCCCACCCCTAGTACTAATCATACAAATGATCTTCATACCATATAAGGTCAATATAAGGTCAAATAATCCAACACACACACACACACACACAGACACACACACACACACAGACACACACACACACACAGACACACAGAGCATTCTGGTGCAGAGAACGCATTTATATCTCTATTCCTGGTGCAGACTATCTGGGTTAAGGAGGATTTAGCAGAACATCCTCCATGCTGGCATTCTCATTGTCCTCAAACAGCTGAGTATAAGGCTATGACACACTGCCACTCGAACATCATATACACAGGTGCACCCAAACATACATATATTCATACATCCACATGCTGGTGTGCAGATTTGGGGCCAAGGCAAGATGAAACTGTAACACTTCACATGTTTTTACAGGATCTCCAACAGATCAATATTTCAGAAATTGAATAACTAACTCCATGTTCAGGGTCTACATGACCAAAAACAAGCCACGCTACAACAACTCTCAGTGTCCCTCCAACATTCTCCACTCATTTTAGTTTCTCACGTAACTTTTGGCATGGACCTGATGCTGGTTGTTCATGTCGGCTCTGCCGCAGCCAGTTTCCATGGCAGAGTGTGAGTGTGCGCAGTGGAGTGTAACTGAGGCTCAGTGATGGGGGAATGCCAGAGCTCTAACCAGCCGAGGGTCAGAGGGCAAACAGGGGAGATGAATAGTTATGTAAAGCAGGAGCCTTGCTTTCGTTACACAACAGAACAAATGACTGCAGACAGTCAGACAGACAAATTTAGAGACAGAATATCTCTAAAAGTGATCTGCAAATTTCAGATAGTGTCTGCAGTAAAGACAGATAAACAGAGGGGAAATAGACTGATGTCTGGGCAGACAGACAGATATATTAATAGATACATAGGAAGACAATCTATGTATCTGCATGAGAGACAGACAGAAACCTAGCTTAAAAAAAAAAAAAAAAAAAGAGAGAGAGTATCTTGGCAACAGATGTCCAAACAGATACAGAGACAGACAGACAGACCTGCATTAAGACATAATCTATTCTTACTGAAAGAGTTTCTGCACTGCAGACAGATTCTGACAGGTAAAGTATCTGTTGGCTAACAAATGGACAGAGCATCTCACTGTTGACAGACAGACAGACAGACAGACAGACAGACAGAGGAACGCTTGGCTAACAGACAGACAGAGGAATGCTTGGCTGACAGACAGACAGACAGACAGACAGACAGACAGAGGAACGCTTGGATGACAGACAGACAGAGGAATGCTTGGCTAACAGACAGACAGACAGAGGAATGCTTGGCTAACAGACAGACAGACAGAGGAATGCTTGGCTAACAGACAGACAGACAGAGGAATGCTTGGCTAACAGAGAGACAGACAGAGGAATGCTTGGCCAACAGACAGACAGACGAACACTTGGCTAACAGACAGACAGACAAACACTTGGCTAACAGACAGACAAACACTTGGCTAACAGACAGACAGACAAACACTTGGCTAACAGACAGACAGACAAACACTTGGCTAACAGACAGACAGACGAACACTTGGCTAACAGACAGACAGACGAACACTTGGCTAAAAGACAGACAGATAAACACTTGGCTAAAAGACAGACAGAGGATCTCATGGCTAACAGGCTAACAGACAGACAGACAGACAGACAGACAGACAGACAGACAGATGGCTTGGCTAACAGATAGACAGGAAGACAACCTGCGCTACAGTATCATACAGATTAAGAGAGGGGTTATCTTGGCTAACTGACAGACAGATAGCGTCAGACAGTCCACTTTAGAGATAAAGCAAGTATTTGCACTACGGACGGATTTAGAAAAAGGACATTTTGACCAACAGACAGACAGGAAGCCAGACAATGTGCTTTTACAGATGAAGGGAGTACTGCTACAACAGACAAACAGACAGCCATCACTCACTTCTTAAGTGGTGACTGATCACTCAAGTCAGTCTCTAGTCATGTCTTCCTCTCAGAGGGGCTTCATGTTAGATTGTCTGAAAGATCTGTCCTGCTACATTTCTCACATCTCATTGCCTTTGACTTTGAGGTCAAAGGTCAGAGGTGTTCTCTGTGTCTAGTCTCCCTGCTGCACAGCTTCCTAAACTCTCACACATGACTGCCCCTCCCCCAGCCTTAATCCGGCAAAGCCTTATACGCTTCACGTGCCTCTAAATATCCCCTCCACACATCATACACGCAAAAAGACCTACGTAAACTACATGACCCTCATCTTCACAGCTGCCGTATGATTGCCTCAGAATATTCCGTTGTCATGCTGTTAACAAGAACAGCATGAACCTATGATGACGAGGACGATGTGAAAGCCATGTGATTAATATTCGTGGTGGATAACTGGACTAGGTAATCCAGGACACACACAGATCATCGTAGAGACATAATCAGTAGACACTACATTAAGCTATTACAACATTCAGATGAAATACTTGCTAAACTAGAGTTTTATAGCAATAATAGACATAACCACACAACCTACAAGCTCAGAATCCAGAGAGGATGGTGACAGTGTAGTCAAGTTTTAATATGTTTAACATTGTCTTAAAGGGCCCACATGATCCAGAAATGCTCATGTTTTGGAAATAAGAGTTTGATGTAGCCATCATACAAGTTTCAAAACATACTGTTCACTCTCCAGTCCAGACAAGCCATATATATGACTAAGAATTAGTTATTTTTGTGATGTCACTAAAACCAAGGTATATCCGGACATTCAGCCACCGCAGTATGGCTCACCTACTCATGTTGCAGCTATAAAAAATGTTTAAGCCCCGATTGTGCTATGAACAAGGCACAATACAGGGAAGCCAATCACTATAAAGCTCATTTACATATATTAGTCTTATACCCCCAGCAACAGAAAGAGCCTGTTTAAATCGGATGGCTACAGAGAGGTTGGAAAAACAATAGTGTAAAAAATTAAATATGTCCATTTTGGTGCATAAACAGATAAACGTTATGAGTGGAACTCAAACCAATAAACTAATATAATAAAAAAAAAAGAAAAACAATATTGCAGATCTGCAGAACTGACAGTCTGACATACTACATTCAGTGACAAAACACATTGATTACAAAATACATGATCATTTACTGAAATTAATCCCATTGAAATCGCAATCGGAATACTGCTCGGAAAAGACAAAATTAGATAATAGTCCATCCCTACCAAACAGTACAGATCTGGCCAGAGTCTCTACAGTCCTCTTACCCTGGGTGTCACTCATGGCTCTGGAATGCCCTGGAGTGCTCCAGAACGCACTTCTCAAACCTCGATTACATCCCAAAAGAAGTGCGCCAACATCCCCAACACCACAAACGCACGCTGAGGGTCAGACCCAGAGGCCAGCAGAGGAAGCATCCGTCACAGGCCGGGGATTACACCCGCTAATTCGAAGCCAAATAAAGAGATGAAGAAATGAAAGGAGGACAGCGGGGCCGCTGCTGCTGCTGCTGCGGGGCAGTTCCTGACAGGACAGAACTTGTGCAGAGTGAGAAAACACAAGTGGTGGCCTCACACCCCACCCCCGAGAGAGAGAGAGAGAGAGAGAGAGCGGGGATGAGGGGTCAATACTCACTTCTATGTGTGCTTGTGTATGTGTGACAGTGTTTGCATGTATGAATGTGTGCACGCAGGCACAGGAGACAGGAGGAGATTATTGTAGCGTTAGCGATTAATGTGCACTCCTCCACATGGCACCAATCTGTGCATGCGTGCATGTGTGTGTCTCGGAGTCCGCAAAAGGGGAAGGGCTCCAATCCCAGAGCTGAGCAGCTTAGTCGCCGCTAATGCTAAGCCGAGAGAGAGAGAGAGAGAAAGAGAGAGAGAGAAAGAGAGAGAGAGAGAGAGAGAGCGCGCAAGAGCGAGAGACCTTGCTCTAATCATTAAAACACAAACAACAGGGTTCTGACACATGTGTATTAACTAGCCGTGCGAAGTCTGACCCGTGCTTCTCATTATTAACCTCCTGTCAGATTCTCCACTACGTCTCTCAGAAACATCAGCAACCTCCAAAATGCGACACAGGACCTTGTTAGCTCTTTCACCAAGCAAATAGTTGTTATTGTATAACTTTAAATGAACAGTTCGGACAAAATGTCTTCAGATCTACTCGACTGGCCAAGATGGTCTAAAGTCCAACTTACGCTTCATAAATTACAACCAGAGCTGCCAGGCTAACGTTAACAAACGCTAGATCTCAATAGTCACCCAAATAACCTGAATCTAATCGCTCACACTGCATCCAGCACTTCACTAAATTTGCACAGACTGGTTGAGGTGGATAATCAATTGTTTTGTGTGGTATTAATCTACTGACCATATACGCACAGCTGAAAGGCAAACATGTAATCAGAATCATGTTAAAATGTCAGGATGCTGTTACTGATGTACAAAACAACCAAGCAAAACTAAAGCGTGTTAAACTAGGGATTAAGAATATGGTGACCGAGTACCCCTGCTGTTTATCAGAGTGTTGCTGCTTCTCAGTTCCAGTTTCTGTTTCCAAAGGTTTAGCCAACAGGTTTAGCCACGCTGTTATTGCTCTTACTAAATATTCACACGTTCATCTCTGTCTCTACGGGTTGATACATGAACACACTGAGGTTTTTTTTTTTTGCCTGTTCTTCTTCGCGTTTTTAAAAAGAAAGATGGCGCATTTTTAGCCCCGCCCTCGAGTACCAAGCCCTGTTGCTACCAATCTTATAAAGAAATACGTACCCTCAGGTACAAAAGGAAAAAGCACTCCAGTTCCAGTTTTCTGGTTCAGGCATTTTGAGCAAGGGAAAATATCTTTACTTTACCAGCTCTACTTTCTAGACAATAGAAGAAAATAGAAGACTGGTGTTTTGTTGATGAGCTCTGCCCTGAACATAATGTACTGTAAGTTACGACCTATTTCACAACGTATTGGTGCACTTCGGCATGAACTTTTCCACATATTGACAATGGCGGGTAATGCTCTTAAATCGTTTAAGACTAAAAATAGAGTTACACAGTTTTCTTACGCCACGAGCATCAGTTACCAAAGAGCACTTAAAGCGCTGAAGCCACAGAACACTAAGGTACTACACCTCCCATGTTCATAGAATGAACCCAGACAGAAGGCTTCACTGTAGCAACTAGTGTAAGTTTAGACTGCGATTGAGTCTTGGTCAAAAAAAAGGTGTCACCGTCCAGACTAATTATTCTTGAGATCATTCAATTGTCTGCCCTAACAAAGCCAATATTATGCTGCGTATCTGAGCATTAGCAGAAACAGATTACACCATATTCTGTAGATATCAACCAAGGTCACGCGCTCAAAACTCTGTAAATTTGATAGTGAAAGTAGATCTAATCTTATCACAGCTGCAACCATGATTCGCAGATTCTGTTTCTTTCAAGTTGCATGTGTTTCTGAAGTCTAAAAGTCAGAGCAGGGACACTCCACTGATCCAGTTTGTGTGTAACCATGGAGACAACCTGGTCACCTGACCATCACCCATCATCATCCCATTACTGTTGTCGTTCTCCTCCAGGTCATGTGACCGGAACGAGGAGAATGCTGATGCATTCCCGTCCAACCTGTCAGTCATTAATAGCTTCCACTATAGGGCAAAATGGCCACTCCCTGTAACCGCAGAGCAGACAGCGAGCCGATCTGCCAGCCAGACAGCACTTTAATATCAGCAGCTGTGAAACTGATTTTACAATTAAAGACAATCCTCTGCCAGCTTAACCTGTACCATTCATCTAACCCACAAACAGTTGCAGTAAACGGCCCCATGCAGCCCTCAGACAAGCATGTAGACTAAGAAAGGTTCTCACTCATGCATGTCCTCCTCAACACGAGAGCAAGTCAAACTCAGGCGCGCCCACACGCACAATAAAACAAGCCAAACATCCCACAGACACCGGACACAGAAGTAATTAACTCGCTTTTCGCAAATGATTTACCAGCTTAAAGGGGAACTCCACCGATATTTATAAAAAATCTATATGATTAAATATAAACAAAGTCATTCAGAGCGGTGTGATAGGCCCTGTTCAAAAGTCACCAAGACAGAAGTGTTCACAGCGGTGCTGAGAGGAACCTGCACAGAAAGTTATCACATGAAATGGTTAAGGATACGATGCCTGAGACATCGTTTTAAGACAAAACATGTAATCTACTTATTTTAATCACTGTTGCATGCAGGGTGGTGAATCTGGATAGTATATAAACTGGCCATATTTATCACGACTCCTGGCTCCTAGAACCCCCACAGAAATCCGATACAACCGCTCTGAACAACTGTTTACATTACAACGGCAAAAAGGGTGAAATTCTCCTTTAATATGTACCTAATGTTCCTCAGCTTCCTCGGCAGAGCATTTCACAAAGCAGCATTTCTCAGTTAGCCAGATAACTTAAGCCCCGGCTAACTGAGGTATCCTGCTTTGTGGAATACTGCCCAGATTGCTGCTGATTGATAACAGGACCACGAGGTGTTTTACAAACAGCTTACCGTCACTCTCACACAATGTATATGCCAGAAATCATGCAAATCTAAATTAACAATATGATCAATAACGTCTTCTAAGCTGTTATTAAGGGGCCTACCAAACGAGAAACATGGCCTTGCCTTTAGATATAGCAGTGTGGTGTGTTACATTCGGGCTGTAACAATAAGCAATTTCACAAATCATTAAAACAGGCAAAGAACATCAATAAACTGTCTTACAGGAACAGTCACTTATCAGCACAGTTTCCAGTTGCACCAGAGACATTCCAGCTGATCTACTAGTTTGTCTTCTCTGAATGAATAGTTAATAAATCACATCCTTTTTCATCACATCTGCTTTTATTCTATTCTATTGTCAGAAAACAACTGTAATACATACAGTCAAGAGGCTATTTACATACATCAGGCAGCCTGTTTAAATGTAAGAGATAAATGGAAGTTGTAACCAACTTATTTAATATAATTATGAAAATGAAATTTAAAGAATTGTAAATGGTGTTAAAGTCATGTATTTGGTAGATAAGACATAAGAAGTCCATCAAGGCCAGTATTCTACTATAGAACCTGCATATTTAAAGTTGTGGTATACGTTTCCAATCAAATACACTTCTTGTAAGTGATTCTCTCCTCACAGTCCGCCAGCTGTCCGGTCTGGAACAAAAATTCCGATGTGGCTCGGGCCACGCAACACTATTCCAGGCAAAGAACAACAGGGGGCATTTGTGCCTATGCAGAGTACAGTGGGAAGGGGAGGGGTTTCACATGAACAAGAACAAGAGATTGCAGAAAAACAGTCACAGAGAAAAAAAGATCGGAAGAACAAAAACTGAATAAGACATTCTTAGATCAGGCGAAGAGAAGGAGCCATGTTAACATCAGTGAGGCCTTTAAACAGTAATGCACCAGCTTCTTGTTTGAATCTTCCCATTCCACCTTAAACGGTGCTGCAGTTACATTCTGGTGCCTGGATGTAATTGCTGCACCATTTAAGGCGGAACTGGAAAGTTCAAATAAGAAACTTGACAGGTAGACTGAGATGGCAGCAAGGTGCTGCTGCACCATTTAAGGTGGAACAGGAAAACTCAAAGTAGCCTAAATGCTCCACCATTTAAGAGGGAAAACTCGAACAAGAAACTGCTGAAAAACAAAGGCCTGAAAGGGAATGAGGAGGTTGCTCTGTACTGTCTCACAGAACCAATGGGTCAGTATTGGTTTGTTCTGTTCGCTAATGTATGTAATAGCAACTCACAGCAGAAACTGTAGCGACAGCTGGCTAACCCACAACCCTCTAGCATTAGTTACACGAATTGCTTTCTCTTTGTTCACTCTAACATTATATCACGATATTTGTCCTTACACAGGTCAAAGGGGTTTTACACGTTTACTAGCCCAGTGTCATTCATCTTGGGAATGCATGTCCATGAAGGTTGGGGGCGTGGTAGAGGTTCTGAGGGAACACTGAAGGAAGGGAGCGGTGAATTTACTTTGCTGCTGAGTTCAAATACCAACACTCGTTCTCTGAAAGTGTATATTGCACCTTTAAAGCCAGCATTCTAGAACCAGTCACACAGACTGAGGTCAGGACTCACATGCAGTCAATCCAGTATTCTAGACCTCACACACCGAGTTAAGGCAATGTTCTAGAACCTTCAGACAAAAGTCTACGCTAGAACTTGCACACATAATGAATTATGGGTAAAAACACTGCTAATATAAAGTCAATGCTCATATAAAATGAGTACTGAATGTTTAACTGTAATGTTTAACAGCCACTGGTAGGTCAGCAAGGTGGAGCTGACACATGCCGGCTTAGCACATCACTGAAGCAGGCTGCTTAAGCTGACTTTAGCCTACAGCCTCACGCTCCCCCATTTCTTATCTTCTCTTTCTCTGTTCACTTGCTCTTCCTTATTTTTTCCTGCTACCTCTCACTTCTGTCACTTCTCTATTCCCCAGCCTCTATCACTTTGTGACCCCTCTTCTCTCTCCCTCTCACCTCCTCTCCTGCGTTTCTTGCGGCGGCTCCGCTGTTCCTCCTCTTCCTCTGTGATGGTGGAGAGCGAGGGCAGAGCCGGCCTGCTGCCCCCCCTCCTCAGCCTGGGGGGCGCCGGCATCCCCCCCGCCCACCTCCTTTCGGCCCTCCTTCTTTCTCCTCTTCTCTTACTCTCCCCCTCTCTCTCTATCACTCTCTTTTTTTCTGCTGCGGTCCTGTGCGCTTACTCACGCTAACGCTAACTGCTAGCACTCAGCCTGCCTGCAGACTGCTCATCTGATCTGAGTGTGCGGAGATAAAAAGCTAGACATAAGAAGGCAGAGCAAAAACTGACTGAGAGGCAGGAAAAAGGAAAGCCGGGCGGACTGACATTAGAAGATTAGAAGACTCAAGTGAAGAAGAAATGCTGCTGCTGCTGCTGCTAGCCCTGGTTGAGGGGTAAACAGCTCAGTGAAGACTCCTCATGCTGCCAAGCTTTAGAGAAGCTCACTTTAATCCACACAAACAGCCTGCTCTGCTCTTCCCTTAGCCTGTCCTCACTCTGTCTTTAAGCCAGAGATGCTGCTGCTGCTGCTCTACTTGCTGATGCTGCCACTGTCTCACTGCCTCTCTCTCCCCTCTCTCTCTCTCTCAAGGTCCGCCCTAGACGACTCTAACTCTCTCTCACACACACATACACTTACTTGTCACACACACACACAGCTCTGTTTCCTACTAAAATATTCAGCATGGAAGGAAGCAGGCCAAGGTGAGCCAGTCAGTTAATGTCCGTCAGGACAAAAGCAGAAAGTGAAAGACAGACTAAATGGATAGACAGTGGGATAGACTGATGTATGGATGCAAGTAATGGATGAGTCAATCAATAGTAAATTAGGATTTTTGATTAACAAATTAGATTCTCTCAAAGGTTCTCTCGTATCCTATTTAGGAAACATGTCTGAACTATATGTGCCACCAGAGGGCAATGTGGAGCCCGCGCTTACGTTTTGGTCAAAGGGTTTAATCTGGGCCCAGTTCTGGTGGATTGGGGTTTGGATTCAGCAAACTCTGAGACGACTTTAACACACTGTCATAATGGTTATTTCTTCAAACTCTGTTCATTATTTTAATCTATTCTGGAGTGTTTTAAACTAAAAATCGTACACATTGCACCTTTAATCAAATTCGAAAGACAACACAGACCTACGCTGCCTGGGGCTTTACCTTGCAGCAGTGGGTTTTGGATGCTGTGTGCCTGGTGTGTGGCAGGAGTCATATACTGAAAGTCTTCCTAAACATAAAAGATAACGAAGCACAATGCAGGCAGAGCATCCCGTCCCCGCAAAATGGCTCACATATTGTAATATCATATAGGACTGAAACACCCATTCCTAGTTGTATAGATGAATAGCTGGATGTGTGTGTCTATGTTTGGAAGGACAGAGTGACGGACGATTTGACAGAACACAGAGAAGGCTGGTATAATGAAATAACTCTCACAGTAAAAACTAATTTCACGGGTATAACTACAATTCAATTCACGCACAAAAAAAATCATCACTTATGATTTCACATATATTATATCAGTATTAATAAAACAATTTTAAAGGAGCAATATGTAAGATGAGTTTTAAACTTTAGTTTAAAAGATTCCAAAATATACAAAAATTATCAACATAATTTTGAAGAAATAATGTGGATATTTATTTATTGTGCTGCATAGACATATACTGAAGCTCTTTTGTATGCTCCTTTAATGATTCCTGGTTTGCATTAACACTGAGAACATGGTTAATAAGTTGGATATGTAGCCTAATGGGTGAGCATGTAATATACCGAGGCCTAAAAGAATAGCTTGATCAAACATGCTAATGTGACAGTGAATAGAAGCTATAAGCCACTGACTAAACATGTTGTCATTGGAAAAATGCTAACTTGTTGCTCTTCATTTTTATTGCAACATTAGCTTTTAAATGAGCATTATGTAATGTGCATAATGTTAACTGGTAGCTGTCTCTTTCCATTTACTGTTGGCATCATGGACATCTTTTTACCTGAACTATTCCTTTAGGAACCACAAACGATCACATTTCTCTAACTCAGGGGATCTTAAACCTGGGCCCTCCCAGCGGTCCACATTTTTGCTCCATCCCTCTGGGAAAGCACAAAAACATGGACCGTCTGAGGGACCTGGGGATTAGTTGGAGAACCACTGCTATACTACATAAAATTACAGAGAATCCTCTTGAAAGGAAAGGACAAATAAACAGTGCTATAACATGTGTGTATAGAAATTGGTCACTGAGCTGCTTGTAACACACCCTTAACCGCCCAACTGCCAGCAGCAGTAAGGGTGTGAGTGTGCTTATGAACGATAGCTGGTTAATGAGCCAGTCACTCCTAGATAGCAATACAGCCATCAGCAAAAGAAAGCAACTTATTTAATACAGAAAACAAATCAAACGTCTGGAATCACATGCTCCAACAGTGCATTCAATACAGGAGAACATATACACTCATATCTATGCGGCAGAGCATTAATGTAACCTGAATTCTTTACTCATATACACACAGAGCTCTCACTCTGTGATGTAAATATGCAGCGTAAGCAGCAGTGTCCACATGCATACGGGCTTGTAGGCAAATACGCTTCACTCCTGCAGCAGATATGAGCCTGTCAATACTCCCCAGAGGATTAATCTATTCTCACTCACTTGCTCACTCACTCTCTCACTCTCTCATATGTTACTGGAACTCTGGTTATACCCAACCAACAAAATTATAGTTGGTTGGTGACACGAACAAAACAAATATCTCTGAATTCTGGTACAACACACATATCAACCACACTCAACTGATCACATCCACTGGCTGATTCGATCTCCTATTTCAGTTGTTAGTTAACATGCAAGGCCTTCATTCCAGCTCCTGAAGTCATATCCGATGGGAGAGCCTGCTGTCTATATACTGTAAACACATCAGTAACAGGATATTGTGCATATCTGTAGTTGATGGAAAAACAACTGTTTGCACCTTTATTGCTTCATATTTGTGGAACATTTGAAATGAGAAGTAGTATCTCTCAGTATGGCGTTGGGCCACCATGTTTGCTAATGCAACATGCCAGACGTCTCAGTATGGAGCTGTAGAGGTTCCTAATGGTGTCCTGTGATAATGTATCCCATTCAGCTTGAATATTCTCTCACAGTTACTGCAGATTTTGTGGTAGGGGTGGAGGTGGAGCAACACCAGGCCTTCTGGACATGTGACATGTGATAACAAACCATTCATCTTGACATCCACTGACCACGGTGCCTCCACACACGTCACTGAAGATGACCCGCCACCATTCTGAGTCACCCCATGACAGTCAGAGAACGACACCTTTGCAGTCTTTGGGCGACACTTTGTTAAGTGCAGTCGTCGTAACGGTCTGTGTGCATGTAGTCCTGTGTCGTGCAGCCGTTTGCCAATGGTGCTGGAACTAACAGGATGACTCATGGAGGGCGTCACTGCTCGCTGAATGTCAGCAATCGTGGCTGTTGGGTCAGTCAGGTAAAGCGATAAGGCCCGTCCTTGCTTACGTCATGTGCGCGGCCAAGCGTGAAACTTGAATCATTCGCATGTCTCATAATGTCAAACCTACCCACCAAGTTTCATTCCTGTCGGTTGATTCCTTCTGGGTGCAGCTATTTTTTTATTATAAGCGTATGTATGCATTATTGCAACCCTATAAACCCCAAACACGCAAACACAGTTTGCTATTAATGCTACATATGGCAGATCTTCCGGCAAAGGATGAATGGTTCTTGCTGAAGTGTTTGTGTATGCGTACATCAGCAGATCACCATCACACCACTGAGAATACAGCTTTGGATGAAACACCCTGGAGAAGTCTAAACACACCAAGGGACACCTCGTCCATTCACTACAATGAGAACGGCTTGAGCAATCTGATCTTTGCCCCCTGTGGCATAGAAAGTAAATGCGGCATTTCTCTTTCAGCAGTGCATTCACTTCACACGCTCTCTGTCTCTCCATACCAGTGACACTCACTTTCCTAACCCAGCCATATACACAGTAATGCACCTGCTCTTCTGAGCTACAGCACATCACTACAAATCCCACAATCCCAACAGAACCCAGATTATCAGACCTTCCATAACGACCCACAGCAGAAATTATAGTCATCTCTCATTGTTACTGGTTTGTAAGGCTAATTCGAGCCGATCAGGTGAGTGAGAACAAAAACATTATCAGGTGACAGTCAGATCATGAGCTCCCTCAGGGTTTATTTGGATATGCACTGGTGGAGCACCAGCACCAGTGAGGTTGGGGCTACAGGGAAAGTGACTCACAGGCTGCGTTAGCTTTAGCCAAAGCGGCTAGCTTAAAAAACTGCCTGTTCAGCTATTCAAAACATTAAGAGGTCTTAATGTAAACGCTTAGTAAAGCTGTCAAACTCCTCTCACAGCACTGCCAGCTTGACATTAGGTGCCTGAGGGAGGAGAAAGAGGCTGAAGATGACTTTTTAGCTGCTGAGTCGAATTTTCCCGTTCCACCTTAAACGGTGCAGCCATTTAAGGTGGAACGGGTTAATTCGACTCAGTAGCTCAAACGTAACAGGTGTTTTAGGAGGCGCTCGGTAGTTTTGAAAGCGGTTGTTGGTTACATCGTACAAAAACTGTGTTAGACTATCAGAAAGTGCTTTTTTAAAGCTGGTTATGTCCTAAAAATGCTAAATACTTCCACCAAATTCGTGTCTAGTCCGGATAATCCCGTTCTCATGACCGGCTCGCGCTAATCGTCAGTGGTCGTTTCTCGTATCCTCATGAGAAACTTTAGCTGTCATCTCTAATAAACACTCGTTTTCGCTCTCCGCGGTCTGAAAAAGCGAGTTTAAGCGTGTGCACGGCGACCCCGAGCAGGGTGAAGACTTTAAACCTCACCTTGGCTGTAACTCTGATGTCCGTCGCTCTCCTCCGGCTCCGCCATTTCTGCCCACGTCACGTGAAGCGGTGACAGGCAGGCGCGCCCTTGCGGACAGGTGGAGAAGGGCGCGAGGCACCTTTCCTCGCCCAATCAGGTGATGATGGTTATTTGCAGACCTGCCATATAGGTGCACTTGGTAGTTCTGCAATTACAGACTGTAGTGCATCTGGTACCCTGTTCTTGATCACGACAGAGCAGGGTCGTGTGGGTCGTGGATCATTCTCAGCACTGCAGTGACACTGGCGTGGTGGTGTTGTGTGTGTTGTGCTGGTGTGAGTGTATAAGACACAGCAGTGTTGCTGGAGTGTTTAAACACTGTGTCCACTCACTGTCCACTAGACACTCCTACCTTGCTGGTCCACCTTGTAGATGTACAGTCAAAAACGACAGCTAATCTGTTGCTGCATGGTTTGTGTTGGTTATCCTCTAGTCCTTCATCAGTGGCCAGTTTCTGGACACAGGATGCTGTCAGCTGGATAGTTTTTGGGGCTATTCTCAGTCCAGCAGTGACACTGAGAGATGTTTGTAAGTGTCTATCAGCACTGCCATGTATGTGATCCACAGACACTAACATGCTACTACAGTGTTGGCAAAGGCATGTAACTGGTGTTTAGGAGGCTCTTACTTGGAGGTGCGTTATATACAGTGTATATCGTCACTGTGCAGTGAAAAACATGTATCTTCATTTTTGTTGATTTTTACTTTTATACACTGTGTGGAAATTTGATGATGAATGGACCAACAGAAATGGCCCAAAACTGCTTGGACAAAAGTCTGGTTCCATTGACGTACATTAAAGTTAATATCTATCTTTCTATATATATATATATATATATATATATATATGGATAGATAGGTAGATAGATAGATAGATAGATAGATACATATATAGATACATAGACAGATATATCATATATATATATATATATATATATATATATATATATATATATACATAGTTAGATAGATTCGGCAGTCAGATTTAGTTCTCAGTTAAACTGGGTTGTTTATTTTGAGGTAGGTCATGTAACTAGTTCCATTTACTTCGTATCATATACTTAAGAAGATACATGGACAGTACATTCCTGAGCGTTTGTGGGGTTTCTGCTTTTTACTCTTTTTGGACGCCATCTAGTGGCGCTACTTCAAAACTACATTAGTGCTGGTGAGCCACCTTGTCCTTTCTGTCCTGTGAGAAGGACAGAGCACAGAAAACTAGATTAATAGAGCTGATTCACTATGACTGCTAAAACAGCATTAATTCAGTATGACTGGTGAGTATGGCACAATGTGGTATTATTATTAATTAATTAATTTAGGGTAGTGTATTCATTAGTTCTCACTGTTTATTATAATTCTCACTGTTTATTATAATTCTCACTGTTTATTATAATCAAGCACTTTATCACTTTCCAATGTTAAGTTTACAGCTACAGTGTTATGTTTACATTATATGTTACAGTGTGCAA